>OZ005658.1:260654130-261156630 GCA_963930645.1 Salticus scenicus | reverse complement strand
AGAATGCCTATCTACCAGTAAACAGAATAATGTGAAAGAAGTTTTAAAAATATTAATAAAAATTTACCAAAAAATGTCTAGGGTAAAAAAAATAATAATAAATAAAAACATTTTAAACAGAAACTTTATAAAGTTATTTAGATTTTGTTCAATTTATTAAAAAAATTTTTTTTTAAACAATTATATGTATATTTCTTGAATTACTTTTTGATAAAACATTGTTGCTGTTAAATAATACAAAATCACAATCCTTGCCCCATTCAGGGAAAAAAAAAAAAAAAAAAAAAAGAAAGAAAGAAAGAAAGAAAACAAACTTGAAAATAAAGTTTATTTTTATTTTATCTTTTTATTTATTTTTACATAAATTGAGCAAAATATTTTTACATTTTTACACATACACACACACACATATATATAATAAAGATGATCTATTAAGCATAGTAGAAGCCAAGCAACAGATACAAGATCACTGAAACACCAATGACCAATAAGTGGATGAAATACACTAATGTAAAGAAACCAGATCTATTAATTAACAGCCTGCAAAACAAACTAATCAATAAAGTAACACAACAAATCTTAACTTAAAACCATAAACTTATCAAAATTAATGAAAAAATAACCTAAGAAACAAAAGATAGGAAGGAAGGAGGCATGCGGCAAGACTTGTGACTTGCCTGTGGTGTTAAACTAGTTTCATGCCAGCAACACTCACCCAGCCTGCCACGACCAGAACAGGAACCATATGGATTTAAAAAAGCAAAATTTCAAAGCAGATGAATAACAATGAAACCACGAAGCAACAATGAAATTCACTGATTGATTACATTGTGTTTAATAGTATAAGTAGAATTTTAAATATAGTTGACAACTCAAAAAAGAAGAAACTGAAATTTTATTGGAAAAAGAAAGTTTGCATAGTAATACAAAGTAAATGCAACAAGCCTTCTGCTTTTTTTTTTTTTTTAATTTAATTTCACAAACCCACCCAACCATTCAGCCTTACAACACCACCCCACCTCCGTAATCAAACATCTGCCCACCCAACCGCCACCTTTTTTATTGTCTTTTATTATTTTATAATTTTTTTGTTGATATACACAAAAGTGTACACAGCTTTTTTTTTTTTTTTTGTACTGACAGAGACATGGTTAAGGATATAAAATAGAAAATACAAAGTTTTTAGGAAAACCCATTTTAGCAGTGGCTGTGATTAGTTTATTAATATTCTTGTTTTTAAACTTCGCAGAGCATAAATTATTAATTCGAAATAAATGGTTAATGATGATGTTTCTAAATACCAAAAGGTGCAGACATGAATTAAAATGTGTAAATAAGTTTACTTTAAAACTAAAATCTTGCTGTTTGTCATAGATATGTGTAAATTTTATTACCATCGATGATTATTTTTAGATCTAAAAAGTTAATTGATTGATTAGTTAGAGTATTTTGAGTTAGCTTTAAATTAGGTGGATAATTGAAGGAAAAGTCATTTTGTGAGTGCTTGTTGAGATAAAATACAATAATATCATCCATGTAACGATAAAATCGAACATCATCATTGCAAATTTGCTTTTCATAATAATAATAATATATATATATAGGTGACATTCAAACATTTCATTCTCAGAAAAGTTTTATTTAGTTATTTACTTTAAACTATGCGAATCCGAGAAAATTTTAAGACTTTTATACATTAAAGTTATAAAGCCTGATTTTTTTTTTTTTTGTTGTTGTCTTTCCCTTTTTGCTATAATTCAGATAATAACTACATGAATTAAAATTTAATCTTTTAAATAAAAAATACAGTCAACTGTCTAAAATCCGCATGGTATATCATTTGCAATGTAAACAAACATTGTAACAACTGATTTTTTTATTAGTGAATTGCGAATTATTATTAAAGAAATCAATACGTCTATATAAATTTTATGAAATGAAAAATTTTAAATTTACTTTATTTGATTGTTTCATATCTTCAACCGCTTCCCAAAATCTGCAATATAATCAAAAGAAGAAAATATCAACACAATGTAAAAACAAGTTTTAAATAATTTTAAATTTTCATTTCATTGATGCATATTAATTCACAGTACAGAATAATAATTTTCAAAAAAATTTAAATGATAATTGGATGATAAGTGGTACAGTTATTATTCAAGAATGTTTTTTGGACAAATATTCCTCGGACAGATTATCATTTTCACTTTATGACAACAGGTGTCAGCATCAGACAATCTTTCCAGCTGAAAAAAATTAATTAATTAAAAACAGAAAAAAAAAAAAAAAACCTAATAATCAAAATCAAGCTTTGAGGTACATCAAAATGGACCTCACTGCATAAATCTGCAATCAGCAGCTCTGCGATCAGCTGTTCACCTACAATGCGATCAACATACATTTAAACTTATTTTTTGTCACTATCTTTATGGTTACCATTAGGCCCTCAGCTTGACTTCTAGTTAGGAATATTTTTTGGTTAGTGTAAAATTACTTGAAATTCAATTCCAAATTTCTCAATGAAACATGCCTATCAAAAATCTGTTACTTTGCAAATTTTTTTTTAAATACCTTTCTTTATAAATAGTAAACATGAGGAAAAACTTTACATTAAAATAATTTAAAAATGCCTACTTTTTTCTCTCTTGGTTCCATTCGGCCGAGCGCTCGGCCATCTTCAGGAGAAATTAGTTGTATTCTGCCGCTGTTTTTCTCTTTCTTCCTTCTAACATGAAGCGCTATCTATTATTCAGCTGTTTATTTGTTTGACGATCATTACATGCATGCTCGTTGGCCATTATTTTGACGCTTTCATGCATGGTGACATATTTGTAATTATTGTAGTTAGCCAGTTTTCTCACATTTTGAAAGTTGATATTTATATTTTGATAATGGTTAGTTTTTGTTAGGGCTGTTGTTATTTTGTCATATTTGATGGGGTTTTTTATGTTCTTTAATTCGATTAGTGATTTTCGTTTTGGACATTCCGATGTAATATCTAAAGTCATTATTTTAATTTTTATGTTTTATTTTGCAGATACTTGCAGTTTGTAAGGAGTTGATGGGGTTTTTTATCATTACGTTATTATATATTTGCTGGAAAATGTTATTATTAGGTTTTATGGGTATTTTTATATTAAGATTAGTGGCTTTGTTTTTTATTTTAATTGATGAACCTTTATAGTAGGAAATCACTGGTGTATATATATGTAACGTATTGTTTCTTTAGAAGATGATTAGTTACTGTCACTTCATATTAAGATAGTTCACTCAATAAATATTCCAAAATAGTTTATGCAGTCGTTTTATTGAAGACACTTAGGCATTCTACATGTTATTAACAGTCAATCAGTCTGAGCACGCTGACATGCACATCCGTAGACGAGTCGGGCCAAAACCGACCCGTTAACAGCGGAACCGCAACCAATTCCTCTCCTGGAGCCGTTAAATTAACTTTTATTGACGTGAATTAATTAAGCAAAAGCTTCCATGAAAAAGGCGCTGATTTTCGTGTGCTCCCACTTAAATATGGATATTTTGGGGCGAGGCCAAACTTCTAATATTAATTCTTATTGGATAATTAAGTAAGCTAAAATCTCGCCTACATTTTATCATTGGTTGACCCGGACATCTAGGATTTAGTATTTCACAATGCTTTGCCGCTTATTTCGGCTATTGCATAATTTTGATTACGAAACTTATTCTAACTCCGATTCCCGCACTATGACATGTTTTGTTGAAAAACTAACTTTACTGGGGTTCTAAAATAGAATTCTCACAAAGTTGGTCTTAAAATTAAGATTTATTCTGAGTTAATACTATTAAGATATCACCCAATATTAATTTCTAATAATAATTTTAGAATCTGGATTCTTTTAATCCTTTCATATATATATTTTTTTTATTAGTTTTCTGTGCGTTATTAATTTTATTTAGGTTTTTAATCATTTTTCTTTAGATTTTATTTGTAAGTTTTTTATTATCTCTTTCTGTGATTTCGTAAATTTTGTTAAGTTTGTTTGTAAGTAAAGTTTCATTTAACGAAATAAAATATAAAAATGAAAATAATTACTTTTTATATTACATCGGAATGACAAACAGAAAAATCACTAATCAAATTAAAGAACATAAAAACAACATCAAATACGACAAAATAACAACACCCTTAATAAAAACTAACCATGATCAAAATATAAATATCGACTTTCAAAATGTCAGAAAACCGGCTCACTACAATAATTACAAATATGCCACCATGCACAGAAGCATCAAAATAATGGCCAACAAGCATGCATGTAATGACCGTCAAACAAATGAACAGCTGGCGCTCCATGTTAGAAGAAGGAAAAAAGAAAAAAACAGCGGCAGAACATGACTAGTTCCTTCTGATGATGGCCGGATGCTGGGCCGAATGGAACCAAGAGAGAAAAAAATAGGCGTTTTAAAATAATTTTGATACTTTAATTTGTTTATTTACTTCTTAAGACACAAATATAATATTTTTGTAGTAATATAATCAGGATTCTACAAAAAATCTGGAAAAATGTTTCCTGAGTTTTCCCTGTAAATTTTAAAATAAAAACCAATAGCACAGAATTATGCAGCATTAAAATTAAACACATTTACAAATCAACTGAGCATAACACACTTCTTCAAACTAAAAAAGAATGAAAAAAGTTTATTGTAATTTTATGAAAAAAGTGAATTACAATATAGGAACCGTTATCCAGAAAGCTTGGGACCTGGGATATTCTGGATAAGGGGTTTTTCCGTAATTCAGAACACTTTATTATATGTATAAAAATGGTACAAAATAACTTCACAAATAGCAGTGATAAACATGAATAATATATATGTAAACACCTATATATTTGTTCATTTAATAAATTATTTCCACAAAATAAAAAAAACATTCTTAATTAGAATTTTAAACTATAAATAATAATAGTAATAATAAATGAAAAATAAATATACATATATAAAATTTAATTTTGGACCTGAGAGCAAAATCCTTTCATTTGGATTTTGCAAAAATTTCTATGATATTTTTTTGCTTATGGTGTGTCTCTGCTCTGATACTAATAGTTCATAAATGTTTCAAATATTTTTAGCACATAATGCCAAATATTTTATGAAATGAATTCTAAAAATAATGGGAATTAATAAAAACTATTTAAAAATTTTATAACAATTGGGACTTCATGCATGCGACCTGAGTTCAAGGATAAAATTCATCTGCTATTGGATACTTTAAGAAGTATGTGTTATTAATGTTTATCTATTAAGAAATACAATAAAAATTCATTTTCTAACCTAAATTTGCAAAATTTTCAGTAATTATTTGGACAATTTTGTGCTCATAATATTTCCTCAGAATAGCACCGTAGCATTAAAGAAAGTAGGTTGTAAAACTATAATTCTGACCGCTGCTATTGTATAACTTTAATTCTTAAATTTTACGATAATTAAAAATTTTGGTAGTTGGCATTTTGCATTTTGGTTTTCGGAACATTCTGGATAATGGGTTTCCGGATAACTGATCCTATACTGTAAAAGTAAAACTTACCCTAATAATGAATGAACTTCTTCTTTCTGTAGAAACTTTGAAAAATAACGTCTACACAAACTAGACTGCATAATAACAGACAGTGACAAAACTTTCTGCCCAGGAATGTAAGAGCTGTCTTTAGAAAGTGAGTCGCTCACAGATCGAGGCGATGACACATAATCAGGACCACCAAGTGCTTTTAGCCGTTTCTCACACTGGGTTTTTGCAAATCGAAGCTATAAAAATTAAAAGAGAACTTTTAAACAATAAACTTAAAAATACCTTGTCATTCTTGTCTCATTTTCTGTCCCGATCCAGATCTTCTTCCGAGCAATTTGATGGACGATTGTTTTCCTTATCTTGCTTTTTAACACGCTTTTATTAGCTTCACCTGTATGTATGTTTGTAACCGCTCTGGGAGCAAACAAAAAATCTCTATTGTAAAAAAAAGACTTTCCCTACGTGAACGCCGTGGCGTTGAGGTATAGCTCCGCGCTACGAACCTAAAGATCTAGCGTTCAATCCCAGCAATTTGATGGGTGATTGTTTTCCTTATCTTGCTTTTTAACACGCTTTTATTAGCTTCACCTGTATGTATGTTTGTAACCGCTCTGGGAGCAAACAAAAAATCTATATTGTAAAAAAAGACTTTCCCTACGTGAACGCCGTGGCGTTGAGGTATAGCTCCGCGCTACGAACCTAAAGGTCTAGCGTTCGATCCCAGCCAGGGAAGATTTTTTAAAAATGGTTTTTGTTTAATTCTAAATTATTTTAATGAAAGATTTAAATGTATGTAAATATTATGGTGTGTCACTCACAAGATTTTCTCTTATCCTGCATTTTAATACTAAGATAATAGATATTTTGTGCTTTTTAGTTCACATTTCTATAAAAGCGTGTTCTTTAATTTTTTAAAACTATAATATTATTAGATTTTAACAAGGTGTCGCTATATGCTTTGATTTGAAAAACAAACATCCATCAAGCAGTTCCTAAGAAGGCCATTTTCTGGACAGAAAGTGCTAAGTTAATAAATACATTTATTTTTTATTTCTTTATTTTATTTTAATTTTTTTAACATATCTGGTATTTTATCAGAGTAAATTCTTATACACTTAAAAATTATATTTTTCTCAAAAATATACTTAAAAGTATATACTCTATTCCCCTAAAGTTTCTATACTACAAATCAATTTATATATTAAAAAAATAAATAAATAAATAAAAATAAAAATTCAGTTAAACGTTCTACTTTATTTTTCATTATTATTTCTTAAGCATTAATAATAAAGTCTTGAGCAATACAAATTAACAGGAGAAAACAATTTAAAAAATAAATACATGAAAGGATATAACAATAATTAATTTTAATTTAAGATAAAAAAACAATTAAAAAATTATAAATCAATATTCAAAATTATAGATTGCTAATAATTCATAAATTTCCCCTGTAAATGTTACTTCGTTGCAGCACATTTTATAATGTAAAGAGTAAAAAAAAAAAAAAAAAAAAAAATTTTTTTTAGATTTATTGTGCAAATGTCAACACAATTATAATTTAACTGCAGTCAGAATTTGCATAAAATTAAGGCCCAGATATATTTCTATGAGTACTGAAAAGACTAGCAGCCAATTACAATCAAGGATTTTCTGAATAAAAAGCCAAAGCATAAACAAACAGGTCACATTTCATGATGTAAGAGTTGCTAAATAAACTTACAGTTCCTTGGTATTCTACAGGCCGTTTGTGGCTATAATTTATGAGAATTAATGGAACTTGTGACTCCTCTCACAGAATGCCTGCCTATAGAAGACTGAATATCTGCATTAGAGTTACAATAAAGGATATTCCATGACATAAATTGAATTGTTTTCATTTACTTAAAAACATCCTGTGAATTCATTACATATAAATATAAATGTAAGACAGACTATATTTGAGAAGAACTTTAAGAACATGAATTAAATACAACTAATAACCATAAAAAAAAAGTAGAAGAAGAAGTCAGAGAAGAATTGTGACTAACACAACCACATTAATACAACGATTTGATTAACAAAATATTTAAATTTTTTATATTTAGTCTTACAAATGTATGGCAAAAATATGAAAACAATTAATTCCCAGTAAGTTAACGAAAAAGAATCCATTCTGTTTAATTAATCACAGGACAATTTACAGGTTCTTCGCATGAGAACAAATAATTTTTTATTAAAGTATTATTTTTTGCTTTTGCGTTTTTATTCTAAATAAAAGGTTTACAAATAATATATAAATGTAAAATAAGATCATGGATCGCAATATTAATATACCTACTTGGTTTAAATATCGAGACAAGTTCCTAGCCTGCAACAGGTCACCTTTGTTAGTTTTCTGAGGATTAAATTCTTTGTCTGTAAGTATGAAAGTATATTCTAAAAATTACATTTCATTATATCTTACATCATCACATTATAAATTAAAACATTATAAACATGACATTTTAACCAAAACTAAATTCAAAACTGGTGTACAAACAATAAATAGATTATAAGACTTCTTCACACACCATAAATTTTAAGCTAGCACAACTGCTTTTGCCTCCAAGGCAGTAGCACGTGTTTTTTTGCACCTGATGAAGAAAGGCTACGTCCTTTCGAAACCGGTTGTGCTAGCTTAAAATTTATGGTGTGTGAAGAAGTCTTATAATCTATTTATGACATTTTAAAGAACACTTTAATTATATACAAATTTACAAGTATTTAAATTTGTATGAAATTGAAGAGTTGAACTTCAAATAAGTATTTTAAAATTTAAAATATCATATTATAAAAATATATTGCAGCACAAGTGGAAAAAAAAAAAAAAAAGAGAGAGAGAGAGAGAGAGAGGAATCAAAAATTATTTTTAATCTAATATATAAGCGTAGTAGAAAAAGAAAAAAAAAAATATTGATACGGAAAAGAAAGGTGAGTAAAAAAATAAATTTAAGTGTCTGCAATAACAGCAAACTATGTCACATATTCTTACACATAAAAAATGCCAATTATAATAAAGATAACAAAAATAATTATCTCACCAACGTCCATGCCCTTTGATCTTTTTAAATTACTCATTGTAGTAGCTTGCATAATTTCAGTAACTATGTAATATCTGAAATTATAAGAAAAATATTTACTGAATTTTAACGTATGCATACTAAAAATTAATTTCTAATTAATACAGATATTTCTAATACAAATGTTTCTTTTTTTCTTTTTTTTTTTTTTTTTTAACTATCAGGGTTTTTTAAATCTCACAAATTTTACACCCCCATCAGTAGACTTTAAATTGAAATTTAGCCGACAAATCTGTTTAGCTTAAAGGCCACTTTCTTTACAAATTCTTAGGCTGAATATTAATTTGCCTCTAAAAAACAAAAGTTCCTTTTTTTATTTTTTAAACTGATACCCCTAATAATACATGATTATTTTAATGCAAAGCAACAAAATTTCTTTATTTTCATGCTTATTCCCAATATGTATTGCCATATTTCTTAGACTGATTTTCAAAATGCATGATAAATTTGCCAGTGTTTGAATGAACTTATGTTTTAACTGCAAGAAAATGCATATTTCTCTGTGTTCAATAATGAAATCTTGCTATTGAATGTCATGGGTACACAAAGTACTCCAGCGATTTTTTTTGAGTCTACCAGTCAGACATGTTAATCTAGAAAATATATACTTGAGTAAATCTTTTCCTGTCTAAACATTTTACTCAAGTGAATATCAATAAAAAAAAAAAAAAAAAAAATGTATCTAGTTGTGATCTGTCAAAAAAGAATTGGCATTATACCTACATTAACAATATTTCATTTTGGTTTAAATATAAATGAAAGAGAAGACACTGTAGCAATACATTGTATGAAGCATTTGTATTGCATTATGTAACAAAACCAGAAAACTCTAATCAAAATAATCAATCTTCTGAAATGCATGCCCTTCCACATGCCTTGTTCCTTTTGTTGAAGATAGCTAGTATTCAATTGCAGTTGATGATCAGTTTCCTGATTACTGTTATTCTGATCAATCAATCTTTCGATATGCATGCCTTGTTTCTTTAGGTGAAGGCAGCCAGTGATCAATTGTTGTTGATGGATAAAAGTTTCCTGATTACTATAAATTTATGAAATGAGGAAACTATTACGTATATACATCGAATAGTCTAAGCATGAGGGATGCTGGTGTGTGATTTTCAAATAAAATACAAACTATTTATTTTTGGTAAGGTGCTTTTTATCATGGCCTCTGGACATAGTGGCCATGATCATTTAATTGGTAAAGCATAAAGTTTGCACAGGGTGGATAACATTAAAACTTTTCCAAATTTCCTGACTTTTCCTGACTATTTCTCACCATTTTCCATCACTTAAGCTGTTTATTTCTCGAAATTTATGAACAATTTAGCAATTTATAATAACAAGCTTTTAAATATGGCTTATTTTCACAAAATTAATCAGAATTCCCTGAGACTTTACATGAAATTCCATGATTTTTCCAGAATCACTTAAATTTCCAGACCAGTAACCACTCTGTTGCAATGGGTTCTTCCCACCTGACGTCAGAAGTCACATGATAGAGGAAAAACAAATAGCAGACAAAGTCTTGTTTATCTATAGCGATTGCTGAAATAACATATTTTCTATTCTTATTTTTGATCAATCGTATTTAATCTCTGTTATTTTATTATACATCATCTTTTTTAATCCATTTTATATCATTATTCATCACCTTTTGTTTGCTGTATACATTTACAATCATCATTTAGTTTATGTTTGTTATTGATGTTCATGAAGAACATGTTTAATACTCTGATTTTTGGTGCTTAAATCAGTGACAGTGCAATATCGTACGGCGTAAATCCATTTAGACCAGTAACTAAGTTAATTAACTTGTTGTAACACCTTTATGCAATTAAATTAAATGAAAACATTTCAAAATTTCAAATTGTAATCTATAAACATTCCACCAGAACAAGCTATTATTTATTGCTAGATCAGTTAATGTTACAGTTACACTACAATATACAAAAATCGATTCTTATAGGTAAAAATAAATAAACACATAAAATGTTTTTTTAAAAATTATTAAATTTACAAATACAATTATTCTACTGTTTGCAAATGCACAATATTACTTTTATTTTATTTTATATTAAATATTAAAATTTTTGTTCTTAAGAACAATATGTAATTGAATTCGATTATTCGTTTTCCTCTATCACGTGATTGAGCAGACGACGGTGGGAAGAGCCCATTGAAAGATTCCATATTTGATACTCAAGCTCGCTAAACAAGTGTTAGGGTCTTCAGCAAGCTTGCTAAAGACCATACTTAACATGCATATTCATTGTAGCTGGTGCATATAAAATCTGTCATGGCTGCACTGTCCAGGATGTTTCATAAAAATAATACTTCTATGGGTTTCAAAGCAGGGAAATCATACCATCCACAAAGAATCAAAATTATGAACATGCCTTCAGACCACTACTAGGTTTGAACCCCAGACCATTACCAACAGCCCACTACATAGCTCTAGTGCAACGTCAAACTCACTTAGTCTCAACCATAGACCTATTATTAAAGTGAATGGGTCAATGACAAGCTTTTTGTGAGGCAAAGATCACTCATACAAAAGTCACAAGGCACTAACTACTGTGACTACAGTAAGCCAATCTAGCCAACATTGAAATTTTCTAGCCAAGCTCTAAATTCTGTGTTCCCTTAAGCAGATGACATCTTATGTCACTTTTAAAAATTTTTATTTCCCTTTAAAAGATAGATTGTTTTTGTATATAAAACATATTTTATCGCAAACAATGCTCATTTGTAAAATGCTCATAACTGATTTAACTCATTAAATTAAAAAGAATAATAATAATAATTCCATGTATTATCTGAAACAGAAAATACAACATTGTTTTTATAATAATTTATAGGAATTATACTTATCTCTGGATAATTATATTAATGTATTACATAAAAAAAAAAAAAAAAAAAAAGGCTGAAAATGTAATGTTTTACTTGCTTTAATAACAGCGATTATTTAACAAATAATCGCCAATAATGTGATAATTGCCAAAAAAGTTAACCCTTTGCCTTCACTCAGTGGATTCCTCTTTGCCACACTTTTTTATATTCTTGTAATAATGCAATGCTCCATCCACTGTTATAACAAGTCTATGATATTAACATCACCAGGTATATAAGAGAATAAAAAATAAATAGCTGATCTATAACACTACATGCCCAGGACACATCAAGCGATATAATTTTCAAGCCCTGATATGTATAATATTAATCCCTACTTACCTCAGACGTTGTAAATCTTCTATCACACTACTTTCTTGAATCATTTTTATAAAATCTTCATAAGTTTCAGCATAAGCATAGTTTCGGTTGTGCTTTTCAGCTTCAGCTTGCTGCTGTTTCAAGTACACTATCAACTTCAGATTGATGTTATCAGGATCACATAGCTTATCAATAGTTGGATAAAACACTAAAATGAACAGAAATAAATACATGCATCATCTGTTTAAATAGCATTAAAGTTTCATTTCTTTTAAATATCAATAAATCTAACTAAAAATGTTTTTGAAAATACTGAAATTCAAGCAATGTAAAATATGAGCAATAAGAATATTAATATTCTTGCAGTAATAATAATAACACATCTCCATAAAATATATATTTAAAAATTGCAATTATGTTAACAAATCAATGCAATATTTTCAATAATGATTTAGTGCATATTTTATAAAATGAAAATTATCCTTACATATACATATTTTTTAATAATTAATATACACTGGTTCTCATAATTATAAGGACATCCGTTTTTCTATATTAACTAAACACTGAACACTATTATTTAAACAAATATCTTTTTTATTAATTTGAATTTCATTAATAGACTATATTTAAAAAGTTTTATCATTTTTCTATCTTAAAAAACTTTAAATACGGTCAAAAAGATGATTTTTCAGGTGTTCACAATTATAAGGACAGCTGGAATCTTAGCAATTTTTTTTCAGTTATTCTTTAAATTAATATTTTATGGAGCCTCTTTTTAGGGTGAAACAGTCAGACATCCTCTCTGGTATATATATATATACATTTCTTTTTTAATATTCAGTTTCAATACCATTTCATAAAGCATAGATGATATTCTGAATACATTTAAACTATTTAAAATGCCTTCCACTTGCATGCACTTTTCTAATATGATAAGTTAAGGTTTTTTTCAACTTTTAGGCCACGGGAAAGGCAATAATACAGAAGTTTCTTTCTTCAAACTATTTCCTATTGCTCTAGAAGTAGAGCAAAAATGTAAATCTTGTTGAAAAAAATATTATTACCTCCCAAAATCTAATAAAAATCTAAGAATTCCATGTTTAAAATTTGCGGATATTCTTTTGATGTTCATAATAATAGAAAAAATTACTAAATTCATTCTGCCTTCAGTAGAAACAGCTCCCCAGAGCACCATAGGATCCACCTTTAAAACGCCCAATTTATATCTGCCTTTAAAAAAGCTGCTCTGTCTTTCGCTATCTTCAGATCGTGCCAGTAACTGTTAAAACCATTTGGTTAATCAAGAATGTTATGGAAGAAAAAATTTAAGTTTTAAATTAAATTATGGATGGATGATTGAAATTTTGGTTTAAAATTTAGGATCGTAATTAATAAATAATGGCCGAAAATCTAAGTGGTATAAAAAAATTGCATTGTGCTGCGCTCATGAAGAGAAAAACTAAATATTGAATTTTTGAAACTTTTAAACTTAAACCTAAATAAAGATTAAAATAAAATGAGAAAAAAATACTTTAACTTATCCCATTTGGATGAAACTAAGCTGTAAGATAAAAATGTTAATAATCCAAATGATAACACAAGATTTTTAAACTCATGACACTTAATCATTTTGAAAAATATTTTTTTTTTTTTTTTAATTCAAGAAACACTCACAGTTATTTATTTCTGTGCCGGCACTTACATAAAAAATCTTAACCGATCATTGAAATAAAACACTTGGAGAGAGACAATTTTTTTTTGTCATCACAAGTTTACAGTAGCACAAAATATTTCGGATATTATTCGAGAAAAGGTAAAAAAATTATTACAAGTTACCATGTTTTCTTTGCGAGAGATAGAAGTGGATCGTTTATCGAAACGATGTTGGAAATATATACATATCATTGCCTGAATTCCGCGAGATATATGGAAATATTGCATCATTCATCACCACTGATGCATTTTTTGAAGTGATCAACCCTAATTTTTTTTATACTTGCAGCACTTCATACCTTCTTAAATATAATCACTAAAATTTTTGAGATGAACGAACATATCATCGAAATAAAAGATCGATTAAAGTCTGAAATAATGTAGTTGATGATTAGCACAGAGATCTTGAAGCTCTATTATTTATGTGCATCATGAGTCACGTTTTCTGTTGCTGTGGTAAGCCATTGTTAAAAAACGCGGAATTCTTAGGAACATAATTGAGTCATTATTCACTCCTTCGTAATGTCGAGAGAAGATTTATTCACGAGATAAATGAAGAAATTCACTAATGGGGAGGTTTCTATTTCTTAGAGATAGCAGGTATTGGATCATCCTTACCAAGCCTCAAGTTAGGCCTAATATCGGGTCGGAAGCCCCGTTGAGTTATAAAGATGTTATTCACTGTTAAGATCTTCTTTCACCATAAATTGTGTCCATATAGTTTTTATACAGGATATATATTTCATGAGACCGTAAGGGCACACATGTAAGAGAGATTTATATATTTTGTAAACAAGTCTGACCACGACACCAACTCGCTCACTATGGCAAGAAGCGGTGCCGCAGACTGGTGAAAAAAAAACATCCTTTTTAGTCAGCTACCATCCAAGAGAGAGAGACGTTCATCCAAATTCTCGCGCTCGCGGAACGAACTACCAGCGAATTGATGCGTGCGATAAATAGTTCTTAATAAAAGTATTTTAATTCGATCGCTTGCTCAAATAAAGTTAAATAATTAAGTTTAAATTAAATTAATTTTGATGGAGGAAAATTTACTTTAGATTATTTTATAGGTTCGATTATTATTATTAAAATTAACTAATTTTTTTAAAAGGACGCTATTTCGAATCGGCGAAGTGATACAGCGTTTCTGCGGACCTAATGGAACTTTCTAGAAGGAATTTTGAAAACGTAATTAAAAGTGATGTCATCAATTTTAATTAAAAAAATATGAACATCGGAAAAATTATTAATATTATTTTTAAATTATTTGAGCACGATCGAAAATGATTCTGAAACAATTCAACTATTATTTATTTTTGATTTTTCTGATTGGTGAAATTGTTTGTTTACCTTTTTAGAAACATCGGTAGTTTGTTTACAAACAAACGCTTCACGTGAAATTTTAAACTTTTCTATTTTTTTTTATTTTGAGTAATTTAAAAGATTAATTGGGGGAAAATAAATTAAATAACTAAGAGCCAAACTATTTTTTGGAAGATTTGAGGAAATTTAATTACATTAAATAGTGTTAAATTTTTTTCTATATTGTCTTTATTCAACTTTAACACAGACGTTCTTTCCCCCATTAAATGCTTATTGATTATTACATGTTTTTTATTCATTTTAACATATTATTAATTATTTTAAACATGCATAAATGTGGACCCCAATCTTTTGTTAAAAATTACGAGCAAATTCAGCAGCAGTCATTATGAGTAGAACAGTAAGAGGAATTATGAGTCTTTGATCTCTGTAAAACAACTCTGATTTTGCATCAGATCTCTCTCCTATTGAACCAATAGTTCAACATTTGATCACATTTCCTTCAGCAATTTTAGATCTTCGAATTTCATTAGAAATATGGCGGATTGAAATTATCCTTCCACTTAAAAAGCACATTTATCATACTGCACTACATGAACGTTCTTTATTTTGTAGAATTATCAGTAATGTCCGTTCAAGAAAAATTGAAGGCTTATATATGAATTAATCTAGCCCAGTAGTTAACAAATTCACATGTCAACTGTAATTTATCCGCTAGTAAGTTAAATAAAACAAAAAAAATATTGATTGTCCCAATAATTATGAACATCTAAAAACGTGGAGAAAAAAATATGTTCCATTATTTTTTATTAATTTTGTTTCATATTAAAAAAATTGTAGCAGTTTTGGTTTTTAGAATACTATTGGGTTGTTCGGAAAGTCATTTCGTTTTTTTCAGCAGAGGACTTAATTGTATTTTTTTCACACCTTCTTCACATTTAAGTTGTATTGCCATTACATATTGTGACAGCTGATATAGCAAGGCTTGCTTGTAAAAAAGGTCGTTTTATTCTGCTCAATAGTTTTTGATTGGTGCCCTATCAAATAAAGAAAACCAGAAGCGACATTTTCGGCATATTTTGTTTTTGCTAACAAAAATGCGAAAATACTATTCAAACAAGGAAAAAAAGTATACGAGGTGTGCACAGAAAATTTATTTAAAGAACGCTATTGTCAAAACTGGTTTACCAAATTTTGTTCTGGCAATTTTGAGTTGAAGATGCATAACGTTCTAGAAAACCAGTTTGTGCTAATGAAGACAAAATAAAGTATTGATTTATGAAAAACTGCCAAATAACAACTCGTGAGATCGCTAAGAAACCGATCAAAGTGGAGAATATATAATTCATTAAAATATTTATACAATATAAGAAAATCGTCTTTCATTTTCGAAGGAAAAACGAAATTACTTTCCGAACAACCCAATAAATTTATTAAGTGCACTTAGTATAATCTTGTTCACAATTATTTTTACATTAGTTATTTATTTCAAAACATAAAGTGTCCTTATAAATATGAGAAGGAGTGTATATGTACATAATAAAAATGGGATGGATTATGGTGTAAATGTCTTTATGGAATAAAGAGGAGTCATTCCATGGAGACTAATAATTCTTTATTTCTGGGATATATCGAAAAGTGCAGTCTTAGCTGTTATATAAGCAGTTCTGAATTCCGGAAGCATTATGCGACAGCACTAATTGGCGGCGGTTCACTGCAACTAAACTGGTTCTGGAGTTGCTAAATAAACTGGAACCCCACCAGGGTGCGAGTTTGTTTGACAACTCTCACATGACGTAAAAGTTTCTTGTTCATTTGTGTTCTCTGGTTTTGTTTACCAGATTCTCGATTCTAATTGGATAATAATCTGATGTCCAACACTTTAGCTTAGGTTCCAGATATCTAAGGATTAATTAATTTGTAAAATCTGGCTGCAGTTAACTTAAAACCGCACAGAGGTTTGCAGAATCTAACTAGCAGTTTTACTATTTTGTAATTTTTACATAATGAAGTGTCTTGCCATGAAACTCAGCTTATAGGAAAAAATTATGATTTATTAAACGAACCATAATTTTGAGTAGAGGTTTTTAATGGAGTTTTTCTGTAGAAGGCATTAAATAATAATATTATTTTTTTTTTTTATTAAATGTTGTATTTAAAAAAATGATAAGCTTTTCTTTTCTTCCTTTGATAAATAAATAAAATTTTAGAACTTTATGAAAAATAATCTTTTAGAGTGCATAAAAAAAATAATCGAATCTAAATCAAATATGCATTGTTGGTCGGCTCTGGGGCAAAGTATGCAGTATATTTTCAAACTATAGAAAAATGCTCCTTAATCTGGTTATTACATTAAAATACAAAAATGTGTGATCTAATTGTTAGTGGTAAGTAACCCAGTTATTGTTTTGCCATTTTATTCACAATATTCATCTTTAGAAAAACACCAGGCACAAAGAAGGAAAACCTAACTACCTGAAGGCAATGAAGGAAGCAATGAAGAGATGAGTCAGCTAAAATTATTGATTAAAAGGTTTTGTGATTTACGGGAGGATGAAAACTGATGAGAATTTCAGATACACGTTGGCTGCCCCTGCCCCTCACTCACGACTTCCAAAATGGCACATTGTAAGGTGCGTGTGAACTCGACCTGATCCTATCAAGTACTGACTAAATCTTTTATGAATTTTCGCAGCAGCCGGCACTAATACCCAATGACTGGGCAGCAGTGTGAAACCACCCTCAACCAACCGCTAGGAGAAAAGAATTATGAACGTTCACATGAGTGAATGAATCGCGATAACAATTTGCACCAGAAGGAACTGAACTGAAGTACTTACTAAAAACATGGTATAAAAGGTGAACAAAGCTTAAAATGTAAACAAACCTAAAAACAGGACGAAAAACAGAGATTTTGCAATTATACTTTAGTAATTAAAATTTAACGATGTACAGTAGACTCCCGATTATCGGCAGTCGGATTATCTGCGGTCCTCAAGGGCATGAATTTAAAAATATAGAACAAACTTATTACAAAAAAAGATCGAAGAGAGTAATGACCTTCCAGGCTTTTGGAGATATTACACGATTCTTGACAGCATTTATGGCATACGCACTGCTTGGGAGGCAGTTAAGCAGTCTAGATTGGTAAGGTCTTGGAGAAATATTTTACCAAATGTGGAAATACTTTGGTAGAGTTTATAGAGGAAGAAGAAATTTCTGCTCATGATTTGGCAAATTTAGCTAAATCTGTTACTGGAGGAGAAAAAGTCAATGAAGGAAACATTTAAGAGTAGCTTAATTGTGACACCAATGATCCATGTATTGAACACCTTACAGATGAACAAATTGTGGGCCAAGCATTAGACCCAGTTTCAAAAGATAGTGAAGAAGAAGAGGAAGAAGGAGATAAAACTCAGCAGAGGATGAGCCACGATGCAGCCCTAGCACATGCAGATGGACTTATAAAATATCTCGAGGAACAGGACGATGTATCACTTTGGGACAAAATGCTGATAAAGAAACTCCAATCGCAAATTAAGAAAAAGTGTTTTAGTACAAAGAATCAAAAATGCTTGACTGATTTTTTTGTTAAAAAATAAAGCAAAATGTAAGTAGAAATTTTTATTAGTATGTTAAATATTAGATGTAGGCTATGCTTAACTGTTAATTAAATAGTATTGCTCAAAAGGCTTTATGTGTTGATTTATATCCCCTTTTTGACCATTTTGTGGATTGTCCGCTGATTCGATTATCCACAGTTGTCTATTCCCCATTCACCGCAGATAATCGGGAGTTTACTGTATTATTAACGAAATTTATTAAATTAAATGCAAAGTTTTGGAATACAAACAATTGTATGTATTATTTGATAACCTACATTAAATTAGTGCTTAGGACAGGGCAACCAAATATGTTGTTACAATGAAGGCCAATGAAAACTTTACAAGTGACAGTTCAAATACATATTACGTGGAAAAGTAAAGATCTGGTTTAGAGTCAGAAATGAATGAATCCATTAAGTAACAGGAACTCTACTCAGACATTTAAAAAGCTCAGATATCAACTAAATATGTTTAAAAAATAAAAAAATTGATTGACTTTTTGAAACTTATTCTTTTAAAAAGGAAAAAGAAATCTGTAGTAAAAATAATAATCAGAACAATAAAAATTTCATTTTCAACACTTACACAAATTCTTTTAACAGAATAGTTAGTATCTGACAAGTCACTATTAGGTGCTACTCTAGGTTGTTTGCAAACATCCACTTAGATTTCTTTTTTATGGTTGGATATTTATACACGGTTGGCCTTAGGAATAACTTCAAATAAAATTAATTATTGTGCCATGCTGAATGAATTAAGTGAGACAATTCACCAGAAACATTTGAGACTGTTTTTAAGCTTTGAACTGTTTTTAAGCTTTTTTAATTGTAACAAACTTACCAGTAACAGCAAAAACTTCTCTCAACAAACAGCGTAGTGGTTTATTAATAACATATTCTGGTGGTAATAAAGTACTTAATAAAAATTCACATATCAGACGAAGATAGTCCAGTTCTTTTTCCTTGGTCGACAGAAAAGGATAAACTTTATATGGCTGAATTTTTTCAGAAGGACTGGAAGAAATGAAAAATACAATCACAAAAAGTAACAAATAAATAAAATAAAATAGTAAAAATTTATTTTAGAGTGAAATATTGTCTAATTAATAATTTATTTAAATGTCAAAACTTCATATACATAAAAAAAAAAAAAAAAAAAAAAAACCTAAATCTTACCCAGGATTCATGCAAGAAATCTTTTATGCAAATCCCCATTATACCATTATTTAAAAAAAAAAAAAAAACAATAAATAAAATACTTGATCTTATAATTATCTAAAACATGTGGATCTTTCAAAATATTTTCATTAAAATCATGAACACTGTTACTGCATTACCTGTTTTTGCGTTAATTTGAAATAAAATTAAAATGAGAACAGAATTTCAACATTAGTTTCCTAGAAATAGAATCTTTAAGAGAATAAAATTTAATTTGTTAAATACACAGAGTTCATTTAAGGGAATGCTTCACCAAAAGTGACCCTCCATGTCATTCTAGGAGAAAAAAATGTATGCAAATTACTCATAATATAACATACATTTTTAATTAATGTATACATTTAGAAAGTTAACAATCACGTGGCCGCCTAGAGACCAATTTCCAGTTTAAGCAGTCAAAAAATGTTATATCTTGCTAAAAACCAGATCACTAATATTTTGCTAACATTTAATCATTTTGACATCCCACATATTAAAATATTTTTTTTATTTTTGCTCTAAAATTAATATTTTTTGTGACATCGTCATTTGCCTTATTCTTGCCATTTTTTGAAATAGTTTCTAAAATTACAATTTTCCGAACAATTGTATCTTGTTTTTAACACTTGGCTCAATCCTAAATTCCACACGAAACACAATGTAATAAAATTTGTTCAAATATTTACTTTTGAAACAATAAAATTAGCAATTACAGTAAGAAAAATGGAAAATATCCAAGTGCGGCTTTTTTTTTTTTGTCGCTTAGTGTATATGTTATTCATAAGTTTGACTGAGAAAAAAAAAATTTTTTTTCAAAGATGTTTGCCTAATCAATTATATCTGTTTCATAGCTGAAATTTAAATCAATTTCCAGAGTAATAATTGATGACTTTAAGTGTTAATTTTATATAAATATTTTCACTTATTCATTTTTTTTTTCTAATAAATTAATTTTTCAATTTATTCTGAAAGAAACATTAAATGAATTTACACACATTTTAGTTTTATATTTGCAGGCCTTGTCCATCTCTCTTATCACTATTTTTAAATGAATTCTCAAAATTCCATACCATTATCATAAAAATCTCAAATTCTTGTATTTTAGTACTTCTTTGTCACTTCGGACTAGAACACAGAATGTTATTTTCTGTTTCTACTTCAATAGTTACTATCAGCAATTCTGAACAGACAATAAGCGCTTAAAGATATTGTGAAACTCTGTTGACATTTCCCCAATCAGAAGGATAGTGAAAATCTCAATTCCTTCTTTTCTTTTCTTTTTTTTTTTAATTTTTAGCATTTCTATTTTTTTAAAGCTTCTTGTTTCTGAGACTACTATTATCATAGCCAACACTTTCTGTAGAAGGCTACAAAGAGGTGGTGTTGCTCCAGCATGCACATGGAGCAGCATTTTGTTTAATAACTGTCCTCTCCCTTTTCTCTATCAACAAACGTGCAACAACTTCTTTTGAGAGGTTTTATTTACTTTTATTATTTTTGTTTTTTCATTATTTGATGGATGTTTTTTAGGATGTTTGTTAGCAAAATATGTGAAAAAATATTTTGTAGGCAGAACAGCATTTTTACCTTAATTTGTAGTTTGAAAATTTTAATAGGATTTTGAAAATCTTTAATCGAATTAATCGATCCGATTAACTCGATTAAAAAAAATTATCAGGACTAAGCATTGATCGATTAACCGAACTGATTAATCAGCACAGCCCTAAAAATAACCTTACATTACTTCTCGAGTTCGCCTTAGTACCTGCAGGAAGGAGTCCGTCCCATCATCAGAGGCAGTTCTGTGGCAGCTTGCCTGGTTGCTTTGTGGTGACTAGTTCTCTTGCAGTCTTCTAAACTCTGTACCAGTTAAGGAAGCCTGCAAGAGAACTAGTCACCACAAAGCAACTGGGCAAACCATCACAGAACTGCCTCTGATGATGGAAAGGGTCCCTTCCCGCAAGTACTAAGGCGAACTCGAGAACTAATGTAAGGTTATTTTGTTTTTATTTGTGATATTGTGCTTCTCGTAATTCGATAAATTAAGTAAAAAAAAATCAGTTTTTGGAAAATAAGAATCAAGTTAATGATTTTGAATATTCTAAATATGAAAGTAAAATTTACATTAGGTAATCAGTAATTTTCATTAAAAAAAAATTCTGTAAATATTAATTTTAATGAAACAAGAAAAATCGCTAATTACAACAACTCTGATTATGCAAAACCATCGAAATAATTAATAATCAATTAGCTTGTAACGGGCACGAGTCATGCACAGATTTGGATTGATCATGCCGCCACATCATGAAGAATCAACAAAGAGGAAATCTGAAATCAGTTTTGTCTACAGCGGACCACGAGATAGTTACTGAAAAAAGGGTGGATCTGCCCTGAAAACGCTATAACCAATGCAACAGAGCTTTATATAAGGTAATTTTTAACCCGTTAGTAGTCGCTATAGACAGCGCCACCTATTACAGATTGCGCTCTTTTTATTTAACTGTCACCAATAAATTTAAGAAGTGATATGATCGACGTTTCTTCGATTTTATCTGCGTTTCGTGTATATCAAATGCCACTTTTTAAAATTTTTGGTGGCTATTGAATAAAAAAATCTGGAAGCACTGAAGTATGGGCGGCAAATCGACCAACTAGCGACTACTAACGGGTTAAATAAATAAATACCCTCTGATTAAAATTTAAATATAACTGATTTATATTTAAGCTATTAACAATATAAAATTGTATATTTATTTAAATAGGTGTTTTTGTTTCTATTCAGAATTTTCTAAACTCCGGAACTGTCGGGGTCCGAATGATTTCGGATTTTCGATGTTGTATTGTATATATATATATATATATATATATATATATATATGATGGTGCTACCACACTGATGTGTTAATGTTTGCTGTCTTTAATTCCTTTCCATGAAAGTTATTAAGTTATTTCATTTAAGAAAAGATTAAAATTTAAATAATTCATAATACAAAGTGTATTTTATCATTATTAAAATGCTCAGTTGTTAATTTTTTATCGATTAATCGATGTTTGCAAGGAATTAATTTATTTTTAATTTCTTTGTTTTGATGGCAACAGTTTATTCTCTGCGTTGTTTGATAACTTTACATGTGGTTACTCTGATTTTTTCCATTTTTCTCTCTGGTTTCATTGATCGTTTGATTTAATATTTTATTTCATTTCTCATTTAAAATGGTTTTGCTGCTTGATTGGAGCATGAACAATATATATCTGCTATTGTTAGCTATATTGTTTTACAAAATTTTGCAGTTCCATCTGCTTTAAAGAAGTACATGCTTCATGATGAGTTAATACTTCTATTTTTAAGCATTTTTTAATTCCAATTAGTATTCCTGTGGTCCTTTATTTTTTCTTACTTTTTAACTGGATTCTTAATTCCTAAATTACTTTTAATACATTTAATGAGTTCCTTCATCAACTTTCTCTGTCATTTGGTATAATGGTCCTTTTCACTCATGTGGGCGTAAGTAATTTCAATTGGTTTTGTCTCTTATTGGATCTAAATATAAATCACAACATTTCTGTGATAGTTTTTGTACTGTGTTAAAATCAGTTTTTTTTTTTTTTTTTTTTTTTTGTGTGTGTGTGTGTGTTGGTATTGGCATGTATCAATTAAATGCTAGAATTTTAATGTTAAAATTTATTAATTTATTATGATATCTATCACTTATATATATATATATATACTTTAGAACTTTATTATGTCACTAAGTTATGAAAAATATTAATTTTAATTAGGTTTAACAGTCATGTGAAACTGATATCTATTTTATTGTTATTTTACAAATTTAACTATCAAAAAACTTTAATTCTGGCATTGAAAATGAAATAAATATCAGAATTCAGGTATATTACCTGAACACAATATCCCCTGATTATATATATATATATTCAATAATCATTCATATTAGTTTAAAAGCTTTTTAGCAGTAACTTTGCTTACCAAGAATTCTTTTATATACTGTAACATTATGCATAGCATTATTTCTGTATGAAAAACACATTTCTATTAAACTGAAAAGATTTTTGGCTGGAAATACTAATTTTAATTTAAAATTTTTAATCTTAGATGGGTTTAATATTTGTATTTTGCAATTTAAATTTAAATATTACTCATATAGAAGCCATTGCATTTCAATTTAATGGCTAAATAGTAATATAACAGGCAATTCCCATTTTAAGTTTAAAATTCACATCTAAGAATGTACATTTAAAAATATTGATTTTTAGACTTCTTTTTTCTACACAAAGATTACTATTATCTACGAAGATTAATCACAGTTATACTTTGAACTATGACCAGTTCAAGTGGAGGAAAAAATAAAAATTGTCTGTTTTCACAAAATACAGCCATTAAGAGAGTTACAGAATTGTACAGGGGCCTTTACTGGCCATAAAGGGTCCTTCAATAGAGGCACAAGTGAACTTTAAGATAGGTTTCCTTGTATATCCAATTAATGTGACTAGAAATAATATGTTTTAGATATATCCTACCAGTAAGGAGAGTAGCATTTAGAATTTTCAGTTCATTGGAAGATAATATAAAATACATTGTAAGAATTAACCCTTAAATGAATGAATTTTTATTTTTCATAAATAACATTTGAAATCAACTGGGAAATGAGTGTAATTAACGGGAAAAATACAAAAAAAAAAAAAAATACAAATAAGATTTTTTCAAATAAAATATACTGATGTATTTCAACATCATCAAAAAATCTGAAGTGACTCCACTCAACTTTCCGAACATTAAGTAATTAATGGTTGTATAAATATATCAAACTAAGACAGCTCGTTAAATAAACAAAAGTGAAAATTGTCATGGGATCTTTCAGTATCTTTTTACTTTATTTAACTTTATGCTACTACACTTTAAATAACTTGAGCCCACAGATCATAATGATAAAGAATTTTTCATTGTATCCCTGTAAAAATCTTTAATGGCTAGATTCATAAATCTATACAATTTGTGAGATAGTGACCTATAACATGCATATAAATTTTTAGCTCAATCAAATAAAGCATTTAGACGCTATCAAACATAAAAATATTTGTGCCTGTAGGACATAATGATAAAGAATATTTCTTTATCAGAATCTTGTAAAAACATTATAAGTGTTAGATTCACCAAAATCTATGCAGCTCATGCAACTTTGAGCTATAATACGTGAAGGAATTTTCAGCTCTGTCGAATAAGACATTTAGACGCAATTGCACTTTAAAATTTTGGTCCCATAGACCATAATGATAAAGATTTTTTCTTTGTGTCCCTGTAAAAAAACTATGAATGCTAGATTCACCAAAATTTATACAGTTTGTGTGACAATGACTTATAACATGTGTATATGTTTTCAGCTCAATCGAATGAAGCATTCAGATGCTATCACACTTTAAAGAATTTGGGGCCATAGGCCATAATAATAAAGAATTTTTGTGTCCCTGTAAAAAAAACTATAAGTACTAGATTCACCAAAATCAATAAGGTTCTTGCTATGGTGACTTACAACATATATACCAACTTTCAGCTCATTTGAACAAAATGTTTAGACGCTATCATGTTCACTCACACACATACATATATGAAAGGATAAAAAGAATTAGGATTTTAAATTAATATTAAGTGATGACTTAATATCTTAGAATAACTCTTAAATTTAAGAACAACTTAACGAGAATTCTATTCTAGAGCCTGTAAAATTAGCTTTATAGCAGAGCACGTCATAGCACGGGAATCAGATCTGAGAACAACTTTTAGAATAAAAATTATGCAATCATTAATTTTAGCGGCAAAACAATGCAGAATACTTAGATAATGCAGATATCTGGGCTAACCAATGATAAAAAGTAGGTGGGAACTAGCCCAGCTAATTGTTCAATAAGAATTCATATGAAGAGTTTAGGTTCACCCCACAATAAGCAGTATTTAAGTGAGAGCACGCAAAAAACAGTGCCTTTTTCATGTGGTATCTAGCTTAATGAACCTACGATACTCTAAGTCAAATTAACAACCCCAGGAGAGGGAAATTGGCCACAGTTCCGAAAGCGAGTGTCAACGTGACGGCTTCAGCCAGACTCGACTACCACTACCAATGTTAGTCGTCAACGTACTTAGATCTACTGACTGAGAATAACATGTAGAATGCCCTAAATATCTTCAATAAAACGACTGCATAAACTATTTGGACTCGTTATTGAGTGCAAAGCCTTGATTCTCCTTAGATATGATGTGACAGCAACTAACTAAATTCCTTATATATATGCATCACTGTAAAAATAACAAAAATGAATTCAGGGGGCCTGAAAGTGTATAGAAGCACCAAAATCTCAAAGTTGGATTTTTGACATGATTACAATACTTTCCTCACATATGTATGTTCGGAAAGTAAAAAAGCTATATTTTTCTTGTATAAATTTATCAGTATATGCAAAAATATAAATATTATTCATTACTCATACCTTGTTTCTATTTGAAAACTATTTTCCCAGTATGCTTTTAATACATTTTATAAAAATAATCATAATTCGTAAAACCTGCCAAAATGAAATTGTCACAGATAATGAAATAAACTATCAAAGATTGCAGTTGCATTTGGAAACGATAAAAGAGTTTTGGTAAAAAAAAAAAAAAAAAAAAAAATGCTATGCAAAGGTTGCTACATAAAGAGATATCAGGTTCTAAATATACGATGCATATCTACATCGCTATGCATTTATGGGTTAACAAAATACCCATAATTCAGTAAGTTTAAATATAGAAATAAATTTACTTTATAACAGCAGCCTTTATATGTTGTAGATGTTCAGTCATAATAATAACAAAATCATTAGCAAATAACTTAACATCATCTATTTTTCTACATCTATCACGAAAAGTAAACAACATCTGTCGAATTGGGTCCCTAATGGAAAAAAAAAAAAAATCTCATTTGATATTATTATAATATATACATAGATAGAGATACACAAAGTAACATTAAAAACAAAAATAAAGAATTGTTTTACTTATGAATTTCTTTTAACACTACAATGGCTAAAATTAAACATCTTTCTGACAAAGTTAAAAAGCTAATAAAGCTTTAACATGTTTTTTTTTTTTTTTTTTTTTAATAAAATCACACAATCAACTGTGGAAGAAAATTATATTTATTGAAATTTTTATTTTTCCGACTGAGTGAAAATAATGCCTGGACCGGGACTCAAACCCCGGATCTTTGACTTACAAGGTCAAGGCTCTACCAATTGAGCTATCCAGGCCGACATCCCGGCAAGAATTACTCACTCAGACAACCTTTTAGGCAGAAACAATCTGGTCTATCATTTAGATAGCTCAACAGAAATAAGCCGCAGGAAATGGAAAACACCATTGAACAATGGGAGAATGAAATACATTTTTTTTTTTTTTTTTAATAAAATCACACAATCAACTGTGGAAGAAAATCATATTTATTGAAATTTTTATTTTTCCGACTGAGTGAAAATGATGCCTGGACCGGGATTCGAACCCCGGATCTTTGACTTACAAGGTCAAGGTTCTACCAATTGAGCTATCCAGGCCGACATCCCGGCAAGCATTACTCACTCAGACAACCTTTTAGGCAGAAACAATCTGGTCTATCATTTAGATAGCTCAACAGAAATAAGCCGCAGGAAATGGAAAACACCATTGAACAATGGGAGAATGAAATACAATTTTTTTTTTTTTTTTTTTTTAATAAAATCACACAATCAACTGTGGCGGTTTTTCCGACTGAGTGAAAATATTTTTTTCACTCAGTCGGAAAAAAAAAAATAAATAAATAAAAATTTCAATAAATATGATTTTCTTCCACAGTTGATTGTGTGATTTTATTTTTAAAAAAATTGTATTTCATTCTCCCATTGTTCAATGGTGTTTTCCATTTCCTGCAGCTTATTTCTGTTGAGCTATCTAAATGATAGACCAGATTGTTTCTGCCTAAAAGGTTATCTGAGTGAGCAATGCTTGCCGGGATGTCGGCCTGGATAGCTCAATTGGTAGAGCCTTGACCTTGTAAGTCAAAGATCCAGGGTTCGAGTCCCGGTCCAGGCATTATTTTCACTCAGTCGGAAAAATAAAAATTTCAATATTTGTTTTACTTTGTTTTCCAAGAATATACTTCAGTTACATCTAAATCAATATACACAGCATGTAAAAGAAAACTCTAAATCTTATAAAGTGAAAAAAAAAAAAAAAAAGAGCCTTGGAAGTAATAATATGAGGGGCATTCAAAGAGTAATACCCATTAGCAAATCACACATGTGTAAGTTGATTGCCAGACCTATCTCAAGTTTAGTCATACTTCATGACTTGTTTATCCCCATACTAGCAAATTTTGTGTTTTAAGGTCATTATTTTAGTGTCTGGCTGTTTAATATGATGAAAATAGATTATCTTGTCACATGTAATGTGAGATTTGTGATAAAAATTTTTAATGCTAAAATATACGAGATTTGTGTTCAATTAACAGGAATTTATAATGATAAAGTTATGGATGAATCATGAGTGCAGAGATGTCGTCGATAGTTTAACAAAAAGAGAAAGAATATCCTTGATGGAGAACAAAGTACATGCCCATATGTCCTTATAATATGTTGATGAATGTATTAAAAAGAAATCAATGTTATTCACATAAGGGAATTTTTGGGAAGAAAAAACTGGATGAGTGAACTTAAGGAAACAGTGCTTATTTTTCTAAGTGAGCTGGAAATCACGGGTGAACAATCAAGGTACCATATACAAAAACTTGGTACATGATACAATAAAAGCTTAAATATACAGCAGGGCTCAAAATTAACAATGCTCTGCTGGTTTGGGACCACAAAAAGTGGTCAACTGGGTCCTCTTTCTCAGCTTTTCATTTTTTAATTTTTTCTAAATTTGTCTGTAAATCTTTCATAAAGTATAGCAGGGCCCGAAATTTCAACTTAGATTACACTCACTGGAAAAAAAAGTTACTCGCCACAAAACTTACTCTATTTTTTACGTATAAGGTGACCAGAATTTTTTATTGGAAAAAGAGGAGAAATTACGCAATATCTTTTTTTTTAAATAAGAAAATAGAAGGCATTCAATTTTTAGATAGAGGTTATTTTAGAGGACACAAAATTAAATGAAAATGATTACAAAAAAACCGATTCAAAAGCTATTCACACAAGTGGGTGGTGGATAATTTTTTTTAAAAATCTCAAATGATGAATTTGGATCCGTACACCTTAATTTAAATTAATAATATACGGATACGAGAGGAAAAATCCCTAATTTTTATAGGTGTCACTGGACAATATAGATTTGCTTTTTAATTATTAATTTTTGCTATAGACAAAAACTTTTTTTTATGGTACTTTCATGCAGTTGCATAAAAAAAATTGGTAGACAATTTTTCTTTCTCTACCCATAAGGTAAAGAAAGTACTGTTTTAGGGCCAAATTTTCGAACGTGAGTTTTTGTTATATTTACATGTTTTGAGGTCCCCTGAATACATGTTTTTAGCAAATGGTCTGTGTGTGTGTCTGTTATCAGCATATCTCAAGAACAAATAATATCAAAAAGTCTAAACTTGGTATTCTAAATGTGTATGATATAGGGATGCTACATTAAGTTTTTCGTTGAGATGAAACAATTGGTTCATGTACAGGGACACCCAAGAGCAGGCCCTGACTTACGGCAGGGCATACGGGGCAAATGCCCTGGGCCCCCCTTCTGGAAGGGGCCCCCCCTACAGGCGAATGCAGAAATTCTGTAACCTAAAGACCTCTTATGCCACTGCAAGGGGGCCCCCCAGAATAGGCTTGCCCCGGGGCTCCAGGTAGTCTAAGTCGGGCCCTGCCCAAGAGAATTCAAATACATTACATTTATGGGGGAAATTGCAGGTAAGTAGAGTTTAACATTTATAGACTGCACTAAACCAAATGAAATGGATATATATTCTTTATATGTGTAAAAACATGTCTCATGTGGAATATGGTATAGTAATCATTCACTGTTCGTTTGCAGGGCTGCAAAAAAGTAGTTGATTATAGTGCAACAATAGCTGAAAATTCATGGAAGTGTATTTCAGGTTGTGCCTTGTGTTATTAATATAGGATTTTATTTATGTTCACTGTTTGATGTGTACATAATCTTCAAAAGACATACAGGACTGCAAATATTTAAGCGATAATATTATTTCTTATTGTTAGTGGAAGTGCTTTGATATGACATTTTACTATGTCCAGGAAAGCTTCTCAGGAACTGAAATGAATTCCTCATGGACATGTGGCATATAATGTACATTTTTAAGCTAAATATTCATCACTTGTTCTTTTGCATATTTACACAATTTGTAGTTTCCTGATTACCAAAGTCAAGTTCTTTAACGTTTGATCTTTGCCTGTGTCTGTTAGAGTAACTTAAAAACAAATAATTTTAGAAGATCCAAATGTTGTAATTTGAAATTAATATAAGTTTGTTACTGGAGAATTTGATCAGAATTGATAAGTTTCAAGGAATATTCCGTGTGAAAATTCTTTGAATAATTTTAAGTGAACTTTTAATTTTAATAGCAGATTCAAATTTTATATAAATGTAGGTGCAGCAATGAAACGGGGGGTTCAAAGGGACGGTACTCCCACTCACGCAGAATTAATTATCATATAAAACTCTTCCGAAGCCTAATTTGAATTGTTTTAACATAGGTTTGCATAACAGAACTCGTTATCTTAAGGGCCCTCTTCACTCACCGCCGCCGGAAGCCGAAGCTAATGCTATTCTATGGGAAATTTTTCTTTACAAATAACTTATTAACTAATACATATTTTTAAATTCTGTTTTACATTCTGAAGGATCCCAGCTGTTAAATTGACGCACCTTTTCTAAAAAAATATTTTTTTAATTTTTTATATTTTATTTTGAAGCTGCAAAATACGAATTTTCAATATGTGATTTTTTTTCATTTTGCAATTTCGAAATAAAATATTAAAAATTAAAAAAATACATTTTTAAAAAAGGTGCGTCAATTTAACAGTTGGAAATTTTCTGAATGTGAAAACAGAATTTAAAAATATGTATTAGTTAATAAGTTATCTGTAAAGAAAATTTTCCCATAGAAAAACATTGGCTCGGGCTTCCGGCGACGGTGAGTGAAGAGGGCCGTTAACCTCTTAATCCCCAATCTGTATTTATAGTGGTTCTCCAATCTGTAAATATAGAATTAAATTCCACAGTAAGTGAAAGTCGTGTAAGTGACACACCAGATTATTTTTATTAATATCATAATCATAAAAGAAAAAATAAATTTGGCAAATGAAAAAAATAAGATTAATATTCAGCAGACGACACGATTTGTTTTAACGAACAGTCATTCTTTATCAATATTTTATAAAAGTTCTCACAAGTTTAACCTAAATTAGTCTTAGTAGTTAGTAAGTTTTCAAAGTAGGTATATAAAGAGGATGTTTTTCACCTGTCTACATTTTGTTCATTGAAGAAAAAAGTCGCTTTATGGAATTGTTTTTGCCAGGAGGAGATAAAATAAATTCAACTAATTTTTCATATTTTTGTGAGGTGGTGGTAGTGTTATAATTAAGGCCAATTGTCTGCACTAGGGCTCTAGGTCTGAGTAGTAGAGTTCTTCGTGGGATCTTTCTAAGAGGTTATCCATATTTACGCTAGTTTCTGAGAAAACCACAGAAACGCCTAACGGCTAAGCCAACGAGCGCGATCAAGTATCGAACCCAATGCCTCTCGTATACCAACTTCGAGGACAGAACCTCTCGGTCACTGGTGGACCTATTTTTATGAGGAATATTATTCATGCAAAAATGGGAACACACGTCAACCCACCACGTATCAACTGTAGCCCCCCCTAATGATTTCATGACAATTTCAATAGTGATTCTGTGTTCTGGATCAAAGAACCGTACAAATATGGGGAATACTCTTATTTCTTTGTGATTCGAAGAATCTGAATAGACATAAACCATAATATGCTTTGGCAAGTTTATTAGAAAGTTGTTCTTTTATGAACCTAACGCAGAAAAAAGTTAGTGTTCACAGTTTGATATATCCAACAGCCGATTGAGCTTCCCACTTTTGCGAAATATTTGAAATTAAAGACTAAATCCTTTTCATTTGAAAAAGAGGATAGAGGATGAAACACATAAAAAAGAGGGCTTTTTATTCCTGTAATGTTTTTTCGTTTAAGAGGGCAGAGTGTTGATAAAGAAGACTGTCCTCTTAAAAAGAGGATGTTTGGTCAACTTACCTAAGATTAACAAAATTTTATGTTTTTAAATCGATTTTCTTTTTTTTTTTTGTTGTTGTTGCACCGCATACTGTAAGAATTCTATCGGCATTTAGACTGAAATTTTACTCGCCACAGTAAAATTTCCACTCGCCAATGGCGAGCTGAAATTTCGCGCTCTGAGTATAGTATGCAATAATTATATAACAATAGTAAGTGTATTTCATTAGGGTCATTGTCATCTATCCTCTATAATTTTTCACTTTAATAAACTTTTTTTTTTTTTTTTTTTACTTTTAATTCTTGAGAATATAAATAAATATGTAACATCTAGCATGTTTATTAAAGCATAAATTTTGGATTTATACATGAGTTCATGTACAATTTTTAATTTACAAAAAAATATGTTTCTCATGTAAATTTATAAAAACAAACAAATAAAATTTTAGTAAAACAGAGCTTTACAAAGTTTTAAATATTTTTAAAAATAGAATGGGTGAATAGCATAAGTGGATTTAGGCTTAGGCCCGGGCACCTGTGTTTTAAGGGTGCCAAATTTTTACAGATGATTAATATTTGTTATATGGAGGCAATTAAAATTTGAAAAGTAACTAACTCTGATTTAAAAGATAAATGAAACGGAAAATCGATTAGGGTTTTCATCAATTAAAGAGCACGCTTTGATCTATTACGGATTTTCTGTACTGGTTTGAAACACGAGTATAGACTGTATTTGTACGATTAACCAGAAGAACTGGATAACTTCGAATGTAACTATGAGGTGCTCCTATTTTCATACAGAGATAGAATGGTCAAGATTAGATTTATGCTTAGACCCACTAGGCCAGTGCGAATGGAGATAAAATTTATAAGCCTATAAAAATTTAAAAACCATTTAATTTTAAACCCGAATTTAAATATAAAAAGCAACTGGAATTCAAAACCAATCAGGTTTTGAATCGACAGTATATAGAATTTTGGAAGATCACTGCTACGACTCAGTATGTTTTCATTTTATGAACAGAAATAGTTTTCCTTAGTTACATTACATTCATAATAAATATAAAAAGTATTTCAAAATACAGGAGAGGGGAGGGGGGCAGCATAGGAAATGGCTTTAAATGGCACAATCTAACTTAAATCTGCATCTGGTGAACGGACTAGTCAAAGTATGTATGGACCACTGAAATCTTAAAATTACTGGTCCTCCAGATCAGTGACTAAATTTTATTTTCTATCCTTGTACAAGGTGACTGTGTGGAAAAATAGCTTAATGTATGCACCCCCCCCCCCCAAAAAAAAAACAAGAAGTTGTGAAAATAAAATTCATACTTCAAGCCCTTGCAGAACAAACTTGGATGCTTTACAAGTGAATCATACCAAGAATTCACATAATCCTTGAGTAAGAGTGAAATAAGTTCGTCTATGACATCATCAACATTGCGAGAAACCAAAGGAGTATCCTTTACTTTTCCAGGTGAGAACTTCAGATCAGAAATCCTATGCTAATAGTAATAATCAGTAAAATGAAATTTGACTGTTACAAAAATTATAATAATAATTTACCAATAGCAAGTTTAACTAAAAAACAAATATAAATTATTTAATATTTATTACATTATGAATTATTGATAGCTAATTTCTAGGAGGAAAAAAAATGTCAATGAAAAGTATATTTTTTCCAGGCCTAGACTTGATAGTAAAATATATTTATTTTTTTCTAAATAGAAAAGAAACAGATTTTTTTTTTAAACATATAGTTTAATGTTACATAAATAAATATTCAAATTTTCGGAAATTTGGGTACCTTGTATATAATCTGTTTAATGTATTTTTTAAATCTAAATTTACTAATAGTATAAAAATTGATTTTTTTTTTTTTAATTTTTAATAAGATTTGGGAAGACTCAAGAGTGGTTCAATTCAAAATTTAAAACGGAATACACTTATAAAATTACAAGCAATTAATAGAAAAATGTAGATTACAGAATATGTATATATATATATATATATATTATTTTTATTGGATTCAAAAATAATATTACAGTCTGGTGCGGAAGCGATAGTTTACATTCTTTTCTCAATGTAAACAAAACTATCGTACCAGACTGTAAAGTTGCACCAAAACTTACTTCTGTGTTCTTTACAATTTTTTCTGATGGTTCCAACTGTATTCGTTTAGGTGAGAATGCGCCGGATTCTAAACTAGCTATGAGACCTATTAATGCTGCAGTCAAATACAGTATTGTCTTCAATGATATATAGCAGGAATAATAAATAAATTTAACAGTAGGAATAAAATAACCAAGAAGATGAGAAAACAAACATATGAATCCAACAATCAGAGATACCTAAAAACACGTATATTATGTTAATCATTTTGTTAGTCAAAACAAATTAAACAAAATTTCACAATTCAAATAATCGCTCACCAGAGTAGTTTTTTCCATCATGAAATTTTTATCTTTAATACATTACAGTTCTTAGATCTTTACTATTAAATCTAAATTTCTTACGCAAGGTAAAACTTTTAAATGACTGCATATGTTTTAAATGACCAATCTTAGTTATGCAACACAAATTACAATACAGTGGCTTAGAATTTAGACATCACGTGAATAAATTTTAAACCGTGCTCACAGATATAATAGATTATTCATGAAGTTAGAAGAAATCTCTAACTTCATGAGATTATTATTCTAAGATTATTTTTCTAACCGTACTAAACAAATTGACAATCAAAACAAAAACAATGAACCATGTGGTTGATTGGTTGAGTTTTACTTGTTTGGGTGTTTCCCCTTTGCTAAATCCACGTAACTCAACCACAACTCAACTTTAGACATATTAAAGGTTTCAGTTCAAATTATTTTGTATATAGGTTTTGGCAACCCTTTTTGTTTATCTTTTTACTATCAATTTTGCGGGTAGTCTGACTGAAGCTAATAAAATTTATTTTAAAAACTTTAAAAGTGTCACGAATATTAAAATAAGAAAACAAAAATGAGTGGAATCGAAAGTCTCATTAAACATTTAGCTGCTACAACAGTTGATGAATGTGAGAAAGAAAACGAAGTTAGTTTTGCTGGGCAAGCTCTCAAATTAGACACTGAAGCTGATGCTGAAAAAATCGTAAATGCAATCAATTCATGTCCGGGTATGACATCTTTAGAACTGCAAGGTAATACAATTGGAATACCTGCCGCCAAAGCAATTGCTAAGGCTCTAGAAAATCAACCTAAGTTTCACAAAGCATTATGGAGAGATATGTTCACGCGACGGACAGTCGAAGAAATACCACAAGCTTTGGAATATTTGAGCAGTGCAATTATGATATCATCTGCTAAGCTCACTGTTCTTGATTTGAGTGACAATGCATTTGGTCCCCGTGGATTGATTGGTATTGTTAAACTTCTAGAGTCTCCTTCATGTTATACTTTACAGGAATTGCATTTAAATAATAATGGTTTGGGTATCCAAGGTGCTAAGATGTTAGCTGATGCAATGTGCAAATGTGTTTCAAACAGTCGAAGAGATGGAAGTCCTTTAAATTTAAAAGTTTTTGTTTGTGGACGCAATCGTCTAGAAAATGAAGGAGCCATTGCCGTTTCTCGATTTTTCAAAATGCTTGGTACTTTAGAGTCTGTTGCTATGCCTCAAAATGGAATCTATGCACCAGGGATTAAAAGTCTTGCTGATGCATTTGCGTCCAACAAAGGCCTGAAAGTAATTAATTTGGAAGACAATAGTCTTACCGAAGAAGGGGCTAAATATATTGCAAGATGCTTACCTTCTTTGAAGGAAATAAATATGTTGAATTTTGGAGATTGCCTTGTCCGTACAAAGGGTGCAATTGCTCTTGCTGAAGCACTGACGACGAGTTGCCCTCAATTAAGGGAATTATATCTTGGTTTTAATGAAATTAATGTAGAAGGTGGAAAAGCAGTGGTTGAAGCAATGGCAGAGAAGGCTGAATTAGATGTTTTAATATTGAATGGAAATATGTTTGGACCTGAAGGATGTGAATTGATAAAAAAGAGGATGGCTGAACTGGGATTAGATGACAAGTTGGGAACTCTTAGTGAAGATGAAGGTAAGGATACTTAAATAGCACAATTTTCTCCTGCTATTATTATCATCATTGATACCTAAGCACCCTGTTTATTTTATGAGAATATTAATTCTGTTTTCACATTAAGAAAATTTGGCATAGATTTGATATCTGGTATATCATAGATTTGATATCAAAAAATCAGCATTTTTAGCTTGTATAAGAGTTTTTAATCTCAAATTTCTCAAGTTCTATAAGGGATAGCGAAGTTTATGACCCCTCATTTTAAAGAGTATTTCACAAGGTTTAATTTGATATGCAACATCATTATGTGGGTAAAAATTTGAAATTTAAAAAAATTTAAAGATAGTGTTTTTTAAAAAATCTGAAAAAAAAAAAAAAATATGTTTTTGGTTATACTAAAAGCTATATAACCTGAAACTTTTAGAGTGGGATCTCAATGGGATCAGGAGTTATGACAAAAAACCTAGCTACTCTACATGGTAAATTGTATTACAATTATCATATAATATGCTTACTTTATGAAATACCTATTAATTAAAATTCACACATACAGTATTGCATGCTAATATACAATTAAACATGGGGGGGGGGGAAATCAATATTCAATGTAATTGTGCTGGAACAACTATAGTATTTCCCCTCAGATAGATTTGGCGATTTTTCGTTTGCGATTATGGCTAAATCATAAATCATATAGCATAAATGATAAAATCGTAAGCTAAATTATAAATCATAAATCCAAAATAAATAGCATGCAGGCTGCCATATTATATCGCAAACAATCCAGAACGACATCGTTGTTGTTCAAATCGGCGCCAAAGAAAAATTGCCAAATTCAGCTGAGGGGAAATACTATAGTTGTACCATTGTGCTTAATAAAAAATAAACAACAATTTTTTTTATAAAATTTTGTTAAATTATTAAAAAAAAAAAAAAATTCTTTTTTTTAATTACTGTGAGTTTTATAGCTGGAATGTTTTAGAGTAGGTTCTTACTGCGATTAGAAATGATAATAAAGAAACAAAGGTACGTATAAATACATTGTTCAATTAAAATTAATGGAAGCTTTAATATAGCTTTATGACATCCAGTACAAGTTTATACAAATTTGGACTATATCTCAAAATGTTTTCATTTATTATAAATAAAAACATAAAAAATATAAATTTTTTCATTATTACAAATCACAAACTTTTTTTATAATAATCATGGCTACCTTTCTTGAATGGGTTATAGCAATATATAATCTGAAGAGGGTACTCATTGTTTAAAATAAATATGCCAAAAATGTTTGATTTAAAAATAAATAAAATGCTTATTTTACTTCTACTTAAAAGAGTATGGTAGGGTTCTCATGGGTCAGGGAGAATCTGGAAAAGTCAGGGAATTTGAAATTATTGAAAAAAGTCAAGGAAAAATCACAAATATTGTCTAAAAAGCTGGGAAAATGATGATATAAACCTGGAAAATGCTTTTTGAGCATTCAGTGTATGTTTCGGGTCACATGACTATGCTGTCTTTTATGTTGCAAGCTGTTTTATGTTTTACGCTGTGAGCTTACCTTTTATGTTGCAAACCAAATTTCATGACTTGAATTTTCTAAAAATAGACCTGGAAAAGTCAGGGAATTTTATTTTTGAAATTGAGTTGGAACCCTGGTAACCCAAAATCACAACTAACTTTTTCTACATTGAGATCTCAGAAGAGATATAAAAAATTAAACTACAGTGGAGATGCAGATGAGTCATATGCCAGCAACAACATAAATAAAACAATCTTTAAATAAAGACAATTTTGAACCAGAATATCTCTAATTAGCAAATGAATTGATTATTATTTACTTACTTATGATTTATGCTGTCATTAATTTGTAAGTATAGTAATTTATTATCTGAATGGCTTCTGATATAAATTTATAACCTTATATTGTAATTTGTAATCATTTTCTAATCTGTCTTTAAAAAACTGCGTAAGTTTTAAAACCATCACTAATGATTATAATCTTAAAAATTTGAAACTTGTAGAATTACACACAAATTTAAAAAAGAAATCAAATTTTTAATGATCTTAGAAATTTTCCTGAATAAAACTTTTTTTTACTATTTTACTAGTCATAAATATGAACTTTCAAAATAATGTCTTTTATCAAGTAAGCATATTATATGGTACAATTGAACTTCGAAAATCCAGACATCCAAAAATCTCTAAAATCCATACTATATTTTAATTTTAAAATAAGACTTAGCTGTATCTTATTTCCATATTTCTTGTGCAATGCAGTTTAAAATTCGTTTAATTGAACACTGAATACATAAATTTGAACATAATCTGACACATTTTTAAATTGTTTGATTGTGAATTAAAGATTTTATTTTTTTACAAAAAAAGGTAGGTTATAAAATGGAAAAAAAAAATTAAATAAATAAAATCATAGTGAAAAATAATTACTGAAATGTTAAAAAAAATTGTTTCCTTAGTTTATTAGCAGTTATTTAGGAGGCATTATCAGTTGCTTATTATATTTTAGTGTAATATAGGTATCTGTTTTAATTTAACATAAGTCTTTTATTATATTTATATTTTAATTAACCAATTTGATTTGTTGTTTATTTTCATTAACATAAAATTGCAGTTTTTATGTTATTATAATATCACAAAAAATTAGTTTTCAATAAATCTCTAAAATCTGGAATCGCCGTGGTCCTGCCAAATCCGGATTTTCGAGATTCAACTGTAATTATAATACAATTTAACATGTAGAATAACTAAGTTTTTTGTAATAACTTCTGATCCCATAGAGATCCCACTCTAAAAGTTTCAGGTTATATAGATTTTAGTATAACCAAAAACATATTTTTTTCAAATTTTTTAAAAAACACTATCTTTGAAATTTTAAAATTTAATAATTTTAAAAATTTTTACCCAACATAATGATGTTGCATATCAAATTAAACCTTGGAAAATACTCTTTAAAATGAGGGGTCATAAACTTCTCTATCCCTTATAGAACTTGAGAAATTTGGGAATGAAAATCCTTACACAAGCTAAAAAATGCTAATTTTTTGAAATTTAAAAAATTAATTTAAAAAAATCGAAAGAAATAAAAATTTTCTAAAAATATAATCTCATTTATATCATCAAGGAGAATGATTCCTGCAAGTTTCATAGAAATCTGAGGCGGTCAGGTTGAAAATTGAAATTTTTTGGTTGATTTGGCATAGAATGACCCTTTTACGATCAAAAACGTAAGGTGAAAATATGCATCCCAGATTTATATTTTCATAATATATATTGTATGAATTATTGTTTGTTCGTATTGATTGCTCTTTTAATATTACATTATTAAAAGAATCATGATTTTTCATTTCAGAAAAGTGAAAGGCTGATTCTTTATACCAACTATGTGAAAAACACCAGAGCCGGGAATCAAACCCAGGCCTTCCGCTTTACGTGCGGATGCTCAAACCAACTTTCAGGCTTGATGAATAAATTTCTAAATTAAATTGAAAAATTCATGGTCTATTGGAGTTGTGCCATGATTAACAGGGTTGGCAAAAACCCGGGTTTTTCTGGGCTTTTGTGGGTTTTTCTTTGAATACATTTGCATTGCAATGTTAGATATATGTTATTTAGCATATTAGTTGTAATACACCTAATTATATTAAACTACTAATTAATAATTAATCTAATATTTATCTTAGAAATAAAAATTGGTTTGATATATTAAAATAGTGTTAATTAGTAAGATTAAGCTATATTTTATTTTAATGTATTCTTATTTAAAATAAATATTCTTAATGACAATAACTGATAAAAAAAATTTAAATTCTTAAGTACAATACATATCATTTAAATTTTTTAGTTCCCTATCATGCTATAGATAGAGAACTAAGGTAATCGTGAAAATTTTCAACCTCGTTTTTAATTTTTTTACACGTTTTCACGTGTGAGGAATCCAAAAAATGACAAAATTTGTATCGTGTGTGTTAGTTTGTTAGTCTGTGTATATCTCAAAAACAAATTGTCACAGAGAAGTCGATCAGTTTTAAAATATTACTTTTGACACTGGCAAGAAACCTATTCATTTCCAATATTCGAATTAAAAAACTTCGTAAGTTATTAAAAATTTATGCTTTTCTTAACATTTGAGAATGGGGCAAAATTTTACTTAAACGTGCATTAAATGGAAAATTTTTACTGAAAAAATGTGAGACCAGTTTTAAAATATGAGTTTTGATGTCGGAATAAACATCAGTAACTAGAAACATGCTACTTTGAAAATTTCACTATTGGAAATTTACAAATTTCTTAGCATGGCAGTATAGGGCAAAATTTCACATAAATGTCAATTTTGAGGGCTATTTTCATCGTAAAGATGTCAGACCACTTTTGAAATATTATTTAGGATACTGGCATGAATATCATAGAGTATAAATTTTCCAATTTAAAAAATTCGTAAATTATTTGGAATTTACGATTTACTTAAAATGGCAGAATAGGGCAAAATTGAGCATAAATGTCCATTTTGAGGATCATAAATATATCGGACAACTTCAAAATAACATTTATGATACTTGTTTGAGCATAATTGACTACAAATATTCTAATAAGAAAATTTTGCAAGTTACTCGTAATTTAAGATTTTATTAACATAGCAAAAGGGGTGATATCCCATATAAATATGAATTTAGAAGATTGTTGCATTGGAAATAGTAGCATGAAAAGGAAACTACGAAATTGATCCTAATAAAATAAATTAATAGATTAGAATAAGATAAATATATCAAAGTGAACGGTGGATAGCCTATATTAGGTGGGGGTTTCATTCTGTCACTGTGTCAAGTGTATGGTCAGATTCATTTCTCTTAGCATGATAATCATGTTAAGAGAATGTCCTAGAAATGTACTAGAAATTTATGAGAATATATAGGGGAAGAGGGGGGACATTGGGACACTTTTTATAAAAGCATATTATTTTCCAATTTATAAAAGTTTTAATGCTTATGTGCATTTTTATTTAAATATTTGTGTTATTGGTCACCTTTTAAATGTGTACTGAGCATTGTTTAATGTGTTTTACAAACAGAAATAATTAAAACATGACTTATGCAAAAGTGTCCCAATGTTCCCCATGCAGGGGCAGATTGGGACAACACTGATTTAATGATGGGGCACATTGGGACAACAATCCTTTTATTTATCCAATTACAATATTGCAAAATATTTTGTTAAAGTAAATGAAAGGCTTTCAAAATAATGAATTGATACAATAACAAATAATAATAAAGTAGGTTATTATGAAAAAATGAAATTGTTATGAAGCATTACTGCATATTCATATCTTAAAGCACATCATAGAAATTCCAGTTTCATCTAAGTTATAAATATTTTCAGGAGCAAACTGGTATCTGGTCATAACTACAGTAGTCTCGAAAATCCGAGGTAATTGGGGCTGACACTACCTCGGATTACTGAAAACTCGGATTTTCCGAAAAAGTAGAAAATTTTTAACAACTACAAATGAAATTAAATAAAATGAACATATTACCTTAAAATCCTTTATTCTTTAGCATAATGACGTAAAAGATTCTTTACAATTTAAAAAAATTGTCAATTTTTTGTTGCTTCTGTATATTACTTCTCTTTGTTGATGCGATAGTCAGCCAACGCTTCAAAAGCAAAACATCTGCAGGGGTGGCTTCAGTTTGCTGTTCTACATATTTTAAGGCTAGTTCTAAGGCTGCAGAACCTTCACTATGAGATTTTTTTTTTTTCTGATAAGGGAGAGTCGTTTTCTTCTGTTTCATATTCTTCCTCATCTTCCATCATTTCTATAATATTTGAGTCTGTTATTTCCAGCTTGTCGTCACTATTTAGCCATTCATTTAGATCAACTGCATTAGAGTTTTCGCAGCCTGGTAATTCCTTCGCCAAATCTTTCAAAACAATTGTTTCACTATCATCATCAATTTTCTCAATAGGCGTAACCGATTCAGGTAGAAACTTAGTCCACGATTTAATTACTGTCGTAGGTTGAACTTCTTCCCAAGAATCTGCTATCCAGTAGACAACATCTCTCATACTTACATTCCTCAAAACATCCGCAACACTTTCATCATCAGACTGAACTAAATGTTGTAACAAACGGCGTCGATATTTTTTCTTTAAATTTTCCAATACGCCCTGATCCATTGGCTGAATCAAACTTGTAACATTGGCAGGAAAAAATATAGCACGGATTTCACCACAACGTAGCTCATCATCGTCCGGATGAGATGGAGCGTTATCTAAAAACAAAATTGCTTTGCAAGGCAAATTTTTTTTTCTCAATGCCTTCCGTGTTTCTGGAACAAAATGTTCTAGAAACCATTGTTTGAAAATTTCTCGATTCATCCATGCACTTTTCTGATTTGTGTAATGTACTGGTAAGGCTTCTTCAGTGATGTTTTTTAAGGCTCTAGGTTTGGCAGATTTCCCAATCACAGTCAGTTTCATTTTATGATTTCCAGATGCATTGGCGCATGCTAAAATGGTTAATCGTTCCTTCCTTTTTTTGTGACCTGGAGCTGAATTTTCCTCTTTTGAAGCAAGGGATTTTGAGGGCAACATCTTAAAGTTCAAACCTATTTCGTCACAGTTATATAACTGGTCAGGTGTGAGCTTTTCCGTCAATATAATGTCTTCAATCCGTTTTTGAAATGCCTGCACAGCTGACGTATCTGCCGAGAGTATTTCACCACAAATATTTAGTTGACGTACACCATATCGTTTTTTCCAACGGTCTAACCAACCAATGCTTGCTGCGAAATCTTCTTCTCCTTCTTTGAACTGATTTCTGAAAAACACAGCTTTTTCCTGAAGAATAGGGCCACTTATAGGAGTACCTTTGCTACGCTGTTGAGTAAACCAAAGAAATAAAGCCTTGCTAGTTTTTTCATAGTCTGATGTTCTCATAGATTTTCTTTTTTCTCCTGGAGTCTCATTGCACTTCTGTGAACATAACTGCTCAATTTTTATTCGATTGCGGCGCCAGTCACCAACTGTTACCTCTCCAACACCCAAATCGGTAGCAACACTTTTTATTGTTTCACCTGCATCTAATCTTTTTATAGCGTTCAATTTAGTTATCATAGATACAAATTTTCTCTTATTTTTTCCATTCATTTTCGCAGCAGGCACCTTAACGCAACACTTTCAACAGCAATAAGTTTCCAAAATGATAAGGATCAAGCACGTGTATTGAATTTAAATGAGCAACAGAGCAACGAGCAACTAACAACGCAGCTAGTCCCTAACTAGCATCTAAGCTACTAGTACAATTGAACTTGGAAGAATAAAACTCTTGTAGATCTGGTTTGAAAATTCCTTTCAAACCAACCCCTACCTAGCCACCTTCAAAAACAAAGAGAACAAAAGGTGGTGGGTTACTGAAATTCTTTCCAGGAAGAAACGAAAAATAAGACCTGCATTCTTTCGGTTGCGAGAGGAAATGGGAAGAGCTTATGGTTGCTAGGGGGAAAATTTGGCACCTCGAATTAAGCGGAACCTCGGACTTCTGAGACTCGAACTTTCGAGACTCTACTGTATCTCATAATTATCCATGAAAGCCTTAACTGCATCAGCATTAAAAGCAGAAGCTCGTCCTATGCTTGTGTTCTCTGGTTTTCGTAATGAAAGATCTTTATGTCGATGCATAAAGCTTTGTAACCAATCAATACCTGCCATTTTGTTTTCTTTCCAGTTGTCAGGAATAGGAATTTTCAGTTGAATTGCATAATGGATATGCAAAAGCTCTGGTTTTAGCTTATGTTAGACCATAGTTAAGTTGAGAACATGATATTAAATAATCTTTCAACAAGAGTTCTTGTTCAGCTGTGAATATTTGTTGAGATGTATATTTGGATTGAAACTTATAATTTATATTTGTAGTACACTCAATCTTATTTTCTCTCACTTTTTTCAACCTATTATATAATGTAGATTTTGGTATATCATATTTAATTGCAACTTCCCTCACAGAAAGTTTATCTTTGATGATTTCATTTATTGCCTTTTCTATATTATCTTCTGAAATTTTAGTTCTTTCAGTTTTTGACTTATAATTTCTAACCTTTTTCTCTTTATTTAAAGAATAACTAGAAAAAAATTGAATACAATTAGCTTATATATGCAAAAAATAAGTAAATAAATAAAAGTATATTGGTGTTAGAAATGAATGGGGTCATTGGAGCAGTCCCAATGTGCCCCATGCATTGGTGTCCCAATGTACCCCATCAGGTCATTTTCAAAACAAATGTTTAGGCCTAATTTTTTAGAGCACATATGCTAATGATCTACAGTGGAAACGAAAGCTTAATGTTTATAAAAACATATACTACTTTTAAAAATTAAAATATTTATTTCCTATTAATTAAAAAATCAACATTAATTTACTTGAAAAAAATTACTTTTCATATGATAAAATAAACTAACCTTGTTCATAGGCAGCAGACTTGAATGAATAAGTTGATATCACAAATATGAAGATGTCCTACTAGTGCCATCTAGTGTGATTTTTTAGAAATTTTATTTTGCAATAATAAAGGTATAAAAGCCTTTGCCCCAATGTGCCCCGTGTCCCAATGTACCCCCTTCTCCCCTACATGTGGGGAACTGAGCAGAGTCCACCTATGCCAACTAGTTTTAATTATAAAAATAAGTTGCGCAGCTTTATCTTTTTTTTTTTTTTAGTTTTTTAATAGTTGAAACAGTTATAAAAGAAAATTTTTATTTTATTTATAATTATGTTGGTACTAAAATTAAAATAAAATTTTTATAAAGTTTTAAAACTAAACAATTTAATTAGTTAAATATTGATTCTGGACAACATTTATGTCTGCTGTTAAACAAAAATATCGTTTGGTTTTACAGGAAAAGGAAAATTGAACTGATAATAGAAGATAAACTTGCTTTTATTACTGTAGTTACTTTTTATGTTTAATACTATTTTCTAGAAAATAAAAATAAGAGTTTTTACTTTAACTCTTTAAGCGTGTAGTGTTTGCTCCTGCGCGTGCAGTTTGACAGTTTTTGACACAGGGCTTTTGACATGACAGTTTAAACTGTGGTTTAAACCATCAAAAACTGTCATGTGTCAAAAACCTGCCAACCCTGACCAGAACAGAAGGAGGTGTCACAATGATGCACTGAAGATGAATACAATGTATCTGAAATATATTTGCTCTAAAGCTGTAAGTGCACAAGTAAAATGTTAGTTTTAAACTTTGGGAATCCTGAAATACCACTTTTTCCCACATTTGAATACCTAATTTAATTTGATATTAAGTCAACACCCACCTTTGTGGAATTGAAAAAACTATTGTCTCTTTCCCCTTTTACTCTAATACTGTATAAAAAGTAAAGATATATGCAAGTTCTAGTTTACAATCATCAATAATCACTCTTCTTTCCTTATAGTCTGCTTAGTCATTTACCCAGGAGCAGAAAGTGCTTAAAACTGCGACGCACGTCGCAGAACAATTGAGGCTTTTGCAGAACATTTTCATCTATCCCTTAACTGGATGATGTTGATTGATACAGCAAACATTTTAAAATTAATAAAACCTAGATATGCTCAACTGACCTGTAAATCTGTTAGCATACTAGAAAATTGCTGGAAACAGTCATTGTTTCAATGTATAGACAAAATTTATAAACATTTTGTAAGTAGTATATCCACATTAATGTGACAATATTAATGCCAAAAGCCATTGAAAAAATTGCAAATTCTGGGTGTATGCCTCAGTTTTAGATTATAAAAATTTTAAACCATGTTTTATTATAAATGTGTAATAAATATTTTACTAATAAGTATTATTTTTATGCTTATTTTGCATTTTACTGTGCTTTGACAAATTTGGACAAAATACCTGCAGAACATTTGCAAATTTTAATGTCTCGTTGCAGAACATCGGATATAATTCTGCTCCTGGGGTCATTTATAGAAACTTCAAAAAATTTAGTTCTGCACTGTAAACCAATGAACCTTTCTGGAAAATTCCAAAACTTTGTTCTTATTTAAGTTAGAGCTTCCAAACTTTGGCAATCCTAAATCACATATTTGGTTGCCAAGACCAAAATCTGCATTTGCTACAAACTACAAACTTGGCAGCTTGGTGTGATCAGTATTCAGTAGTCAAATTTGGCAGCAAATATTATTTCATGATAGCCTGAATTAGTAAACCCTCTCTCAATTTTAACGAATTGTTTTGGTAAAATGTATCATTTCTCATCACTAATTTTCACCAAAAAGAACAAAAGTAGGTCATCTATACTCAAATGATTTTCATTGAACTCTAAGCTGTGCATTTGCCAGTGAGAGATTCTCTTGTAAGCCAGGGAGTATTATTCCTGAAATCTACTATATATTTGTGTCAGCGGTATATGTTATCCTATTATCATGACTTTTGTGGTTGGAATAGCAATTTTTATTTTGCTTGTTTTCAGGATTGTTTGTGAAGTGGAGTCTATTTGTTTCAGGGTTCGTGATTTTTTTAAAAAAATCGGATTTTTTTAAAAGTCTACAAATTTATAGTTACTCATTACTTTATACCTGTAAAAGTATTCTATATCTTAAACAATGTCTAAAAACATAATTTAAGTAAATTTCATGCCAGAAGCTATGCTTTTTATAAGCATATATACATCAGTTTTAACTTTTAACACTGATGGATAATGAAATTTATCATTTAAGACCACAAGAATTATAGCATACTCAAATACAAATTAACAAGCAAATTTAACGTAAACTTGTACCTTCCCTTTTAGTTTTTAAAACAGAATGTATATGAAAAACAACTGTCATGTTATATGAATATTTACTTTTACTCTAAATACATATTATTAGAAGTTATCTATTTTATATATAGATATAGATTTTTCAGCTCATCATTTTGTAAAATCATATGATCACTTTATTACTAAAAGATGAAACTTATCATTTTAACTAAATACCTTTTATTTAAAATTTAAAAATACAAATGAAGCAGACAATTTCCATATTTAAAAATAAACGTCTCTGAGTGTTAGGGAAGAATAAAACATCTCTTTGACCATTCTGATTCTGGATAACATACTGTATTGTTAATTTAATGGATCTATATGTAATTATCTATGGTATTATTATAAGCCATGTTAATTATGGCATGAAAGTTAACACTATCTAAAAAAATTTTGAAATATGCATAATCCCAATAATGCACATGAATAATCAAAATCAAATGTTATCAAAGAAAATAACTGAAGCTTAAGCATAGGTTGATCCAGGTTTTATTTTTGAGGCAAATTTTAGTGAAAAATAGAAATATTTTTGAGAAAAACTATTATCATATAAAAGTTCTCATTTAGAAATCATTCAACTTTATGATTAACATAAAAACTCATAAAATAATAAAATATGATAAAAATCATTAAATAGTAATTTTATAAAAACTAATATATGCAGTACTTTAAATGAGAAAAATTTTAGAAAAGAAACATTTTTATGGACACAATATAATATATATATATATAAATGCTGAATGATATTAAAAAATTAATAAATGAAGCTGAAATGTCATTAAAAATACATAAATAAATAAAAGTGAAAACTTCCATGCTTTATGTGTTAGCATAATAGTTGAATTAATTATGCTTTGTTGTTAAAATGTTTAAAAAAAAAAGACAAGTTCATAGAGTTTTCATGATAATATATGGTCTTAGTGTAAAATCCTATACTGAATTAGTACATTTTTTAGTTATATTAATATATAAAAATTGCTTTCAAGTTCTTTAATTCATTTCTGAAGCATAAAAAGTAATTGTGTAAGATTTAAAGTAATTGGTTCATATGTGCCAACACACACGCACGTACAGATACCTATATATATAGTTTTGCTAATTAAAGGTTGTAAATGCAACATATTTTGTATTTGAAACTCATTCTAACAAGATATAAAAAATTTAGATCATAAAAAGTTTTGAAAAATGATTCAATTTTAATAAATGACTTTTTAAAAAAATCAGTTGATTTAAATCAATGATTTTTTTTTTAAAAAATCCATTGATTTAAATCATGATTTTAATCAAACTGATTTAAATCAACAAACCCTGATTTGTTTATTTATGAATCCATTGTTTCACACAAAAATGTCAATGTTTTCATAACATTATTATATTTCAGTTGGTTTACAAGGATAAGGAAATCAAGTGGTGCCTACATCAGATTTTTTATTATTATTATCTATATATATATAAAAGAGTACTTCCACTCACTTACTCACTCACTGACTCATCAACGCACAGCAAAATCTACTGGGCCCACTGACTCAAAACTAGGTCAGATTTTAGAACATGTAGTGTAAGCACCCCCTAAGAAGCGATTTTGCGAAATTCGCCCCCCAAGGAGGGTGGGAGGGAAAGACGTAATTTCACAAAAACCGTCATATCTCAGAGAAAAAAACAGATATCTGTAAAATTTTTGCATTAAAACATAGCTAACACAAATGCCTAAAAATCAATTTCTGGAATTTTGGAAATTCGGTCCACAAGAGGGGGTGCGTGGCAAAATGTGATTTTGCATGCGCAAAAAGTGATTTCTTAAAAACATTCATATCTCAAAGAAAAAAACAGATATACGTGAGATTTTTGTTTCATAATATAGCTAACATAAATACCTAAAAACCAATTTCTGGAATTTTAGAAATTCGGCCCCTAAGGGGGTACAGGGGGCAAAACGTGATTTCACAAAAACCTTTATATCTCAAAGAAAAAAACAGATATCTGTAAACCTTTTGCTTTAAAATATAGCTAACACGAATACCTAAAAACCAACTTTTGGAATTTTAGAAATTTAGTCCCCAAGGGGAGGGGAAGGAAGGAAAACATTCTCTATATTTTATCTTCTATATAATAATATAGATATTTCTTCTATAATAAAGTTTAAAAATAATTATTTTAATTTTTAATTGTTGCCAAAAAAATGTACGAGTTGATTTATTTTTCGACATATAATGTAATATATTTTCACGAGAATAGTAAAAGAAATATTAAATAATAAATTTGCTTAGGCTATGACAAAATGACGTCATTATCAAAATTAAATATTAATTATAAAAATCCAACATATTTCTTCAAATTTTGTTCCGTAATCTTTTTTAACATACCACAATTTTAGATTTCTTTTTAATAGCGTTTTTATTTATTTATTGGCGAGTATAATACGTTTGGCATGAAAGCTAATTCAGCATTATATTCAGATTTACTTATTCATAATGTAGGGTAATTTTTTAAATTTTGATGCTAAAGTAGATACGACATTTTTCTCCAAGGAGTCTACTTTTGGGATAGCCACTTTAAGCCAAGTAGCCCATAAACAAATAAATTATAAAATATTGAGGGGGGAAAAAAAGGCTAGAAAGAAAGAAACGGAAACAATAACCTCATAAATTATGTATTTTTGTTTAAAATGGTGACAAAAATTAAAAAATCACCAAGGGGAGCTATAATAAGCCTGTACCATGATAAGGATAAATAAATGTTTATTTATTTTTCTATAGAGCATTTCCTCGTGACGTCTGGTGGTTGGCAAAAAAGCGCGCTCGACTTTCCCGCGCCCCGCCCACCATTGATTTTCCGTTGGTAGTAATCAAGTAATCGCCATCGCTATGCTTTTCCCAAGCCTTTTTTCCAACCACTCACAAAAGTTGAGATGTTTGTTTACAAACAAGGAACTGCCCTATATACGAACCACTGTTAACTAACTATGAAATACATATAGCCACAAAAAGTGAGTTGTTTCACAGCATATTGTAATATTATATTTCATGTGAAATTGCTGTCAGTTTGTCGACCGGAAAAATCGAATAAATATAGGAAATAACGTAAAAGTAAATATTATGTACAGTACGCATAGTGTTGTTCATATGTAATTAATATTCAAATATAAAAGGGCTACTTAATTTTTTTCGATACTACTGTCTGTTTCGAAATTTCGATAAGCACAAAAGTGAAAGCCCGCTGGTATGGCATTGTCGCATGCAATAGCGACACACACCCGAAGCGAGCTTTTGAGCAATTTCAATGAATTTTATTTTTATTTTTTATCTACAAAGCGATATAGAAAAGAATTTTCTTTAAATATAATGACCAGCCAAGCGGGTAAAATTTGTCCAAAAAATCCATAGGAGCTGAGGTCACAATTTTTAGTGTGTGGCTTTTTTACGTGTATCCAACATCCATTGCAACGGGATTTTGAGAATTTCCCCATTTTCCCTCCTTAAGGAAGGGAGAGCAATAAAGACGTTTCCAAGCATAACCTTGCTTAAACTTATCACAGTAAGATTAATTTTTATGTGTGGGTTGATTATGCATTCTCAACACGCACTATCAAGTAATTTTACGAAATTTCCCTCTGCCTAACTCTGTTCCAAAGTACCTCAGGAAAGCGATTTTTTGATATGTCGGTTGGTTACGCGTACTCAACACGCACACTACAAAGGGGTTTTGTGAATTTCTACCCTACCGGTCTTGGGAGGGGAGGTGGGGACAAAAAATGTATCCATGTATAACTCTGCACTAAATTATCTTAGGAAGGAGATTTTTGATGTGTGGGTCGGTTATATGTATATCTAACTCATAGTATAAAGAGATTTTGAAAAATTCCCTCCGCCGTCCCTCCTTCATGTGGGGGGGGGGGGGACACACACGTTTTAAAACATAATTCTTTTTCAAATAATCTCAGGATCTCGATTTTTTTTATGTCTGGTTAGGTATGCGTATGCAAGATGCACTATAAAGGTATTTTGCGAAATTATCCCCTTCTCTTCTGGGGCTGGCGGGGGCAAAAACAAGCTTAAATATACTCCAGATTAACTTAGAATGATGAATTTTGATGAGTGGGTGTTGATAATGTGTACGCAATATACACTTTGATGGGAGGAAAGTTTGCGAAACTTTCGACATTACCCGTGAGGGACGGGGAGTAAAAATTAGGTAAGGTACTGCCGAAGGCATTGGGGCTCGAGGTTTAAAAAGTGTGGGGAGGCGGAAAACCGCTGCCGAAGGTAGCGGGAACTTTAACTTACATTTTGACTGATTTCTTTCTCTTTTTTTCCTTTTTTTTTTTTTTTTTTTTTTTAGATTTTTTTTTATTATTAATGATATGAAATATTGAGAATTCATTTCGATATAATGACCAGCGAAGCGGGCAAAGCCTGCTAGTTATTAATAATTCATTTGAATCTTTTGTTCTGTCATTTTCACTCACATGATATATAACAAAGTTTGTAAAATTTTTCATATATTAGTTGATTTTCCTACTTTGTTCATTCTGTCAAACTCTCTTCATTTTACTACCTTCCTTTAGATTTGATTTTGAACTATACAGGGTTGGGTTTTTGCCGGCAAAAATGCATTTTTGCTAGGACAGCGGGAAAAAGTGGAAAAAACTAGGCAAAAAATGGCAAAAATTGGCAAAAATGGAAAAAATTAGGAAAAGTGGAAAAATAAAATTAGAACAACACAATCCCTTTCAATTTTCACCCTTTACACTTTGGCACCTCAATGAAAAAAATGATTGAAGATTTTTTAATTTAAAAAGTAATTATAATTAATTATTAATAATATATAACCAGTGTCCGACAAATTCTGGGTGCCAGGGTGACTATAAATATCCATTGGTGACCAGTTACGGCAGACTGACAAAAAAATGTTCATGCATTTGCAATATTTTTTATGTGTATTTTTGTTTTTTCTCCCACCTTCTTGTCTTGGTATAAAAGATGACATTGCTGATGTATTGAATGAATAGTATGAGTTTAATGTTTTATGAAAAATTTAGCAATTATTTTTATTTTTGAAAGATGTTTTTCCATGAAAAATAAATTCCCATATTTGATAAATCTTCTTACTACTATACTGGCACTTTCCATGTCGACGTCTTTGTGTTAAACAAGATTCAAGAATCATAAACACTATCTAAAGCAAACTATGTTCAAATTTACAACGAGAAAGTTTAAATAGTATGATATTTATGAAATGGATTCTCTTTAAAGGAATTCTGTCCTGAAAAATTAATAGACAAATAGTATTTTAAAGCCAAAACTTAAACACTCTCAATATATTTAATGATTATATTTAAAGGTAAAAATAGTATTTATTTCTGTGGCTTTTTCTTTTCCCAATAGTTTGTTTTTATCTTTATAAATAAAAAATAGTTATTTTCTTAAAAATTTTCTTAGTTCACATTTTTAACTGAATAGTTCATTTATTCAATGTAAAATAATATGTGAATGACCTGCATTAATTATACAATTATGAAATATATTAAGTTTTACTGGGAGCATTGTCATAGAAATAATTCGCTATTTCTGGCTCCTAAGATATTGAAACTTTGTCAGTCCCTAACCATATCCATAAAAATATAACTACAAAATTGTATTTTTATTTTATTGAAGTAAAAAAATCTTAAGTAAGACATATTCAGGGAGAGAGAGAGTTTACTTGCAATTTACATTTCAATTCCAAAAAATGCATGATCAGTGACTGACTGGCACATTTTAGAACAGCTGAGTCAATAATTGACTTTTCCCCGCTGTAAACAATTGATGTAATACATTGAAAAACACAAATATTATAGTGTTAATATTATATAAACACAAATATTATAATATTCTTCAATATATTAATTATTGAAGAATGCAATTTTGTTAATGCAATTTTGTATAGTGATCTACAATGCTTTAATTCTTTCTTCCTCTTTTTACATGTAAAGAGTATGATGAAGAGGAAGATGAAGAAAATGATGAAGAAGATGATGATGATGAAAATAGTGACTCTGCTAATGAGGATCCTGATAAATCTGTTGAAATTATTGAGAAGAAAAGCCATGAAAGCCCAATGCACAAGTCTACACCTGGTGAATTCATTTTGAAACCGACAGCATCTGCTTTGAAAGCTCTGTATAAAGCAAAAGAAGATTTATTATCATCACTTCCAAATGAACCAACCATCCAAGACTACCTCGATCTCTTTTTTAAAATATGCTCTGTTGTAGAGCCTGGGGATGATTCTGCAAAATCAGCTGCATGCAGTTATGTAGATGATATTCTCCCTAAAGCCATCAAGTTATCTCCCAGTGATGCTGAATTCAATAACTCTTTTTTAGTTTGCCTTGGATTACTAAAAGGAGAAGAGAAAGAACCTCTTAGAAATATTGATATAAGTGGAGCATTGTTGGTTCTCCAGCATGTTGTTAAACAACCTTATTTTCTTAAATCTACAAGAGACTTATTGCAGTTTTTTCTCTCCAGACCATTTACTTACGTTACCTCAAGTGAAAAAGTGAAACATGGTTTGATGCAAATATTATATCAAATGTAAAATTATATTGTTATAAAATTCCAATCTATTATAAATGGATAATGAGTTAAAAAAAAAAACATTCAACATAAAATATTATGTATATTTTTTTAAAGTCTGTTTTATGCTATTTTTAATTTTCTAATTAGAATCTCAATTTAATTGTTTCTTTTAATTAAAAAAAAAAGTTTATATTTTTTCCCAAACTCCGTAACAAGAAAATGTAATGTATGTATATTATTAAAATTTTAACTCTTTAGATGAGATTGCATCTAGCACAATCTGGCAATGTGATACTAAATTTATAAATAAAAATTGTTGTTGGTATAATCCCTGCTTTATTTTTATTTCTGAAATACAAAAAAATATTACTTGCAATAGGTAATAGTCTATAAATTGTGTGAATTATTGAAGAAGGGGCAAAGAAAAGAAATTCCCTCCATTCAGTATACTCAAAATAGACCTGTCAGGGTTCTTCATTTGTCCGTTACCATGGTTTTATGGGATGCTAACTTCTCCATGTCTTTTTTCCCATGCAACTTCATTATCTTAGTAAAAGCAATTGGAGATCAGATTAGTTTTTTTATTGCTAATGTACATGTAGAATACATGTATAAATTCATACCTTAAGGGCCCGATTCACTCATTGCCACCGGAAGCCGAAACTAATATTATTTTATGGGAAATTTTTCTTTACAAATAACTTATTAACTAATACATATTTTTAAATTCTGCCTTCACATTCTGAAAATTCCCAGCTGTTAAATTGACGGACCTTTTTTAAAAAATTATTTTTTAAATTTTTTATATTTTATTTTGAAGTTGCAAAATACGAATTTTCAATATGTGAAATTTTTTCATTTTGCAATTTCAAAATAAAATATTAAAAAAATACATTTTTAAAAAAGGTCCGTCAATTTACAGTTGGGAATTTTCTGAATGTGAAAACAGAATTTAAAAATATGTTTTAGTTAATAAGTTATTTGTAAAGAAAATTTTCCCATAGAATAACATTGGCTCGGGCTTCCAGCGACGGTAAGTGAAGAGGGCCGTTAAGGTTATCTTTTATGTGAATTTATTTGCATTATTTAAAAACGAAGGTAATATATAATTATAAATTTTTCATTTATTAGCTTAACAAAGTTAATTTTCCAATATACTTGGAAACTTATTTTAATTTGTTTATGAGTAAAATCTTCAAACTTTCTGATCTAGGGAGAAAGAAATCACAAAATGTTCTTTATTTTCTTACCTAGAGATGTAGAAAATGTTAGAAATATGGTTATTTAAACTCATAAGCAAAATTGCATTCGGATTGCTGCACATTGAATACAGTAATACACACACACTCATAATCTATTATAATATTCCAATTTCCAGACCACCTATTCTTATATGTTACATATAAGAATATTAAATATACTTTAATTTTTTATTTTATAAGAACAATAAAAAATATATAATAAGACAAGAAATTTTCTTAATTTTAGCTGAGATAAGTAAAAAGATTATAGAAGTTAAACACAAATGCAAGAACTCACAGTAATCATTTCGGGTTGAAAGGAGACAAGACAATTCTTCAGGCGAACAAAGTAGCCACAAGTGCTGCAAACAAAGCGCCAATGAGTACTGCAAACATGCAACACTCGTTTTTACTATGTTCGCCTGACAAAAGGTCGTGTTTTCTTTCAATCCGATACAACTGTTACAAGTTCTTACATTTTATGGTGTTTATTCAGTTTTGTAATTTTGTGTATTATTATTATTATTATTTTTTTTAGCCTTTAAAAAGACTTTTTTTCGAGTTTTTTTTACTTCAAACCCTGGTGATAGAACTGATTTTTTTCCCCTACATTTCATCCTCTACTTCACTGGAGCTGCTGTCACTTTCACCTTGTAAATTTATTACAAACTATTGTATAACTTCATCGCTTATACCGACTTTAATAAAATCTTTCTCTTGTAATTCTTTCACACAGTTCTTCCACCTTTCGATAGATACTCGACATAGAGAGTCCTCAAGTAGTCACCTTACGTCCTTAATTTTAAACATTTTATTTTGTGTGCCGACTTCGTTTTTTACCTGAGCCCATAATCATTTCAATTGGGTGGTACTGGCAGTAATAAAGTGGAAGTCTCCCTACTTCATGGCCCAACTGATAAGCCATCAAATCCAGTTCAAATATTTTATATTTTGATTTGGTTTCTCGAAGAATACACTGTCAAAAAAAAGTCCTGTTTGCTGCCAGAAATTTCCTGTAATTCAGAAAAATGCGTTCTATCAACATAATTTTTTCATAATTTTCAGGTAATTTCTGTCATTACAGAAAATTTCTTGCAGCAAACAGGATTTTTTTTTTTTTTTTTTTACAGTGTATTTAACTATTCAGGAACAGTACTGTTCGTAATGTGCAAAATATTTTTACTTTCTAGCCATACTATAATTTCCCGTTTTTGTGGATGGAATTTTTTCTAGGTGATTGGAATGGTAGCCTGCATTGTCCATAACAATCATGCTAGGTTCTTCCAGGCCTCTCAGTAAATCGTGGAACCATTCTCGAAATGCATCACTATTCATTTCGTGATGATAATCTTTAGTAGAATTTGACTGAAAAATTAATTGTGCCCGTTCGATGAAGCCATGCTGAGCTGACCCGGCGTGGCAAATAATCATCCGTGATCCTTTACCAGTTGGTACTTTCTGACCATCAGAACTCTTGCCATATAAAATTTATCCAAGTTTCGTCTAAATAAACTATTGGATAACGTGGAGACTCTTTACGTATGTTATGCATTTTTCTCAGGAATATCATACGTGCAGCAACTATATTAGTTCTCTCCATCCAAAATTTATGTCTATCATTGCATCTTTTGTATTTAAATCCAAGGTCTTCCAAAATAACTGCTAATGATTCTTTACATCCAGAAAAATATATTTTCTGTACTAAAATTTCTCTTAATTTGATACAAGTAGGATATTCTGCCCAGTCATAAAACTCTTGGATTGTGCGGTGCACGACATCTTTATTAAAATCATCTAATGCTGTCACAGATTTAGCATGCGGAACTTTATTTTTGGGCAAAGAGAATGGCAAATTAAAAAAAGTAATTGACAAATCTTTGTCTACTCCAATGTTGTTATTTCCTTCTGCACAAATCCTACGAATCATTCGTAATGACACCCCACAAACTTCAGCACTATTTTCTTGGAGTTTATATAAAAATATCTCTAATTATTGCATCAGGTTTCGAAGTAACAAGCTCTTTAAAAAACCTATAAACATGATAAATAATCATCTTAGATTGTTTCCTTATGTCAGGATTACCAGCCGTACTAAATGATACGAAAATGAAATGACGAGAAAAAAGTAAATGCTAACGGAACCAAAGAACAAGTCAAAAGTAAACTGTATTGTATCTGAATGAAATATTTCCCTAGTCAAAGAATTGCTCAAATGGGGTGGGAAAAGAAAGAGCGATAATGGAATCACATGGGACATTTCTAGGAAGATTGACCAAAGAGTAGTGACCTTGACAGGGCAATTCAGTTTACACGGACTATAGGATGAATAACTTTTAATATCAAACAAAAAGAATTTCGGTAGGAATCTGACCTACAACAAAATGTTTTTAAGTTTTGAAACAAACTTTAAGTGGGCCTAGTATCTTTGACTCGGCACCACTGAAGTGGGTTTTATATAAAAGTTTCCATTCCATTTAATATCCATGATTTTTAAAATGCTAAAATTTAAAACTTCTACAGATATTTTAAAATATTTACATTGGAATTTACTTAGAGATGGATTTTGAAATTTGTTTTTTAGTTTGAGGTGGAAAAAGATATTTTGTTATGTTTTCATTTTAAAGGTATTACAAAATCCATCCCTATTCTTTTAAGTATGTTCTGTTAAACATCAATATATAGTAAGTCTTTTCTTAAATATCTGTAGAAATTTAGCATTTTCAAGATCATAATTTCCTAAACAAATGCACTTTAAGAATTTTAAATCTGTAAAAAATAAATAAATAATAAGAAGAATTATTGCTTGAATATATATTTATTATTGAACAAACTTGATACAGTTAAATTTATAAATATTAAATGGAAGTGTAAGCTTTTATAGGAAACCTACTTCAGTGGTTCCAAATCCATTAAAGCAATAAAAATTATTCAGTAGAGATGCATATACAGTAGAGAGCCAGAAATCTGCCAACCTAAAATCCGCACAGCTTGTCAGATACAAACAATGAAATTCACTATTAATAAGTTACAAAACTCCAAATCAGAATATTTGTAAAAGATCTTGAATGCAGATTTTATGCTTGCATTTTTTATTACAAAAAAGAAAAACAAGATAATAATAGTATGAAAGACTGGAAGAACCAAGTTGCTGATAATGAAATTAATGACAGTATATTAAATTCATCAAAAGAAAATAATGATTATTATAATGATGATATCAATCACGTAAACAATAACAAACTAATTTTTTTTTTAATGCTATCTGATGAAGGCACAATTTTAAGGAAAAACTTAGTAAAATTCTTAGAAAAATAAATTTGTGTTACTCCTATTTACAATAAATAAATAAATCATGCAGGTTCAAATGCAATTCAAAACAAACTACATGTGAAATCATTTCATCTAAATTTGAGAAATACTTTTTTTCTTCTTTTTTTATTGTTTTCACTATGTATATTTTTTTAATGTTCATTATTATTCTTATGTATGTAGTAATTTAACATTCAGTATTATAATTCTTTTATTATTCAAAGTGAAAATAATTTTTTATGAGCCCCAAAATCCGCTAAATCCTAAAATCCGCACAACCTCTGGTCCCAAGCTGTGCGGATTTTTTACTCTCTACTGTATTTGATCATGGTTTTATTTTCTCAGAATATTACTGGTCAGTACTAAAGGTTTTCTAATTAAACTTTTGTAAAATTTCAAAAATCTTCACTAGATGATACTCTACAGGGAAAAACGGAAAATCTAATAAGAAACTGAGGTATTCTCTCCCAATCCTTAGAAGAGAGTTTCCCATCAATTGAACTTTTGAGGGATGATGAGCAACTAGCAACGCTTCTCACTATGTCCCAAACATGTTTTATTCGGTTCATATTTGGGGAAAATCAACAAACTTCTAAAAACACATTTTACAATCAAAATGAAATTATCAAATGTGGTCTACAGAGCTAAAAAAAATAGAAGACTTATGCCATGCCAGAAAGAGAAAATATGAAATAATTTAAATTAATACATTAAACTTTAAAAAGCCAAACTAAAACTAACATAATGAACAGAAAATTAGAAATTAAATTGCAAAAGTGTGACACATATACATTAAATTTTGTTGACTGACACATATACATTAAATTTTGTTTAAAGCAACAAGGTCTAGAAGATATTATACAACTAAATATTGAGAAATTTAATATTTTGAGTATGTTTGACAACCGAGGTTTGTTTTGCCTTAAGTTACAGATAATGAAACTAATTCATCATTCAAACTAGGGCAAAATTAAACATGTACACTTCAGTGAACCTTGATTCTGAATTTTTTTTTTTAATAAATCTATACCCAAGAAGTTAATATTTATTTATTTATTTTTATGTAAATAAGATGTTATTTTAAATGAGAACAAAAATGGCAACTATATTTAGGTATGCTTGTGCATTAAAATTTTCTTATAAAAATGTACTTGGAAAATATTTATTGAAAAATTTGCATGGAGTGCCTTTATGTACAAAAGAGCATCACATCTCAATCTTGAAAATTATTCACCTGAGAAACAGTTGTGTTAGTTTTACATCAATGCTTTCTCATTAGCTTAAAGGTTTTTTTTTGTTTTTTGTTTTGTTTAAATACTTTTTTTCAGTTATGTCACTTTTCTTGCCCGTCTACGATATGACTAAAGGAAGTTACATTTGTTTTATAATTATATAGAGAAACACTTGGATCCTTAACATATATTTTGTGATTTTAATAAAAATTGTATTTCATTCTCCCATTGTTTAATGGTGTTTTCCATTTCCTGCGGCTTATTTCTGTTGAGCTATCTAAATGATAGACCAGATTGTTTCTGCCTAAAAGGTTTTCTGAGTGAGTAATGCTGACCGGGATGTCGGCCTGGATAGCTCAATTGGTAGAGCCTTGACCTTGTAAGTCAAAGAACCGGGGTTCGAGTCCCGGTCCAGGCATTATTTTCATTCAGTCGGAAAAATTAAATTTCAATAAAAATATAAACATCAGAAACACAATATAAAGATTTTTTTTAACCCATTAGACACCAAAGCTGCGACTGCGGGAACAATTATTTAAGAACTTTTTTTCTCAGAAAGTAATAAATATATTTTTTATTTTTTACATTAAATATTGAATCATGTAGCTTCATTCTTAATTTTTTCTCAAAAAGTTTGTAATGCAAATTCTCTTTTTTTTTTTTTTAATTACTATTCAAACAAAGATGTTTCTTTTTCTGTAAAACCCAGTAAAGAAAAAAAATCAGCAAAAATAACTCATTCGAGCGCAAAGGTTTAAAACAATGGATATCAAGTAAAACAGTTCATTTTAAAATTATAACAAACAAGGATCAAGAAAACTAATTTAAAAGGGTTTAGCTGTTTTTCAACATCTATTCTATCCCGATTAGGTATCAAATCTCTCATTTTGGAAACATATATCTTTTAGCGAAATTATTTTTTAATTATTATTTAAACTACATATGATTATAAATGCACATTGAAACCCAAAACATACAAAAATTTTCAGTGGGATATATAGCGGCATTCAATGGGTTAATTTTATCAATTTTGGTGAAACAAAAAATTAACTCAGAAAAAGAAAAATTTCATTTTATTAATATTCTGTTATGTACATATGTAATTATTTTGTAATAAATTTACATAAAGTAGATTTTTATTTATAAGTTTACATTTTCTTTAATACAATATTTAAAGAAAATAAATGTACAATATTTATAAAATTAGCATTGTTGTTACCACCATTCTTTTTAATTAAACTATACATTGGAACTGATATTTTATATAACAACTGGTCCCGAAATCACGCTATATTTTTACAATTACATTTCATCTAATGTACAAAGAGGTTAATTTTTCAATCTCCTAAGAGACCAGTTAAGGGATCATCAAATGCATTAACTTGTTGGGTTTCAGCTTTCTTCACTGCAGCTGTCTTGTTTTCTGCTTTAGAAATAGTACTGTTTACATTACTAAAAATATCGTTGTCTGAAATAAATAAAAACAGATCAATTAAAAAGAGATAGATTGGTGATAGACAACATGAGAGATAGGCAACATGAACGTAAATTAAGCATATCTTAATTACAAAGTTATAGAAATAAATGAAAACTTCATTGAAATGTTGCTATATTTGCATAGCAAAAGAAAAATGAAAATTTCTAAACTCATATGAGCAAATGTCAGATATCAATCAACATAGTTCAGTTGTAGAATGATGACCTGTTAAACAAAGTCTCGGGTTTGAATTCTGGTCTGTCTACAATTTATAATAATTCTATATATTTTTTTTTATAAAATCAAATATCTTTTCTCATAAAAAAGCACCTCAGAACTGGCATTTAAAAGTAATAAGTACAAAACTTTGAATAAACATCATAACATGATGCAAGAACTTGGCCGTTGCCGCTTTGTTTGCAGCACTGATGCTTCCTTTGTTGGCTTCAGGAAGGATCATATTTTCTTTTGACTTGAAACACTTGTGAGCTTTTGCATTTTAACAATGTTTATTCAGAGTTTTATACTTATTAAACACCTTTTCTGTCTCTCTTTTTAAAGAAAAAAATTAATAGAAACAAAAAACTATGCTTTCCTTAATATGTGGTTAAACAGTGGTGAGATGGGCCACCATTGCCCTTTTGAATAGGAAAAAACAATAACAATTCACAGGCATGAGAAAACAACTAACAAGCATGAAAAAAATCCACATATAGTATGAAGCTGAAAATCCGAACTCCAAAAATCCAGACAATTTCGGCGGCATTAATCATCATCATCAACAGTGGTTTTTTTTTTTTTTTTTTAGAGTATATCTAAATAAAAAATCGAAAAAGTATTTTATTTTTTAGTAATCTTCAAAACCGGCATTTGCAAAGTCTGAAAGAGGAGGGAGAAGAAGATTATAATAATAGTTACAGGGTTCATACTCAAATATGGGAAAAAAATTCCCTGAGTTTTCCCTGAGTTCCCAGACAATTTTCAAGAAAATATTAGCGGCATATTACAAGAAACGCTCTTCTAGACAAGACAAAATACAGCTAACAATTCTTAAACATTTATCTAATTAAAAACTAAATTCTATATTCTATTTCAATTATGCTTAAACTTTTAGTTGAAAACCTAAAGTACTAAAAAAAAAAAAATCGCAAAATGTTTTAAAAGTGGTATGGTTTTCTATTTATAGTTTTCTATTTACAGTTTTCTATACATTTAAAAATCGTAATATATTATTTTTTACTTGGATTTGCATATTACCTAAATACTTAAACCAAAATATTATATTTGTTAGGCATGACCAAAAATCCGGAATCGCCGCGGTCCCGATGATTCCGGATTTTCGGCTTTGTACTGTATTTATTTATGTGTCTAATAATAGTCAAGGAAATATCAAAGAGCGAGAATGGGAGGGCTCTGGACTTTAAAATCATTAATAGGGCTTACTGCCTCCTGAGTTTATTACTCTTTAACTATTGATTATAATTATTAATTTAAAGGAATTTGAAAATGAATAATATTCTAAATGAGGAAGTTTATATGCTTACCATCATCGTCATCATATACTTGACTAGGAAACATCTCATATTTTTCTTTCTGTACATCAGCAAATATATCAGTTTCATCACTAAATAAGTCTTTAGAGTCTTTAACTTCTGTTTTAGCTTTAGGCAAAACATTACTCTTAATGGCACTAAACAAGTCATCATCATCGTCGTCATCATCAACCTGAAACATGCATAAAAATTTAAGCCTGTATTTTATCTCATAGGCCTGAAAATTGAAATTTTAAGTTACTTGTCATTGGGCAATAGATTCTTTTTCCTTACTCTCCAAATTTTCAGACATTTTTCAGCTCATTACTTAACCCAGCAGAACGGGCGCCATGAAATGTAACGTGAGGACAGGCGTGGGGTGTCAGCGCACACCAAACATATTGAATAACATAAATACGAAAAAATTTTTTAGAATTCAATGTGTTAATGAAATTCATGATAATTACACTATTTCTTGTGAAAATAAATAACTGAAATGTTAAATTATCGTTAACTTTAAAAATTAATATAAAATAAAGTAAAAGAACTCAACTTTTTCCTCCTTGTTCGAAAAACTTATTTTTTCCCATGTGGCACTTAATTATTTTCTTTACAATATTTATTATAATAAAAATTATACATTACAGTGGATAAGAATATTGAGACATTAATTTTCCTAATAATTAGGGTGTACATGGATCAGAAACTTTAGTTCTTTTGCAGTTTTTACATATAGCTTCAATTTCTCAGTGTTATATAAGAATGAAAAAGAGTCTGAATTTGCTGTTTTCATACGAAGGATGACTTTGGAGGTAGGTACTGAAGGGCCCGAGTACTTCTGTTTATAGGGAGAGACAGCAGATAAATATTTCCGGGCATGGGGTGTCAAAACACCCCGCGCCCATCCTCCCGGGTTAAAAAAAAAAAGCATTCGAATTTTTCTAAGAATCCAATTTAATTTGCCTTATTTTTATGAAGAGGCTGTTTTAAAATGGTTAATTTTTATGTGAAGGATCCATTTTTGAATATGTAATTTCTTTTTAGATAGATAGGAGAGAGTCGGGAGGAATGGGACACCTAAAATTATTCTTAAAATAAACATTGTTTTTAATTTCTAACACTTCCACCAGGTGAAGTAACTACAGACCGATATTTGTTGCTATGTATCATTTTAGATGGAGAATTCTGTAAGTATATGTAACAAAAAAAAAATCTATTTTATAACACAAAAAGTAAACAATTGCTTAATTTTCCAGGCACGTTTTCAGCATCACTCACTGATGTTAGCATAATTAATTTTTATATTTTATATACCTAATAATATAACTTTTATGAATTAGTAGCTAAATTAAGCCTAAAAGTAGCATATGTCTAATAATAAGTTATTTTTTTGCAAAATAATGAAAAGGGAGGGATGGGACAGAGCAGTTCAGGGAGGGATGGGGCATGTAAGAAAAGGAAGAAGAATGAAGATTCTGATACTCCTTAAACAGAGAATATCAAGAGGCAAATGAATGAATAGATGGAAGGGAAAATGCATGAAACAAATTCAAAATCATGGAAAATAATTGGTGTGGCACTCACACAACTTTTGCTTACCCTTTTAACTTTAAAAAATACTTTATTTATCATATATGTATGAGGAATTAATTTTCATTCCTGAGCAGTTTTCCTGGACATGGTAAAATATACAAAAGAAGTTACATTCACCAATTACAGTTAGGATTTCTTGGTAATATTCGTTAATGAGATATGCTGATAATACACACAGACTAGCCACTAAAAATCTTATTAATATTCAGGGAACCAAAAACTATAAACAAAATAAATATAACAAAAACTTAATTTTGATTATTTGAACTAAAAAACAATACTTTCTCTGCTAGATGTAAAAAGAAAAAAAAAAAATGAACTAATTGATCATTTCAAAATTTTTAATTAAGTGGTACATTATATTTTAATGTTGATATAATAGGCGTTATTAGTAATTAATTAACCTTATATACATAGTGACCCACTGTTTTTGTCATTTTTCATAGTATGTCTGTACCCAGTGGCAGAAACATCGCAACACAGCGACATAGTCGCGGACACAGAAAAATGGCTTGTGGACAGTTTTTGTCTGCACTGAGAAAAAAATTTGTCCGCAACTTTCGAATAACAATTCACTTATAAAAATTTCTGTATCAAAACTAAAACTAATACTATTTATAATTATTTATATTGTTTTGTGTCAAACATTGCTATAAAATATTTAATTGAATGAATACAATTGTTTATACTATATTGTTTTGTAGTAAAATTGTATTTGTGTATTGTTGCACGAGATTACCACTGATGTTAACCCCCCCCCCCCTCCCCATCAGCTTTCAGGCTTTTTAAGTGTAAGCCATTTTTACCCCTGATTACACGCAAATTTTGCAGACAGATTATGAAATTTTAAAAGCCTGTCGCAGACAGCTTCAAAACTTTCTGCCACTGGGTGTCTGTATATTATATACTTATTTTAACTTTATAAATATGTCCCATTCCTCCCTCATATAAGGGAGGGGTGGGACATTTTTATGACTATGTTAATTGGCTTTTAAATTAATATTTTTAAAATTGTCATTATTTTTAAAAGATGTTAAAATGTTTCAATTTGCTTCTCTGAAACTTACAGTGTTGTACCAGTAAAAGTAAATTTGTAAAAAATATTTTTTGTCAAAACCGTACCATCCCTTCCTATTCTCCCCTACTATTTTTTTTTTTTTTTTCTCCAAAGCCAAATCAACATTTTTTTTTTTTTTTTTTTTTTTTTTTTAAAGACTGATTGATAAATAAGAAACAATATTTTTTAGACTAATTACAAATTGTGAAACTATTTTCAGAGAAACAAAGCAGCGAGTTGTTCAATTTTTAAAGTTATCACATTGTGAATATATATATATATTTTTCAGGCACCTTGTCTTACATAGAATAAATCAAAATAGAAATATTTGTATTATAGAATAAACAATTATCACTCTGCGTAAATAAAGCCTAAAATGAACTTTAAATGAAGTACAAGAAAATTAATAATTATTATTTTTATTTTTATAGTTAAATATTTTTATATATATAAATATAAGAGGAGTCCCTCAGCATATCTATTCAGATAATGGCATTGCTGATGCAAAAAAGACAGTGATTTATTTAAATTTGTTTATGCCCTAAATAAAGATGAGAATATTTATTATTATTTATCGCAAAATACATTGATTGGCATATAGTAGACTCACTTCCAGTGAGTCCACATTTTGGTGAACTGTGGGAAGCTGCAGTTCAGTCAGTGAAATTTCACATTAAACATGTGATAGAAAGCACTAATTTAACTTCTGAAGAGTTTTATAATTTTTTTATTCAAATTGAAGCCCTTTTAAATTCTCGCCCACTAGTATCGACATCATAAAAGCCATAGAACACTTCCGTCATTACCTCTATGGCAGAAGATTCCTGCTCCGGACTGACCACGCGTCTTTAACGTGGTTGCCTCAGTTCAAGAACCTGGAAGGACAGATTACCAGGTGGATACAACGCCTTCAGGAGTATGACTTCGAGATTCGTCATCGTAAAGGGACTTTACATGGTAATGCAGATGCCTTGTCACGGAAGCCCTGCTCAGAAAGCTGCAAGTACTGCTCTAGAGCCGAAAAGAAATACCAGCAGATAAATCCAGTTGTCTGCCAAGCTACCGTCCCAACACCATCAATTATGGACAAGTGGAGTGACCAGGAACTTAGATAAGCCCAGTTGAAAGATCCTGACATAAAGCCCATATTACAGCTGAAGGAGACGACCAGCAACAGACCTACCTGGCAGGACATTTCCAGATTTAGCCCTATTACGAAAAGTTATTGGGCACTTTGGCACTCTCTTCATATCAGAAACGGCATACTATACAGAAAATGGGAATGTAATGATGGGAAAAGCTTCCAATGGCAGATTGTATTACCAAGATTGAAGATTACAGATGTTCTAGAGCAGCTGCATAGTAGCCCAACCGGAGGCCATTTTGGGGTGATGAAGACTCTGCAGAAAGTTCGAGAACGCTTTTACTGGTACAAGGCAAGGGAGGACGTGGAAAAATGGTGTAAATTCTGTGATGCTTGTATGGCACGCAAAGGTTGAAAAAAACGAAGCCGAGGAAGACTACAATGATATAACATAGGAGCACCATTTGAACGGATTGCACTCGACATCTTGGGTCCTTTGCTGCGGACCTCCAGTGGAAATAAGTACACCTTCGTCATGATGGATTTTTTCACCAAGTGGCCTGCAGCATATCCAATGCCCGATCAAGAGGCATGCACAGTCGCAGAGGTCCTAGTGCAGCAATGGGTGTCAAGGTATGGCATGCCCCTACAGCTTCATACCGACCAAGGTACGAACTTTACTTATGTTGTTTTCAAAGGACTGTGTCAATTACTCGGTATAGACAAAACCCAGACAACACCCTTACACCCCCAGTCGGACGGCATGGTCGAGTGGTTTAACCATACCATCCTGAATAACCTCTCGTTTCTAGTATCAAGGAACCAGAAAGATTGAGACTTGAAGTTGCCATTGTTCTTGCTGGCTTATCGAAGTGCTGTCCATGAGACCACCGGCTATACTCCAGCTCAGATGCTGTTTGGACGCAAACTTCATCTTCCATGTGATCTCTTGTTTGGTTGTCTACCAGATGCACCTTCATCGCCTGAGGAGTACATCCAAGATCTCCAGGCACGATTTGAAGTCATACACAACTTTGCTCAGGAGCAGATTCATATGGCAACAGAGAAAATGCAGACAAGGTGTGATTTAAAGGCTACACAACATGAGTTCCAGGAAGAAGACAAGGTCTGGTTGTGGAATCCTGTTCTACACAAAGGACTCTCTCCCAAATTACAACACCACTGGGACAGACCGTACACAGTCTTAAAAAGGCTGAATGATGTAGTTGTACGGATTACTAAAACACCTTCATCAAAACCAAAGGTGGTGCACTATGACAGGCTAGCCAAGTACCACATGTAGCGGTAATACTCAAATTTAAAATGTAAATATTTGTTGAATTTATGCATGAATAATATAAATATTTGTATATAAATATGTGTACATATTTGTAAATTTTGTAAATATTTCTCATTTGATTTTGCAATCTATATTTCTATTTTATTGTTATATGCAACTTAGTTTTTGTATTTTAGATTATGTAATTTGTTTAGTTTTGCCTCTTGACCAAGGGTTGCACTGCTTCGGACATGCAGTCCTTGGGAGGGGGACAGTATTACAGAATTGTAAATAATTGTATTTATTTTTGTATAAATTCTTTCAAAGAGGCTTAAGTAAGTTGATAAAATGCTGATTTTGTGCATTTCTAGTTTGTTTTAGCGTTAGTCTAATTTACACTTAAAAATGCATTAAAAAGCTCCAATAATGCAGGTAATGGATTTGGTGCTAAATTTGGTGACTTTTTCCCTCCTTGGCAATCTTTTGGCAACCTTGGTGAGAAAATCCTTATATATACTAAATATAGAAGCTCTAATCTCATTATCTAATGAGATACGAGAATTTTCCAGAACTGTCTGGGTTCGATGGAACAGTATAAAAGGAGCGTTTTTTTCGCCAAGCCAGTTCAGTTCTCAGTTAGTCTCAGTGAGTTAAATGCTTGCGTTGCTTTGAGCCTCTTTGAATGAGACTTGCTTTATGTGTTATTGCTATACAGTCTGTACTGTGGTTTTGCTGTTAACGGCTGTTGCTTAAGCTGTGTTTATTGGAAAAATTGAAGCTGATACTTGGTTCATAGACCTGTATTTTTCTGGAACTTTGTGAATAAATTACTGAATTTTTTGCAAGTTTTGCCTCTCATTCTCGGACAACTTACGAACCCCCAAGTACGCAACAATATACACAACAATAAGAATGTACTTACGAACAACGTGGCTAACAAAGTTATAATGAAACTACCATAAAAAGCTAATTTTATTTATAAAATGTATGCAATATAATATAAAGATAATACATAATTTAGTAATTTGTAATTAATAATAATGCATAATTTATACTCATTTATATAAATAAAGTGAAGTGTGTGTGTCTGTCTGCGCTCTGGTGCTCACACTACCAATTGCAGAGATACAAAACTTGGCAAATGGGTACCTGGGACCCTGTAGGTATGCACCTCATAGAGATTTTTTTTAATTAATTTTTTTTTCAATTTTAAATATTGGCTTCTATGTTTCATTTTTCATAAATTTATTCTTCCATTGTAATCGTCTGTGTATCTTAGCAATGGCTATTACAATATTTATTTTTTATATAATACATTCATTTGAAGGTGAAATCTTTTTTCTCTTATTTATTATATTTATTGAAAATAAAATGGTAATGCAGTAGACAAAATTAAATTTAAAATTTAAAAAACTTATTCATAACAGTTATGTTCATGTATAATTTTTATAGCATAACAACTTTTTACTTTTCATTTTTTACTTTCTTCTATATGTAATATAGAGAAAGTATTGGATTCATGAAAATTTTTTAACTCTGGTTTTCGATGGTATTACACGTTTTGTACTGAACACAATTTGATAGTTTTTAGAAAATGTCTGTGTGTGTATCACTAATTTTGTGGATGCTGTATCTGACGAACCAATGAAAGAAATTTAACCAAACTTAGTATTTAGTTGGACCCTAACATAAACTGGTGCTGATTAGATTTGGGGATCATTCACTCAACAGGTGGCACTGTAATCACATTTTTTTTTTTTTTTTTTTTTTAACATGGTAGTATAGGACAAAATTTCGTATAAATGTACATAATAAAAGTTATTTTTAACTTGTTATTGTAAAATGAATAAGAATTATTGATAATAGTAGTAGTTAACTAGGAAAAAAGAAATTGTGCATTTTGGGGCATCGCTTCCCCCCCTGGGGGGTAAATTTTCAAGATGGGTATCTTTCAAAAGGTGTCGTTAATACCTTTAAAACAAAATTATCCTTTTTTTTTTTTTTTTTTTTTTTTGAGAATAAAATGGACTTTTTTTGGATATTTAGTGTTATACTACTTCTCTAATATGGAAATCGTTTGCATTATCATGGAAGAAAATTTTTTTTAATAATAATTTTAATAAATTATTTTTACTGAGTGAATTTGTATAGGAAAATACAGAAGAAAGTCATGAGGTGGCCACAACATACTAGTTTATTTAATTTCTTTAAAAGAAAAATATCTTTTTTTTTTTTTTTTTCCATTTATAGTATTTATTGGGAAAAAAATGACAGTATATAGTAGAAAAGATTAAACTGATTAAAATTTATTTGTTTTTCTTGTATTTAATCCCTTTTAAAAGAAAATCTACTTTTTATTTTATTATATTGGTCGGTATCAAATTTTAATATAGTGTAAATAGGGGAGGCTGTAAAACACATGGTTCAAAAACCAAAATATTTAATAGTAATAGATGCTGAGATACAGTCATCTTTAAAATTGTAGTTCTTAAATAATAGCAGATCCACCTCTCATCACTAAATATTGAAATTGAAGTGCCTAGGAAAGACCTTTCTGCAGGCCGTGGGAACCTGGATCCGATGCAGTGTGGGTGGAGAAAGATCTGCCTTAGGCAGCAGGTACCCGAAGCAAAGTTCAGAGCAATTTCAATTTTTTTTTTTTTTTTTTAGCTTTTATTTTTAATGTGATGTAAAAAAAAAAATAAAAAATACTGATCCATTCTTTAAAAAATTCATTTAAATATAGCGACCAGCAAAGCAGGCATAGCCTGCTAGTTCAATAATAATTATGAAGTATAGAATGTATCAAAATAAAAAAACCAAAGAGAATTCTTAAAAAATATTACCATGTCTAAGACTGAATCTTTGTGAGAAACACTGGATCTGAAATCTGTAAAATAAAATTGCACCAAATCAATAAAAATACAGAAAATACATTAGACTGTACAATTTTTCAAAAAACAAAATAAAATAAAAAATATATACTGTAAAATCTTAACTATAAAACCCTTATAATCTGCTTTTTTTTTTTTTTTTTTTTTTTTTTAACTTTTGAGTTGTTTTAAAGTTTTAATTTTGTTATAAGTTTTCCCTCTCTTTTTTGGAAAAAAAAAAAAAAAAAAGTTGTGAAAAATCACATGTTATAACGAAAAATTTTTTTTTCTAAAAATTCTATAGTACTACAAATTTAAATTACTGTCAAAAAAAAAAAAAAAAAAATCTTACTACAAAAGGAAAAATAAATAATTAATAATAATAAATTAAAGACATTTATTTGAATTAAAAACCTTAAGTAATATTACTATACCAAGAAAAACTAGAAATGAAGCAAAAAAAAAAAAAAAAAAAAAAAAAGTATAAAGAAAACAAGGCAGAACAGAGAGATAATGATACAATTATCTATTACCTTATAATTAAAATCCAGGTAGTTTAAAACAATTAAAATAGCTTAATAATTTTTTTATTGGTGTTATTATTATTACTATTATTTAAATATCAGTTATTAAGTGGAAGTCTAGCAATATTTTACAATTCAAAAATCCAATTAATTCAAGATAGCTAAAGCAAATATAGAGAAAAAAGCATAAAAAGTTTAATATAGTAACAGATGATACCTAATTAACAATACATTATTTTTATTATTTCTTATGAAATTATATGCTTATGCAGATAAGGCACATTTGCATATTTTATTGTATTACAAATCTATTTAGCAATATTTATTGGTAAGCATTAAAATCACGGAGTAAAAAGACAGGAGAAGAAGGTAACGCTGAAATTTTGTGATGTTGTTTTCTAATGTTTACAGATGGCGCCAGCGTGCAATCCTTCCTTCTCTCCAGCTTCCGCAATGTTATTCAATGGGGAAATGTCTCGTTTTAATTATTTTTTTAAAAATAATATCAAGCTGAAAAAATTTCGATGGAAAGCAAATTTCATTAAATAGAGTATTCTAACCAACATGTTTTTTTTAAGAGCCATTTTATAATAATTTTACTTTGAAAGAAAGCTTTTAAAAAATGACGATTCTTATGAACCGAAGCTAGCTAAAACAGACAATTGGGAGGAAGGAGAATGGATGAAATTTTGTAAAGAAAAAAAATAAACTTACTTTAGGTGCAGAAAACACGAACTCGGACTTTATTTTTCTCCTAGGGCTTTTTTTTGTTTTTCTTATCACTATCATAGGCTGTTTTACAATTAGGAACGAAGCATTTATTTGAAACATCTGAATTATGCAGTTTTAAGAACTTACAAAGAAATTAAATTGCTTAAAATAAAAATTTTTAAATGTACTTCAGCAAAATTCTATTGAAAACAACAGTATATCCGCGCCGAGGTAGGGAGGAATGACAAGTGGCGCCCTCAATATTTACCAAAAATTTAGATCACAGTTTCGTAGCTTTCTCCCATTGGACCTTCAACTCCTATTATTATTACTCCGTGATTAAAATATAAAGAATTAGGGTACAAAAATGGTGAGGCATTAACTGGCTTGACAAAAAAATTGTAAAGTAAATGTTTAAAAATAAATTTTTACTATCAAATAAAAAATTTAAGAAGAAAAAATGGGGAAAAAAAATTACTTTGGAATGCTGGTTCTGTAAAAAAATCATCTTCAAAGCTGTCAGATTTGGATAAATTAGTATCATCTTTTTTTTCTTCTTTTTTTTCAATGGGAAACATAGAAGCAATTCCATTTTCTTCAGGAGGTTGGAATGAAAAACTGTTTTTAGACCTATCTTTTTTAGCCGCCTCAGAAAATATATCAAACTCATCTTCTTCCTCTTCCTCTTTCTCAGCAGCTCTCTTTAAAGCAACTTTTGAAACGGCAACTTCAGATATAAGTTGAGACATAAGGTTCATTTTCTTCTTTTCTTGACCTTTGTAATCTAATTTTGGGGGTTCTTTTTTTATAGTTGCTTTTTCAGATGAAAATAAGCCATCTGAATCCTCATCTGTATTACTCAAAACAGGCTTTTTAACAGGTGATTCAGATTTAGCAATTGGAGTTTCTGATTGAGATTTTATTTCTTTTTCAGAATTTTCAAGAGCTGCTAAACGACCTTGCCGAGTAGGTTTTCTTCTCTTGGTAGTTACTTTGACTCTATCCTACAATTTGAAAGGAAAATGAATTATTTAAAAATGAAACTGATACTACATACTATCAAATACGTATTTTTAAAAATAATTAATTGCAAATACAACAATAAAATAAATTACTGTCATTTAAATGATTTAAACCAGTAAAAGATGAAAATTTTAACAATTTGTTTGATAAAAGAAGAAAATATTTTTTAGTAAATTTACAAACATAAATATATAATAAAATTAACAGAAATTTAAACAAGCATTTCCTTTCTTTTTTCTAGTAGTTTTTTAATGGTTAATTATATTTATTTACATTAATAAGTTGAAAACCCATGCTTCAATCATAAAAATAAGAAATTTAACAAACTTAATAAAATAGCCACAATAATTAGGAAACAATAAAAAATATTAATCCAGGGGGGAAAAAATGATAATTCCTTGTAACGTCCAACTTTTTTTCATGTTTGGCAATTTCACAGAATTAATTATTTTTCTTAATTTTGTTTTCTTAATGTTTTTTCCTCTAAATTCACAAAATTCTGTTTTCCCAGATATCTAGAGATACTGTCATTATACAAAGTATTTACTTAATATATACAGGGTGATCAGTTTAAAAGAGTTCCCGTTGATTTTTCTTATTTCCCTTAAACCTGACGGATGTGGCAACTATTCAACACTGAAGTATAATTGTTTGAACCTCGTTTAAGTGTGGGAGACAATTTCTAACACTGTTGGACTGTTACAACTTTATTTGCGAGGTAAAATAGAAATGGAGACGCACAGTGTTACTTAATCCTGTGATAATTTTATTTTTGAAAAACATAATTTAATTTAAATTTTTGACATTATCATTCCTTACAGAAAACGTTCGCCACCATTTTGAATGTAAACATCAACAGGTTGTACAAAATTCTTTGACACACTTTGCAGCATTGTTGGTGTTATTGACGAGATTTCTTCAGTTATTTGTTTTAATTTATCAATGTTTGCAGAACTTCTCTGGAAAACCCTATGAAATGATAATGTAAAAAAGATAATGTAAATGTAATGTAGGAATGATAATGTAAAAAATTTTAATTAAATTTTGTTTTTCATAAATAAAATTATCACAGGATTAAATAACATTGTGCATTTCCATTTCTGTTTTTCCTCACAAATAAAGTTGTAACAATCCAACAGTGTTGGAAATTGCCTCTTACACTTAAACAAGGTTCAAACAATTATACTTCAGTGTTAGAATAGTTGCCACATCCGTCATAGTTAAGGATAATAAGAAAAACCAACAGGTACTCTTTTAAATTGATCACCCTTGTGTGTGTGTGTGTGTGTGCATGTGTGTGTGTGTGTGTGTGTATGTGTGTATATATATATATATATATATAAAATAATGATGATCTATTAAGCATAGTAGAAGCCAAGCAACAGATACAAGATCACTGAAACACCAATGACCAATAAGATTAAAAATTTCTTTATGCAGTAGAAGTTCAGAAAAATGAAAAAAAAATTCATCAGGGGATGAAATACACATATTTAAAAAAAAACAGATTTATTAATTAACAGCCTGCAAGACAAGCGAAACAATAAACTAACACAACAAATCTTAACTGAAAAACTTAAACTATATCAAAATTTATGAAAAAATAATTTAAGAAACTCAATAAAGGAAGGAAGGAGGCAGACTGCAAGACTTGTAACTTGCCTGTGGGGTTAAACTAGTTTCACGCCGGCAACACTCCCCCAGCCTGCCAAGACCAGAATAAGAGTCATATGGATTTAAAAAATCAAAATTTCAAAGCAGGTGAATAATAATGAAACTACGGAGCAACAATGAAATTTATTGATTGATTACAATGTGTTTAATAGTATGATTAGAATTTTAAGAATAGTTGACAACTCAAAAAAAGAAGAAACTGAAATTTTAATGGAAAAAGAAAGTTTGCATAGTAATACAAAGTAAATGCAACAAGCCTTCTGTTTTTTTTTTTTTTTTTTTTTAAATTTCACAATCCCACCCAACCATTCAGACTTACAACACCACCCCACCTCCGTAATCAAACATCTACCCACCCAACGGCCACCTTTTCTATTGTCTTTTATTATTTTATAGTTTTGTTGTTAATATACACTAAAGTGTACACAGTTTTTTTTTTTTTTTTTTTTTTTTTTTTTAATGTACTGACAGAGACATGGTTATGAATATAAAATAGAAAATACAAAGTTTTTAGGAAATCCCATTTTAGCAGTGGCTGTGATCAATTTATTAATATTCTTGTTTTTAAACTTCAGAGAGCATAAATTATTAATTCAAAATAAATGGTTAATGATGATGTTTCTAAATACCAAAAGATGCAGACAGGAATTAAAATGTGTAAATAAGTTTACTTTAAAACTAAAATCTTGCTGTTTGTCATAGACATCTGTGTAAATTTTATTACCATCAATGATTATTTTGAGATCTAAAAAGTTAATTGATTGATTAGTTAGAGTATTTTGAGTTAGCATTAAATTAGGTGGATAATTTAAGGAAAAGTCAGTTTATGAGTTCTTGTTGAGATAAAAATATCATCATCTATGTAACGATAAAATCGAACATCATGGCAAAATTGCTTTTCATAATAATAAAGATAGAGATATGCCAAAATACTGGAGATACTACCAGTGGCAAATCCAGAATTTTTTTTTTTTTTTTTTTTTTTTTTTTTTGGGGGGGGGGGGGGGGGGGGGGGAAGGCTATGAGTTTTCAAGATGTTATTCCAGATCAGTGAAAAATTTACAATTGTAACATCCAATTGGGAATGTTAGTGCTTAAGCTTATTTTTAAGACAGTGTAAATTCTCAACTTTACAAGTACAGTTGTAAATTTGTTTTAGAATATCCAGTAAAGTTTTATTAGCATTGTTGTTGTAAGTGTTACACCCAATAGTGACAGTGCGAAATTTAATTGGAGATTTGTGAAACTTAGGTATGAGAACTATATAAGGATAATTAAAGTTATTGAAGGGAAATTGAAGTAGTTTATAGTAATTATGTATTTTTCAATTATAATTAATTATAATTCGGTTATAAGGTTATTATTAGTTAAACTGAAGATGTTACTATTAGTGACTGACTGAAGAGTTTAAAATAGAGAGATAGTAGGATTTACAAATAATGGCATAATTATTAGGTGATTTGTCAACATAAGTTATCACAAAGTCATCCTGTAGTGATTTGATTGAGTTAAGAAGTACAGAATTTTTAAAAAACACCAGATTTGAATAATTGAGAAATAAAGCATTTTTAATTTTTAGTAACACTAAAACTTTCCATTGAGTGAAGTAGGCAATAGGTTTATTATGAGTAATAGATATTTTATAATATATATATATATGTATTTATTAATAACTTTACTTCATTATTTACATTTTACTTACATAACATTAAAAGTTGTATAAAAGCTGAAATCCCATAAATATTTAAAGTTCATACAAAGAAATTTTATATAGTTAAAAAAAAAAAAAAAAAAAATCTGATAATATTTTAATTTATTGAAAAATAAATATATTTCTTTCAAAAGCAAATATAGCTGTTGGAAGAAAATCTTTTATACCTTGTTGATAACATTCAAAACATTGCTGCTATCTATCGGCGTATCAAAACTGACTTTATTTTCACCACTTGATTCTTCAGTAGGAACAATCTGGAAGAATAAGGGAGATAATATTATAAGAATAATAATTTTCATTCATTCTTATACATAAATTAATAATTCAATCATTTCAATGATCAAACATCAGGAAGGAAGAGTTGAATTAATCAAAAAACAATTATGTATGTAAGTAAAGCATTATACAAAACAAAAGGTATTGTAGATGTTAATATGAGTTGTTTATGAGATATTGATAGATGTGATCAGGGCTTATGAAATAAGGTTGTCTGGTCACCATTGGCAACCAATATAGCTGACGACTATGTTTTCAACAAAAATTCAACATTAAAATTTTTTTTTTAATATTTTGGTAAAAACATTGAGCCCAGAACCAGATGCCAAAACATACATTAAACTGCAGTGTCAGCAAGAATCAATGCAGTTTTTACTGCTATCATTCGCTCACTTTGCAACCCGGTCCTGAATCATTGAGCCAATGTAATGATCTGTCAATGCCAGCAGTATAGTAGTTTAGAGGAAATAGTAAAACTGGTTTCAGGATAATATATTTAAACAGGTATTTCCTGATGTATAATACAGTACTGGTTATTATTTGATTTCTATACACAGAATTTTAATTTCTATATTCAAGTAAATTGCAAAATTGAAATAATAATAATAATAATAATAATCTATAATGAATAAATAAAGGCAAGGGGTTATTTTTGAGTGGCTACCAAAAAAATTTTCCTGTCGATTAACATTTTTTTTTTTTTTTTTTTTTTTTTTTTTTTTAATTCTTGGAGCACTGGATGATATTATGCATAAAAATATGTATAAAGTGCAACAGCATAAATATATATATATATATATATATATATTATTAATAATTAGGAGGAGGAGCAGAGCCAACCACTGCTCAAGACAGGTGGGGCGGGTTAAACTAGTTTGGTGAACCCAACTTTCCACAAATCCTGCAAGACCCTCTGCAAAAGAGGAGAGGGGAGGGGGGATAAAATGAAGATAAAAGTTACTGCCAAAGATATTTACACAAGAAAAAATTAAAATTTATCAAGATTCCTTTAAAAAATAATTAACAGGGTAATTATATGACCAAAATGTAGAAAACATGATTTCTTGGTTTAAAAGTACATTTGAGACTATTTACATAAAGCAAGAATAATTTGTGAATGTTGAACAAGATTCACAAATCTGCTTCCATTCACATTGGAAGCAGTATATGCTTTATTCAAGCTAAGGGAGATTTGGATATAGGCCATTCCCATATCTGATCTGATGAGGCTCAAGTCCGATACTTGTCATGTGCACCATAGATTTTAATTTTTAGCAGCAACTGATAGAATTTTCGTTTAACACAAAGATATTACTTTGGTATTTTTCTATTTGACAATCGCTGCATTAATTGATGCATTTGCTGACTCATATCCATAAAGACCCGAGGATAGTATTATTTAGATACCAAACCACTTGAGCTTTTTTTTCTAATGCACAATTAAAACACATAAGATATAAATTAATATCATAAATAAGATATTTGTAAATTTATTCAGTGAATAACGCTGCTTATGCGCTACAGCACGTAAATTATGCAAGAAATTGCAGGCAGGACACGAAAAATTTATTGTGGCGGGTCCCAGGCAACGTGTAACTTTCATTCTTAAAAAAAAAAAAAAAAAAAAAAAAAAATTAAACTGTAAGAAAGAAAAAAAGTAAATTTTAAAATACATTTCTTGTTTAAAACTGATATTTTCCTTATATTTTTACAGCATCCTGCTCTGAAGAAGAAGAAAAAAAAAATCTTTTAAAACTCCATTCTATCATTAAAAAAAAAAAAAAAGTTCTGAGACATGAAAATGAAGTTCTGATACGAAAAGATTACCAGTAAAAAGTGTATGACACACCAAACCACATCACCATGCAACGGATCGTCAATGGGTGCCCTCTATCAAAGCTTAGCCAAAATGTGGAATTCAGAAAATTGTTACAAAACAACTCTCAATAAATTAAAAACATTCCTATCCAATTCCAATATGATACACCAATCCAATATAATAAACACACATGAGTGCCTGGAACAAAAGCAAACACAAAGTTCTGAAATGCGAAAATGAAGTTTCAATACAAAAAAATTACCAGTAAAAAGTGCTGATTACATTGAATCGCATCACCCTGCTGCATTCTAAGTTCATTGAAACAAAACAAAAACAAGTGAAACTGATGAACGAACGTGATTACAGGAATATGATACGATGTCTGTATTAAGATTCAAGAAACTTAATTATTAAGAAAGCCTGAGTATTAAAAAAAATAATATGTTTGCAGCTTTAAGCAAAAATCAAAATATTTTTGCTAATGTCAGAATGTTGTTACTATTATTATTATTATAGTAATTTCTCCTACAGATAAGTACACTTCTTTTACTTTTTTCTCTAATGCATTATTTAAGTTACCAGTGCAGTTTATTGGTAATTATTTTGCTATTAAAGGAGGGTGGGGGACTGGGGGGTAGCTTTTGCAGATATGATCCCATACAGCATATAAAGTTTCAGTTATGTTGCAAAAAGCTTACAATCTTTCAAAAATGTAACACATTTAAGTATGCTCTCTGATACCTTTCTGAAACATTCGCTCTTTTTCCTTTTCTATCTGTTAAGTGATTGTAATGTTTCTGTTACATATCTGATTTTTTGTTACGATCGCGGACATTTCTACGTTTTTGAAACTAATCGGAAAGCAATCTGAACGTTTTTAAATGTTCCTGAAATGTTTATAATGTTTCCTTGTTATATGTTTGTTACGTTTCTGCAACATTTTGTGCTGTTAGGGATATTTCTGTTTTCGACAAAAACTGACATCCAGAAATTTCCGATAACCAGAATCAGGTCGATCCCGCGATTGCCAGGTAATGGATCCTGTACTGTATTTTTTAAGTAGAATGTGTAACTAAATTTTGTAATCAACCTGCTTATCTCAAAACTCCTCCTTCCTAAAAAAAAGAAAGAAAAAAAAAATCTCATTTTGTTCTCCGCCTTTTTAAAAATGTTTCTAGTTTAAATAATAATAATAATAATTAGTTATTATACTATATTTTCTCTTCTTCTTTTTTGTTACAGAGCACACTGAGCTAAAACCTATATAATATTAGTTTTAAAACAATCTCAAAAAGATCTGGTTAAAAATTTATATTAAAAAAAAAACTTATATATCTTTAATTCATGAATTCATTTATGTGGGGACCCATTTTTTGAAAAAAAAGGACCCAGATTTTTTTTTAAGTCATGGGTCCCAGGGACCCAGGATTTTGAAAGACTAGTGGCATCACTGAATGAAATTATATAATTTATACCACATTTAAAATAACATAACCTTCTTTGTGATAAAAATTGAAAAATATCTGACTGAATAAATTTTCATATCGTATACAGAAGGAAAAATAATCTGGTGTGTATCAACCATACAACCTTACTTACTTACACATGTACACAAACAAACACAAAGATTTATGGAAACAGTAGAAAAAAGATTTAGGATATATCAAAACAGTAAAACAGTCAAGCTATATTTCAAATACTGATTTTTAACAAAATATCTCTCACCTCATCTTTTAATTTAGGAACTTTTACTTCTGTTGCAGACACCTAGAGCCAAAGAAAAAAAAAAAAATATATATATATATATAGTATTATAAACAAAAGGTGAGATTAAATATTCGATTAAAATAATAATAACTCTAAAACTGACAGGCTTGTAACAATGATAAGTTAATGTTGCAATACAGAGGAGATCATATTATTAAATTATTTATTTAGAAAACTTTTCTATTTTATAAGAAATGCAAAAAGGCTTTGAACTTCAGACAAGCAAGGCATATTCTTAAATTCACATTTTCCAGCAATGATTCAGTCATTAGTACAATTTGAAATCCAACCCCAATTTAAAGAAAAACAAAAATCCTTTGGATTACTCTGCATCATAAAAAGCTACAAATGACTAACTTTAACACATGATTTCACCAACTATTTGTAATATTTATATATTCCTTTTACTTTCATAATTTTTATTTGATTTAAATAAACTTTTAACATAAGTTGCCATATATATTAATCTTTCAATCTAAGCAATTAATAAAGAGGTGCTATCTTTTGCATGAGTGCAGCAAAAAATTATTTACTCCAAATACTCACATCTCAGTAAAAATTAAATGTATGCATTTTATATTTCAAAGTAACATGTTTTGTTGTTTTTCTTTCTTTCTCTTCTTTTTTTATTTTCTCTCACATTTTTTTTTTTTCGATTTCAATAGAATTTTCTTGAAATATATTCTTGTTGTAAGCAAAAATCTTTCCAACGAAATTAATATTATATATATATATTTTTTTTTTTTTAATTTGTCTAAATATTTTCTGTATTCTTACACACACACACACACACACACACACACAAAAAAAAAAAAGAGCACACAAATACTGTAAATAATAGGTGAAAGCCTATGTTAAAGTTAAAAGTCATTTGTAGCTTTTTATGATATAAGATAATACAAAGTATTTTCGCTTTTCTTCAGTTTGCACTTATGTCTAAATTGTTACTGGAAAGTGTGAGCCTAAAAGTGTTCTTGTGTATCTGAAACTAAAGTAAAAAAAATTTAAAAGAAAGAAAGAAAATTTCTGTCTTTGACAGAATTTAATTTAGTTAGACAGGACTAATTTATATATTGCAATCTTGTAACTAAAAAAAAAAAAAATGTTATTAGCCACCCTGGCCAATAACAAGTTCGACTTTACCGTCGGCAAGGTCAACGTGTCTGCAAATGCAAATGTAACAGTTACTGTGTGAGAAATATCGAGCTAGTAATCAGATAGGGTGGCTCAGAGGTCGAGCATCTGCACGTTAGGCAGAGGGCCTGGGTGCAATTCTCAGTTCTGGTATTTTTCACATAGTTAGTATAAAAAAAAAAAATCATTGTTATACTCCAAACTACTTAAAATGAATTTTCATGGTTGATGAGTTTATCAGAATAAAATTTCTAAATATTTTAAGATAGTTTAAGAAATTAAATGGTAAAATTGAATATTGGCATCCTGGCATATTGTAAGTGTAACATCGCAAAATCACTGTCTGAAAAGAAATAGTCCTGTTGCACTAAAAAAAAAAAAAAAAACTACTAATATGATTAAGTAACCAAAACTGAAAATTATAGGAAATTTTTATTATTGTTATTATTATTTTGAAGGTCAATAATTGTAGGCACAAAATAATATGGATAAAATAAAATCACTTCTCATTATCAAGTTATTATAAACAAACAGAAAAAGAATATTATTGAAGATTATTTGTAAATAAAAGGCTAAGTATTTTTATGTACAAATATTCTGGTGAAGTTTGTTAGCTTCCAGACTTTGTGGGCTCCACCAGTGCCCAAGTGGTTCTGCACTCAATGCTGGTAGATGGGAGGTGCCGGGTTCAATCACAGGTTATTCTCATTAACCTAGTCACTTGAAGTTTACTATGGTTTTACCTGAAACTTGGGTAAATATGGGCAAAGACCCCTACCTCATGGAGAACATTCTACTCAGAGGCCTAGGACTAGTATAGTCAATTGACCTTAAGCTACACAACCAAACAACCAGTCTTTATGCTAAATTATTATTTATTTTTGTTTTGTTTTCCTACACTACAATAATACACTTAAATTTTAACACTTATCTATAATTTATTTTAAATATTAAATCAAAACTTAAAGCTTCCATATAATTGTAATTCATCTTTACATACAACTTTAAGACCTCAGATTATTTATTTAAAATTAATTTATAAAACTAATTAATTTCTCACATAACTAATTGGATCATTAAAAAAATTGGATCATTAAAAATTCTTCTCAGAGTAAATTTTACAATTAATTCAAACATAAATTAGTACAGAACATGTGGTTAGATGAATAAGTATTTGGCAATTTTGGTACAAAGAAATAAAAAAGAGTGTTTTAATTTATCAACAAAACTTTTAGTAAATTTTGAAATATGAAATTTTAATTATGGAATAACTCATATTTATGATCAATAAACTATATTAATTTTGCATAACTTTGTCTCTGTTAAAGAAAATTGTAAATAAAAATAATTGCTCTTTAAAGAACAAAATACCTTACTCATCCTTTTTGTTTATGCAGACATATTTCGGCGGCAATCATACAGTCACCAGTGCACTTGTGATCTGTGTTTACTCTGGCTTCATCTTTCCTTCGCTCTCGCTCCTCTCTTCTCTTCAAGGAGTGGGAAAGATGAAACCAGAGTAAACACAAGTGCATTGATGATGGCTGTGATCGCAGCCAAAATATATCTGCAAAAACAAAAAGGATTTTTTAGTAAGGTATTTTAATTGTTTTTTAAAATGTTACTATATCCTTTTCTCTATCATGAAATAAAAATAACTATTTTAATCATACATTACAAAATCTATGTATTCATAAAGAGTAAAAATATTTATATTAAAGCTCTTTATAAATTCAAAGAGAAGGGTTGGATTGGATTAGGGAATAAGGCCTGCTGTTGTTAAAAGGTAAAAACTTTTAACATTTTATTTGAAAAATTATCATTTTAAAACTTCCTTCCAAAATTCAGCTATTATGAATTTTTAATAAAAAATAATAAAAACGGAGATGATTTATTTCAAAAATTAAAATCGGAAATAAATATTTAAACTCCGGAAATAATTTATTTAAAAATCCAGAAAAATCTTTTTTCTCAGCTAATATGCTCTGAAATATTATTTAATAAACCCAGAAAAAAAAATAATAATAAATATTTCCCAAAGTCCAGAATAACTCTCATAATATTTGGTGAATTATCATCTGAAAATTTATTTAAATATGTTCTGGAATCCTTCCATTTATTTCTAAGAAATAGCTCTGATATTTTGTGTTTTCAAAAATACATCGTTTTCCCTCTCAGAGCCCACGCTATGAGCTGACTCATTCCAAGAATTTCTGCTTGAGTTCAATGCACTCCGGATGTACTCCTACGCATTTTCAAAAGATAGCGTCATTACAAAATTTTCAATAAAAAATAGAAACAATAAATTACTCTTTCAATGAATCAAAAATAAATAAATGGTGAATAAAGATAATTCACTTTCATCAACTCTAATTAACTTTTATTTATAAAATAAACTCCAATTAAAAATAATTGGAGTGAGCTATTTCAGCGCGTACTAATTCACCAGTAAATCAACACTCCTAGGCGGGAGATTTGGGAGGGAACGCTGTGACATTCTGACGGAGAACAGCATACTGTAAGGACGTGCGGTTCGAGGTCGGCCTAGCGGCTCTGCCGTTAGATATGGTCGCCGGGTTTGGCCCGATTCGTAGCGTCCCTTCCTATAATTTTTAAGTGATGTATTTTCTCATTATTGTTTAGAATATTAATAAGCAAAATATTTTTACCACATACATTTCCACACATCAATTACCGAATCCATCAGAAGTTTGAAACCATTAACGATGTCGCTCGAATTGCTTCTTAATCGTCTATGTGTGTCGTTCCCAGTAGCTGATTCTCAGGAGAAATAAATTTTCAATTGCAACAAGTGTTGCTTATCCAGAAGTTTCATATTGGTGGGAGCTGCTCTTTACGATGACGCTGCAATATGTGCATCATGATAGATCGACGATAATATAATCAAACTTCCATAGTTATTCAAGATCATTCCGAACCCAACAGAATAAATGTCATCGAATAATTTATCGTAATAATTCATGCTATAATGCATTTACAAGTGATTATCGGCATCGTCTGTCAACATCATTCCTTATTCATCATAAATTGAATTACATCAACATGTGCTTCAATCAATTCTCTTATTTATGAAAAGGCAATGCGCCAAGTGCATAAAAATAAACGATTTCATGCTATCGTAAATAATAAACTGTGAACATTTTAATAATAATTCAGAACTGAGGAACGTTAGTAAAATAAGTGAAATAACAAATAAAATAAGAATTTTTTTTAGTAAACTTCATTTAAATAATGAGAATATTGATGCCAAAGAAATAATCTAAGTAAAATAGTGAAAATGTTAATTTGTTGTAATTCTTATTACTTATCAATGTGATATTGGGTGCCGGCCCTAATATATTTATTCTTATAATTAAATAAATAAATAGAGTCAATTTAAGTGATTTGATGGTGCTCTTTAATTTTATTTTAACTTTGTTTAAGTGTTCATTTCTTATTTATATTACAGACCTGAAGGTAAGCTTTATAATTATTTATTTTTTCATATATTTTGATGACCATAATTAATGATATTTCATTTTCAGCAAGAGATTATATTCCCAGTTATTTGCCGATAAAACGGCACTTATAAGAAATCGCCGCATTTTATGTCCGCTGTTATGTAAACAACGCAATGCATGTTTATTCTTAATGAATCATCATTCGACCTTGACCCACTATACGATACTCTCTCATTCATTGCCACATGGCCTTGCATTCATTCACCCAAACAAAAAAATTAATTATTAATTATAAATACTATTTTCTTTTTTAATATTTTTACAGCTGTAGGTCCTAGGCCTGAGGAGAAGTGCCCTCTGTGGGGGTCTTTCTAAGAGGTCCTAGCCCGTATTTACACAAGTTTAGGAGAAAACCACGGAAAACTCCAAACGACTAGGCCAACGATACTCCTCGGATCGAACCCGGCATCTCACGTCTACCAGCTTTGAACATAGAATCGCTCGGCCTTTAAAGAGAGGGAGAGACATTCTAGATATTTCTTACATTTGCTGGCTTAGCTGGCTCAACATGTGCTTTAGTGGACTCAACAACTGGTTTAACAAGATCAACAACTGGTTTAGTAGACTGAACAGCTGGTTTAGAGGGCTCACTCTGTTTAACAGATGATTTTGGAGCAAATAAATCATAACTGTCACTGTCATCAAACAAAGAAGAAGATTTATTTTGCTGGATTTTGGACACACTAGGTAAAATAGGTTCAGACTCCTAAAAAAAAAAAAAAAAAAAAACTTTTTTAACAACAGATTATCTAAAGATATTTACAAATAATTAACATTAGAGAAAGTTTATTCTGCTATTTATAACAAGTCATCAGTATCAGAAATATGTTTTAGCAACCATCGAAATTACTTCATCGAAATTAACTCCATCGAAAATCACAAATTGAAAATTTTTACGAATCCAATTTTTTTCTTCTAGTGAATACCGAAGAAAGTAAAAAATGTAAATTAGTTAGGAAAGCGTCACAAAGAAAAAAAATCTACTTAGAAAAAAATTGATAAAAATTTATGCAAAATTGAGTTTTTAATGAACTTGAGTTGAGCAGATTCATTTTTTTCAGACATGAGTTTGAGCGCGAACTAACTTGTTTTTTGCATGATGAACTTGAGTTTGAACTAGCTCGTTTTTTTCATGAAATTGCACAACACTGCTCTATACCACTCATCATGATACACAATTCTGAGAAATAATCTATGCAAGTTTCTGTTTAAGATGCAATGTCACCACACCATTTCAGCTCGAACTGTGCAACAAAAACAAAATTTCACACAAAACATGCTAAAAATGATTGATGAAGATGGATTCAACGCTGAATGCATATGGTTCACAGACAAATCCCATTTTTAAGTGAATGGCAACGTGAATTGCCAATAGCACCACTTTTTGACAATACTTGTAAAAAATTTTGATTATCATGTAAAAGATTTTGATTATCTTGTAAAAGATTTTTACAGCTTTCAAAATAAACATGCCATTTTCTTGTACCTATCTTTGTTTAAAAGTAATTTAACTTCAAAATCGGGGGTTGATTAGTAGACAACCTGTATAAACAATTAAAACTACAGCATAAAACCACCAAAATCAGTATAGTGTTTTATAATTGTTATCTCGCATACCAAATTTGGTGCATTTATATACTATAGAAGATGAGATATAGTCTTCCCATAAACGGTGAAAATTGCAGCATTGTAGTGCCCCATATCGACTGATACACGCCTAATTAAATCAGAATAATGCTCATAATAGCCATATTGCATATCATATTTGGTGCACACTTACATGCTGTAGAAGGTGAGTTATTGCCTTCTCATAAATAGACAAAATTACAAAACAGCAGCACCACCTGCTTAGTGAATTTATTCCAAAATCTGATCAGCACCAATTTATAATCAAGATTCAGCCACATAAAAGTTTGTGGAATTCTGTTTATAATTTTTACGAGTTATAGTGCTCATAAAATTTTAGTAACACACAGACAAATATTTTTAAAAAATGGTCCAATCATATACAGGATATTTCAAAATATATAAATGCATTTAATTTAATACCCAAAGTTGAAATATTTTACAAATCCAATACTTTCTTCTTGTGTATAGAAGAAAGTAAAAATACTGCTAAGATATTTTTAAAAAATGAATCATTATATCATAATGAGTTTTACATCTTTGTAAGAAAGAAAATTCATGATTGATTTATAAGGCTTTTTTATATATCTTTTTCTCCTCTTCTAATATCGTTAAGGCAGAAAAATCTTTTAAATAATAAAATTTTATAAGTTTTCTTTACAATCCTAGTTTTTTTTTTTTTTTTTTTTTTTTTTTTTTTTTATAGATTCAGCAAAAATGGTTTTAGAAAGCTTAAGTATGTTCTTATATCCAAAAATGTATATATTTCTATATAAAAATTCAACAAACCTCTTCAGTATCATCAAACAAACTTAAGGTCTTGGTTTTCTGAGATGGCATTTTCTCTGGTTTTGTTTCTTTAGGCGTAACCTACAATGAGCACAAGAGAAAGACAAGGTATTACAAAGATAATATGTCCTTACAACATTTACAAAGAATTATCAATCAAAATTTTAATACTTTTCTGAAATTGTAAATGAAAAATTAGAGGGGGGGGGGGATTATTTTAGACTATGAAATCTTTGTCATTTAAGAATTAAATTTGAAGATTGATATATTGCATTATTTTGACCATTTGGTGAACAGACTGATTAAATTTTAATACTTTTATTTCAATTTTAATAAAATTAACTACAAAATTTCTTCTGAAACATAAACATTAAATAAATAAATAATGATTTCAGCTTAATGTCAATAAAAATCAAAAATCACTCAAATGTACTTCACACTTAACAAAAACGTAAATTTATTTAAAAATATATATATATATATACGGGGTAGTACCAGTACTCTTACAAAGAGACATATTAATAAATAAAATGGCTGCACATGATGACTGGAAATTATAGATGGAGTAAATCTATCAAGAAATTATATGTTGACATTATAATTGTACATTTTTGCTCAATTGAAATGTTCCTTCCCGCAAAAATAGCCTGTTCAATAAAATGAATTATAGCATTATTATTTTCATACTACAATGAATGTAATACATGTAAATACATAATACATCCTTATTAACTACTTTCCCAGTTCCAGATGAATTATTTTCACAGTGGACTTATGGTCAGATTTCATTTGAAACAATAATTTCTCTTTAGATTATTAGAACACGTTGATCCTTCATATGAGGACTTATGAATGAAAACAAAGGCAGATTTAAGTTTAGATCTGCAAGACCAGGGCCTAGAGGTGCCAGTATTTCAAGGAAGCCATGGAAGTGATTAAAATTTTTTAAATGGCTAAAATTTGAAAAGTGACTCCAATTTAAAGATTATTAAGACTGAAAATAATCAGGGTTTTCATTGAATTTAAGAAGACTTTATATTCTATTTTCTTTATGGAGTTTTCCATACTAGTCTGAAACACAGGATATAGATAATATTTGTACAATTGATCACCCAGACCAGACAACAATCACATGAAACTATATGGTGGGTACAGCTATTTTCATACAGTGATAGAATGGAAGGGTTGGATTTATGTTTAGACGTGTGAGACCTATGCAGAGAAAAACAAATTTGATAAACCTATTAAAATTTTTAAACAATTTAATTTTTAAACACAAATCCAAATATATAAAACAACTGGAATTAAAAACTGATTAGGTTTTGATTTGATGATATAAATAAATTTCAAAGATCCCTGCTATAACTCAAACATGCTTTTCATTTTATAAGTAGAATTATTTTATTAAAATAATTATATAATAGTTTAAATATAAAAGAGAAAAGAGAAAGCTATAAAAATATTATGAAGCATAGAAGCTTATCTATTTGTGAAATAAAATAATTTCTATACTATTTATTGAAAATATAAATGCTATTTTTGTCTGTTTCTAACCATATATATTTGTAGAAAACAAAAACAAATAAGTAATTATTTTTTTAATTATAAGCCCATTACTATAAGCAATGTTGTTTAGTAATAGATGCATGGAAGAACAATATATTTTTCTTAGTTACATTACTTTTATTATTAAAACTATAATATAGTATTTCATAATCTGGGGATGGATAGGTAAATGGGCCTAGGGCGCAATCTAACTTGAATCCACATCTAACTGAAAATGTAAATTATGAACAGCAAAAATTATTTTCTAGAGTTGCTGGCCTGTATTTGATAATCTTTCAAATCTCTGTTGTCGATATTACCATATTAGGCTTAGTAATACCTTTCATTTTCCACTTAAAATTTCAGGATTCATTACCAGCTATATAGATTACTAGTAGGCTTTGCCCGCTTTGCTGGTCAGTGTGTTGAAATGAATCCTCAACACCATATCATTAATAATAATAAAAAAGATCTTTGAAATTAGTCAAAATATATGTTTAAATTTCTGCTATTTTCTGTAGCGGTATTCCCGCACGCCACAGTTGATTCTGGAGTCCCAATGCAGTCTCTTACCTGCATTTTTTTTTTTTTATGGATTACTTGGCTCAGGGTGGCGGTCACGAAAAAAAAGTTCCTTGGCGAAAATTGTCCTATTTACTTCAGCATCAAACATTAAAAAAATACCCAGGATTATCAATAAATAAAGCTCTTTAATATAGATCTGAATTAGCTTTCATTTTCTTATTATTTAATTTTGATAATGACATCATTTTGTCATGTACCTGAGCAAATTTATTATTTAATATATATTTTTTATTATTCGCATGAAAATATATTTTATTATATGTCGAAAAATAAATTAACTCATAAACTTCTTTGGCAACAATTAAAAATTAAAATAAATGATTTTAAATCTTTTTATAGAAGAAATATCTATATTATATAGAAGATATAATACAGATAACATTTTGCTTCCTCCCCCACCCCTTGGGGGCTATATTTCTAAAATTCCAAAAACTGTTTTTTAGGTATTTGTGTTAGCTATATTTTTAAGCAAAAATTTTACGGATATGTTTTTTTCTTTGAGATATAATGCTTTATATTTTACTGTTTTTTTTTTTTTTTCCATTGATATATGAAGGTTTTTTGCAAAATCACTTTTTGCGCATGTGGAATCACATTTTGCACCACACCCCCTCTTGTGGACTGAATTTCCAAAATTCCAGAGGTTGATTTTTAGGTATTTGTGTTAGTATGTTTTGAAGCAAAAAAAAAAACTACGGATATCTGCTTTTTTGTTTGAGATATGAAGGATTTTGTGAAATCATGTTTTGCCCTCCCTCCTCTCATTTGGGGGCGAATTTCATAAAATCGCTTCTTAGTGGATGTCTATGTAACAGAAGGAACATTGTGAAAAAATTTCATGTTTCAAAGTCCAGGGGTTTGGGCTGGGCGATGATGAATCACCCACTCACTCAGGACAAACAATTTTATATATACAGATTAATTGCAAAGCAATCTTAATAGACTTTGTTTAAAATTATGTTTGAATTCTGTGTAATGTGCAATAAAATTTAAAATAAAATAGCAGAACTATTGAAAAAAAGACAAAAAATTCATTACTGATGAGGGTTTAAATTGCTCAATGATACATGCCGCTGAAATAAAGAGAGTCCCCCATAGTACCTGCCATGACGAAGATTCAATAGAGAAAAAGCTTAGCTTCTTCCAACTTCATGCTTCAGTGAGGAACAAGGCTAATATGTTACATGCATCTGGTAAATAGTGCATTAGTAGCATATTTTTTAAGATTATGGTGGTGTAAGGATTAAGGCCAATTGTCTGTACTGAAGAACTAAGCCTAGGTGGAGTGTCCTCTTTGAAACAATTTAAAAAACATGATTCTTATTTATAAAAATTCTAAAAAAAAAAGTTGATTAAAGTGAATAAATTTTAATCAATGTGATTTAATGACAATTTTATTTTATTTTTTATCTAGGGTTTATTTTATTTTCTTTATTTTTTGGTGAATTTGTGAAAAGGGTGCTATTTTAAAAACTAGTATGTTGTGGCCACCACAAGACTTTCTTCTATATTTTCCTATACAAATTCACTCAGTAACAATATTAAAAAAAAAAAAAAAAATTATGATTCCCCCCCCCCTCAAGTTTTTTCATTAAAAGTAAAAAAAAAAAAAAAAAAAAAAAATTGATAATTTTGTTTTAAATTAACACATATTTATAGTTCAACCATTCGTTTTAAAGGTATTAGCGAGACCTTTCGAAAGATACCCATCTTGAAAATTTACCCCCCACGCCGGGGTACTTCACCCCAGGGGGGTAGCAATGCTCCCACATGCACAAAATTTTTTTCCTAATTAACTACTACTATTATCAATAATTCATATTAATTTTACAATCACAGGTTAAGAATAACTCTCATTATGTACATTTATACAAAATTTTGTCTTATACTGCCATGTTAAAAATTTAGAAAAAAATATGATCACAGCGCCACCTGTTGAGCAATTGATTCCCAAATCTAATCAGCACCAGTTTATGTCAGGGGCCAACTAAATATCAAATTTGGTTAAATTTCGTTAAAAAAATTATAACTTTGTTTTAAATTATCACAGATTTATAGTTCAACCATTCGTTTTAAAGGTATTGACGAGACCTTTCAACAGATACCCATCTTGAAAATTTACTCCCCTCGACAGGGGAACCCCCCCCCCCCATAGGGGCTGGCGAGCCACCTACACATACAAAAAAAATTTCCCAGTTGACTATCTCTGTTATAAATAGTTCTTGTAAATTTCATAATGATTACTAAAAAATAATTCTCTTTATGGACATTTATACAAAATTTTGTCCTATATCAACATGTTAAAAATTTTGAAGAAGCAGGATGGCAATGCAACCTGTAAGACAATTTTTACCAAAAGTTGATAGGCACTAATTTATGTCAAGGTGCAACTACATATCAATTTGTATGAAATTGTGTGCAGTAGTTCCTGAGATACAGTTGCCACAAAATTTTGTCACACACACACACAGACGTTTTCTAAAAATGGTCAAATCGTGTTCTGCAGCTCTCAAAACGTATAAATCCATCAAAAACCAGAGGTCAAAATTTTTTACGAATCCAATACTTTCTTCTATTGAATATAGAAGAAAGTAATAAGTGTAGGAATACATCTGGTAGAAGAGGGATTCTGAATTCTCAAGAATGATCTCGAAAGAATAATGTTGAAATAACATTATGCTAAATAAAATTGATATTTTTTCTCCAGGTATATTTTACAAACAATTTAGAATATATTTTATTTTAATCAATATTTTAAGGATTTAGTTATTAAATATTTTAGAATTTATCAAACACTTTTAAAAGACTTATTTAATAAATGTTTCAGAATCCATCTATTTAGAAGATGCCTTTATGAAGAGAATCAATATATTATTTCTGATTTAATCTAAAAGTTTTTAAATTAATTTTCAGATGATAATTAATATTAATTCCAAGTATGGAATATATTTTAAGATGCCACTTGAAAATTATATTTTTTAAGCAAAAAAAAAATTGTCAATAAAAACATATGTTTTATAAGTTTTCATGAAAATATTGAGCTTTATATTTTTTATCCATTTTTTACATTTTAATAACATGCATGTGTGAGCGAGACAGATAAAATAAAAAATACGTATTAAAATTATGTACCTTTTCTGAATCCTCAAAAAGATTTGAAGACTTAGATTTTTCAACAGCACTTGAAACTTTAGAGCCTTTACTAACCTAAATTTTAAAATATAAATTTCAGTATTATGATGATATTTAAAAATAAACTTTTTTTCAAGTCTGATTTATGATAATGGTTATTTAGTACAAGTTCTATTAACACAGAATTTAACAGTAAATAAATATACATTTTTAAGTATAGATTATTAAAGAAAAATAAATAAAAAAAAGGGGGGGACGACATAGGAGCAAAACAGTACTTTGAAAAAAAACTGGTAAACATCTGCTTTGTGAAAATAAGAAAAGTAAGCTAAAAACACATTTAGCTAGAATAAACTTAACCTTTTAAGTGTAAAGCCCGTTGGTGTGTGCATGTGGAGATGCAGATAGTTTAGCCTTGATCGTGCGTTAGAGTGGAAAATTCAAGGATTTTCAAGGACTTTACACGAATTTCAAGGGCCCTTGAAAAACAAAATGAAATTCAAGTACTTTATAAGGACTTGCAAGGCCCGTGGAAACCCTGTCTATTTATATAATTTGCAAGAGAGATGATGATTCCGGTACATACTTATCTTTATAGCAAGTTGCCTTTCATACATCAGTTAATTGTAAAAAATCTAATTGTCCAATCGATAAGCTGTTCAGTATGACGGATTCAGAAAAATCGCTTCTTTCATTTGATACCTTATTTGTAATGAAGTTTTGATTAGATTTTTTAAAATTAATTAAAATATGAAAAATAATAACCTGGCAATAAATTCAAAATTGGACATTTAAATTTATAATTGTTACCCCCCCCCCCCCCCAAAAAAAAAAAAAAAAAAATTACCAGTTAATTCTCAACCATAACCTTTTTTAATATACTTCAATTTTAGATAATATTTATGGTTATCAGTTATTCGATTAGTAATGGATTCGCTGTTTACTACCATTTTGGCTATGAATAAAAATGGCTATTCCAATTGTGTAAGTAAAGACTTTAGACAGAAATGTCTTCTTCGGTGGCAAATTTTAAATTTATTCAAGGGAATCTAATGCTACAGTTGTTCCTTCCCATTAAATTTCTCTGTTCGCTGAAAGTAAACATTCAGATCAACTTCAGTAGAGGACTCAGGCGATTTTTGAAATTTTGTCGCCGAAACAGTCTGGGATTTTTTTTTTTTTTTTTAATGACTATTGTGATGTAAATAATTCATTTACTTTTTATGTTTCCATATTTTAAATTAATTTTATTAATATTTTTAATTTTCATAGCAACAGAAGTTACTTAGTGAGGATCAAAGAACCTCATGGCGTACATTGCGTTCTGGCCACTAACCCTTTTTATTCTTTGGGTCAAAAGGTCAAATATATATATCCAAATAATTTTATTTACATAAGAGAAAAGAGGAATCAATTTACTTATTGGCTAGAATGCTGTAAAAAGAAAAATGCATACAAAAATAATGTTTGTAAGAAAACTAATCTGCTGCATCAAAATTAATCAATTTTATTTTCCAAACCACACTAGTAATTCCAAATTAAGTAGGATATAAGAATTAATGATTTTTAAAATTTGAATAAGTATTCATATAAACTAATATATATATATTTATTATTAATAAGTAGGCACTCTCTCTCCAAATGATAAAATGGTCATTATTTTAAAACAGAAGCAAAACAAATCTTTCTCACCCCATGTTCTTCTCTTGAGAGCTGCTGAAACCCAACTAAATTTAAAACTGCCGGAATAACAGAAGGTGGAGTCAGAACCATCACCCTATTGGTTCTCAGCATGGTGTGATATGACATCACCACTAGGAAAGAAGAACCAATTTTTCTCCTGTGTGTGTGTTGCAGTAAAGCAAACACAACAGGGTGAGTTGAGCCAGCTGAGAGAAACAATGCATTTAAGTGCAGAAAATGATCTTATTTAATATTTAAAAAGAAGTGATGTTATTAACATCACATTACCCCTAACGACCATTAAAAAAATTTGGAAGACTAAAAATGTGAATGGAGAGTGCATACCTACATTTACATGAAGGATTACAATTTTTTTTTTTTTTTTTTTTTTTTACTTACATGTGAAAAAAAAATATCCATATTGACTACATAATATTATAGGAACGGCCATTAAAGGCATGAATGTAACAAAGCAAATTTTTAAGCAACTGAAAGGTCTTACAATGCTCTTAATAACATGCACTTGATAAAAAAATTTGGAAATTTTGAGAACAATGTACATGTGACACAAAATCTGAACCAAACACAATACAAAATCGATAAGTAAAGCTGAAACAATAAAATTCCGACAAAAAACCCAATATCAACGCCCACCCTGGTAGGTGATCAATTCTACCAAAATAGGCGAGGAATACACCATTTCATCAAAAACAATACTATTTCAGCACTGTGGTTACAGATTCTCAAATAAAAGATTTTATTGATACAAAAGTGGTCAGTGACATATCTAACAATATTTATTAGGATATTGACAACTAATAAAATATATCTATAAATGCAAACAGACACAGCTTTTATCAACAAGTGACATGAGTAAAAAAACATTGATACCTTTTAAAGAAAATAGTATAACAGAAATATTGAAAAGCATGTTAATTGCTGTAAAATCTGCTTTCTTATAAATTTGTAAAAATAATTAGTTAACGAGAATAAAAAAATGTATGACATGACAAAAGAATTTCAGTGGATGTGCAATATCAACAAAAATATTTAACCAATAGTCTTGATATTAAATACCATCTACCGATTAATCAATGTATAAGTATACACATGAAAGAACAACTATACTAAATAAATGTCAAAGAAATCTTGTTAACAACTGATAAAACAAAATCAGTTATATTTCAGTATAAAATATTTACAGATGACCTCTTGAAGCATTATTATGAAGGAGAAAAAAAAATCAAAATAAGTATCAATACAAATGTCAAAATAATCTTACAGATAAATATTACATTACGGAAAAGGCATTCCAAGTACTCGAGTATAATATTCGAATAAGATTTTTTTTTTTTTTAAATTTTATCATTACCATTATTATTATTATTATTTAAAGAATATACATATTATAAATGGAAATAATAAATGTGAGTGGCTACCGAGGCCACCAAGTTAGATTACTAAACAAAATCAAAAATGCACTTAATATAAACGTCAAATAATACTCAAATAAACATACTATCAGATATAACCAAAACAAAACTGCAATGTCAATAATCACAATAAACAAAAAATTTTATCAAACATTATACACATTTATATACATATCATGTGTGGATTGTGTATTAATTTGATTGTGTAATAGTGTGGATGTAGTGTATACTTGTGTTGTATAAGTGATGTTTGTGTCTGTGAAAATGGTGTGGAAGCTTCCAGAAATTGTATTTAATAACCCAATATATTTATAAACATGACAATGTGTAGGAATTAATATATGAAAAGAAAGAAGAAAAATTATGTATACACATATAAATATGCAAGTTTCCGACACATATAACACACACATACTGTACATTTTGAGCAGTAAATAATTATAGTATAGTTATCAAATTTAACAAATAAGACAATATATAAAATAAATCAGCATAACAGAAGATTTATATTCATATTAACTACAATACACACTGCACTAAGTTTTTGTAGATATTCAACATTTGCCACAGGAGAAAATATATATATATAACTACACAATATATAATAGGACAATATACAAAATACAACTTATCAAATATACCTGTACCAACTCATACTTGTTTACAACAGGCAACTTTGGTGAATGAATTGCTTATCAAGTCCCCTAAAAAAAAACTTAAAAAAAAAACATGTTAAAAGAACATTTGTGAAAATGGAAATAAAAAAACAAAAAACAAAAATTAAGTTTTGCATCTTGGTCTGAGATCATAATGAGACTGCGGTTGAACAATCCCAGCTGGTTGACCTGTCAGAATTGTTTGTGGAATGAGATGTTGCTTTCTTTTATGCGCCAGGATGACACGGTCTATGTTAATAGTGAATGGTTCAGCCCCTTCATTTTCGAATTCTCTGACGGAGAGTAACACGTCAGATATTACTTTTTGAACTGAATATGGGCCTATGAATCTTGGTTTAAATGTATCTTTGGTTTTTATAAAGACCATATCATTTTCTTTGAATTTCCGGAGAACTGCTTTTTTATGTTGTCTAGTATTACGTTGGTTTTGGTAAAACTTCATGTTATGATGCACTTGCCTAAAGATCTGTTTCATTGATTCCATGTATTTATGGTATTCATATGGAAATTCCAGTGTTTCTAACTGAGGAGCTTCAAACAAGTCAAAGATGCTTGTTATTGACCTGCCAAAATGCAGAAAGGCTGGAGAATATCCAGTTGAAGAATGAACGGTGGTGTTATACAGGTTCTTGTGTATCATCAAAGCCTGATGAAAATCAAATCCTTCCTTGGTAAGAGTGGAAATTGAGGATTTAATGCTGGTATTAATTCTTTCTGATGAGCCTTGTGTTTGCGGGTGTCCTGATGATGAATGGGAGATTGTAATTTTCAATGTCTGTGCCAAGTTGTTAAAGATGTTTGCTGTGAACTGTGGGCCTAAGTCTGAGAGTATCGCAGAGGGTCGACCAAAGGTAGTAATGTATCCCGTAATGGCTTTAACTACAGCTTGTGCTGTTGCATTTTCTACTGGTACCAATTCAATATGTTTAGAAAAATGATCGAGGAATGTTAACACATGGAAGCCATTGGAGAAAGGACCCAAAAAATCCATGGAAACTAACATACTCGGCGCAGAAGGAACAAACATTTCCTGTAGTGGAGCAGGTGGAATTCTGTGCGGTTTATATTGAATACATAATGTACAGGACAGAACAAAGTTTTTTACATCTTCAAATAATCCTGTCCAATAAAAGTGTTTAAGTATTCTTCTGTATGTATTTCTAATTCCAAAGTGAGGCATGTGACAAATTTTTAATACTTTAGGTTTTAACTTCTGTGGTACTACAATTTTTGTTTTTGGAGAGTTTTCAGGCTGGTGAAACTTTCGTTTGATCATTAACAGACCTGTGTCCGGATGGACAAAATAATTTTTATATTTAGGAGAAGGTTTCTCCGAAGTGATATCGACAATAATTTTTAGCAGAAAGTCATCTTCTCTTTGCTCTTTAAAAAAACATTCTTCCGAGATTTCCATCATAAGATTATCTGCGTCAGAGCTGTTTAAGGAACGACTGAGTGGAGCAGCATCGTTGCTTAACAACTGAGGTAAGGAAGAACGATGAGGCTCTGATGAGGTGAGTGACTTATCAGATTTTTGTGTGACATTGAAATGATGGAGTTCAATTGTTGGAGAAGCTGAAGAAATGGGTAAATTGTTAGCCTCTTTAATTAATTCTGGGTTTGAGTTAAGATCTTGAGTGTATGCAGAAAAGTCTTCTCTTGAAAAATAGTCTGCCAAAACATTTGTTTTACCTTTTACATATCTGAATGTGTATTGATAGTTTGATAATTCAATCAGCCATTTAGTAGTTAGATCAGCAGGAGAGGAAATTTTCTTATAGTGTTCGAGTGGTCTGCTATCGCTGAGAATGGTGAAAGGTCGGTTGAAAAGGAAAAATTTAAATGCACTGACTGACTTAGCTATGGCCATCAGCTCAAGCTTGATGGCTGAATATCGCTGTTCTGATTTAGATAGTGTTTTACTAAAGTAACTAACCGGAAGCAGAATGCCTTCCTTTTCTTGTAGAAGAACCCCTGAAATAGCAATTTTGCTATCATCTGTATTAAGAAAAAATTGTTTTGACCAATCGGGTAAAGAAAGAAAAGGTTTAGAGAAAAAAACTTTCTGTATTTGTTTAAAGACTTCAGCATGTTGCTCTGTCCATTTAAATGTAGTTTTCGGAGATGTTAATTTTATCAAAGGATCAATTAATCGCGAGTAGCAGGGAATGAGTTTTCTGTAGAATCCACACAATCCTATAAATCTTTTTAGTTGTTTTCTGGTTGCTGGGATAGGAAATTGAGTAATTTTTGTAATGTTGGAAGAAATAGGATGTATTTTCTGATTTTGGATGCTGAAACCGAGATATTCAATAGATGACTGATGGAATTTACATTTCTTTGGAGACAATGTCAGATTGTACTTTTGTAGAGTAGCTAAAAGTGTTTGTAATTTTTCTGTTGTTTCCTGGAAAGAGTCACTTCCTATAATAATGTCATCCTGGTAAGCATATATGCCTGAACAATTGCACTCTTGTATAATTGTGTCAATAAGCATTTGGAATGTTGATGCGGCTGATCTCAGCCCAAACATTAATCTTTTAAATGAATAAGTTCCCCATTGTGTAGTAAATGAGAGACGTCGTCTGTATTCTTTAGGTAATGAAATTTGATGATACGCTGAGGGAAAGTCTAATGTTGTAAAATATTTAAATTTTGAGATGTTATTTATTATCGTATCAATTCTTGGAAGAGGATAAGTGGAGCATCGAATCATAGAGTTGATTAACCTTAAATCTAGGGCCAATCTAAAGGAAGGTTTATCCTCCTTAGACACAGCTTTCTTTTTAACCATGAGCATTGGGCATGCCCATTCAGAGATATTTCTCTCAATGATCCCTGCATCCAGTAATTTGTCAAGTTGATCTTTTGCCTCTTCTTGAATAGCTTGTGGAATAGGAAAAGGGTAAGTTTTTAAGGGAATATCTGAAATGAATTTTATATGTGGAGTGATATGATCGGTGTGTCCAATCGACTTTAGTGAACATGAAAATACAGAGTTAAATTTCTGAAGAATATCTTGCATTATTACCCTTTCTGTAGGTTTTAAATGCTGAATAGAAAAATTATTTACATTAAATTCTTTCTGTCTTAAGGATAAAACTTCTGGTGTAGCCTTAATTAGATTACACATGTGATCAGGTGTATTTGTTGCAAGATCCAAGGAATTTTCTTCTATTTTATCTATCTCTGAAATGTATCCGCAAACGGTATTTTTATTTATATGCAGTTTCTTGCTCGAATTATTATACATAGGAATAAAAAATTGAATTAATTCTTGTTTAGTAGAATTTTCCTTGATATGTTGTACCTCCATAAGAGAAGGATAGGACACAAGTGGACAATGCTTGTTAGACGATGTAAACATTACTAACTGATTTTCTGGAATAAGCGTGGACCGCACAGGCACATATATAGTATCCTGTGGATCAATCATAATCTTCTGGGTAAGCCAACATTTTTGATAAGAGGGTAAGTTCTCTTTATGAACATCAATTTTAGATTTTTTACATCCAGTTTGGGGAAAATCCGTATGAGTAGCTATCTTATGCGATGCCCGATTCATATCAGATTCAGATGATAGAAGACTGCAAGAGGGTACAGTGTCTAGAATATCTAAAGCATTTTCATTAATTTGTATTTTGTTATTGTGTAAATTGATAACTACATGATGGGACTTTAAAAAATCAAAGCCAAGTATACCAATAAATTTAGATTCAGTTGGTATTTCAATAAGAAAAAAGGTGTGTTTGTAAAAAGTTTTCCCTATTTTAAAGGAAATGCAAACACATCCGTCACATTGGACTATAGAGTTTACTGTAGATATCTTGACTCTTGAAGCAATTCTTTTGTAATATAATTTGTTTTGATTTTGTAAGAAGTAATGTTTTGAGAGTAATGACACAGAAGCTCCTGAGTCGAGAAGAAAATTCTCTAATGTTTTGTTTAACAGTAATTGTATGATGGGGAGATTGGGCAGATCATTGTCTGTGTGTAACAAGAATTCCAGTGAATTAACTAATATGCAGTCTCCATTTTCCTCCACACTCGGGGATGTTACCAGTACAGGAGATGTTGTCTGTATCGCAACAGATTTGACTTTGCGTTCTAATGACAAAGGGAACTTTGCCTGTGTGTCTGGAGATCTCAGAATGATTTCATTGTTATTTACGAAAAAATTATTAGGTAGATTAGAATATGTTGAGTTAGTCTGTGAAAAGTTGTTATGGTAATTGACTTTATTCAAACCTGACCTATATGAGGAACTCTTTGTATTTAGGAGTTTAGTGTCACTTCTACCATTCTCCACTTCTAGTCATTGTGAATGACTACTTTTGGTTTGAGGGGAGTTGGATTTAAATGTTTTAGGGGCCCTGGCTCTCCGTGACATGTCTCTATAAGGTCTAGAGAAAGTTTGCCCATTACGATATCTGTGAGAAAACTTATTATTTTGTAATTTTCTGAGTGCAAAGCACCTCTGAGCAGAATGTCCAGGTCTTTCACACCATTGGCATTGAATCGTGTGCGAACCTTTATTTTGTGGAAATTTATTGTATGGCCGCTTGCTATAAGATGAATTGTTAATCTTAGTCAAATTGTTTTCTGAGTTTGTACCTATCACTTCACTATCTATTTTATGATTGAAGTTCTGAATAGTAGCAAAAGATGTTCCTGGTAAGACAGGGTTTACTTGCAAGTTATAAATTTCCTGGAATTTTTCGAGACATTCCACCATCTGATAAAAGGTTGTGGCTTTTTGTGATAGTAGATGAATTCTAAAGTGGGGCGGAATGAGATCATTGAATTTTGCGATTAGTAATTGTTCAAGGGCTTTTTCTTCCATATCAGGAAATCGTTTTCTCACTAAATTTTCAAGCTTATTAGCAAAAATATTAATATTGACATCGGACTCAAACTTAAATTCGTTAAATTGTTGTGCTATTGCAGTTGCCGACTCTACCTTAAAATATTTCTTAAATATATTAAATAACTCTTTTGTATTTTTGGCTTTTTGGCAAGCTGGGGAGGAGACATAAAACTTAAGAGCAGTATCTGCCAATTTTGATTTCACAAAAGCCAAAGCATGGGATTCTTCCCATTTGCTGTTCTCAATTTTAAATTTCACTTGTTCAATAAAAAAATCCAATAAATGAGGGTCTCCAGAAAATGGCGTTACTAAAGTTTTGAATGGTAAACCTCTTGTCAATCCTTTGTTAGAAGTCATTATTTTTTGTATATATATGAAACTATTATATTGGTTTAAAAAAACAACACAGATGTATGAAGCTTGTTATTTAAATTTCTTGATTTTTACATGTGTTGATAGCTATTTGCATATAATAAATTCACGTAGTTGAGGAGAGAGAGAGATACCTACAATTTTTTTTTTTTTTTTTAAGCCAACAATACAAAGTTCTGTTGACTATTATTTATTTAATCAGTTATTCAAAATATATTGAACCAAAAAAAATTTTTCATTTGTACAAAGTTCCAGCATATCACAATTTTTGAAACAGGGAATTGTCTTATAGGTCACTTGGTATATATTCAATCACAAAAAAAAAAATGTTATTGGTTATGTATGACTTTAAAAATAATTTCAGTAATTCTAGCAATAAAAATAAAATGACTTATTCAAAATAAACAATCTCTACAGTACCATTTATTCTTAAGAACAATAATCAAGTATTCCTTACCGGCACCAAATGTGATGTAAATAATTCATTTACTTTTTATGTTTCCATATTTTAAATTAATTTTATTAATATTTTTAATTTTCATAGCAACAGAAGTTACTTAGTGAGGATCAAAGAACCTCATGGCGTACATTGCGTTCTGGCCACTAACCCTTTTTATTCTTTGGGTCAAAAGGTCAAATATATATATCCAAATAATTTTATTTACATAAGAGAAAAGAGGAATCAATTTACTTATTGGCTAGAATGCTGTAAAAAGAAAAATGCATACAAAAATAATGTTTGTAAGAAAACTAATCTGCTGCATCAAAATTAATCAATTTTATTTTCCAAACCACACTAGTAATTCCAAATTAAGTAGGATATAAGAATTAATGATTTTTAAAATTTGAATAAGTATTCATATAAACTAATATATATATATTTATTATTAATAAGTAGGCACTCTCTCTCCAAATGATAAAATGGTCATTATTTTAAAACAGAAGCAAAACAAATCTTTCTCACCCCATGTTCTTCTCTTGAGAGCTGCTGAAACCCAACTAAATTTAAAACTGCCGGAAATTTTGCAGAAAAAAACCTCATTCTAACACATGTAGACAGTAACTTCTATATAAATATATCCAAATATGGGGATTAAATTCGGGAGATAATTTCCATTAAATTTTAATAATTTTTTACAAAAAATCCAATGGACGATTAACATAGGAAATCTTTTTCTTGGCTCCATGGATGGCCATTGACATCATCACTTCGCTTGTGCATAGTGATGCTACATTATACAAATTACTGTGTCTATGGTTTTATTTGAGTTTTATGAAATTGCCAGATTTAACAACTTTCTACTTTTAGGTATTTTTTAATATAAAAAAATACTTGTATGAAAGAGAAAAATGGGGAAAATGCATAAAAATTAAAAGTATTTTTAAATACCTTCTTCACATCATAAGAAAGTAATTTTTGTATTCTCCTCATCTGGCTAACCGTAACTTTCGAATGATACCATTTTCAACCCTCTACTCCCATAATTAATATGTTAAAAAGGGACCACAAATTTTATGCTTGCCTATTAATATATAGATTATTAAAATAGTATTTTCCTCTGCGAATAGTTATGAAAAGTAGACATACAGAAGAGAAGACTATTACTCAAGTTTTGAATTTTTCACTGTCGACACTTGCTACAAACATTTTCTATGTCCTGCTGTTCTGGCTTCTTGGAATTTAAAGCCTTTGGTATATTTTTTTCAGCTATACTGCTATGAATAAGGCACCATGTGGTTAATTTTAAATATAATTGATAACATTTGTTTTTTTATCCTGATTATATATACAAAAACTTGAGCGTTAAAAAAATGTGGAAAAATTAATTCAATTAATTGAAACTTACTTTGCTGAAAATATCTTCTTCTGAATCATAATCATCATTAAACAAGCTAATTTCTTTTTTATTTGGGGCAACTGGCAATGATGGTTTAACTGAAGCTGGTTTTTCCTTAAAATAATAATAATAATAATTAAAAGTATTCTTGATTGAGATTTTAAAAACACAAAATTTCTATTAAAACATCTTGCAGAAAGAATGATCAGCACTTAGACTTTAAGTTGCCAAGTGCCAGGTTCAAATCAAGGTTCAAGCATAGATGTTCCTAATGGTTTGGTTTAGAATCCACTAAATCCTAAGTCTTGGTCTAATGAGCCTTAATGTTAGAAAAATTGCCATAACTTAGTGTGGATTCTGGAACACCATGAACATCCATCCAAGAAACAAGACCCGAATCTAGCACTAACCATTATGCCACAAGATGAGCAAAAAAATTAAGGATGGGGGGGGGGGGGGGGAGAGAGAGTAAAGAATAAAAAATAAAAAAAATTGGAAAAATAAATACATCAAATAAATTAATAATAAATAAAAAAAAAAAAAATGAAATTTAAAGATTTTCAAAACAATTTCATTCATTTCATAAAATATTTTTGTAAAAAAAAAAAAAAAAAAAAAATAGAACCGACTCCAAAAAGCAACTACTATTCAAACTAAAAATGAAAGAAAATTTGTAAAAATGGAACTGTAAATTGCACCTAAAAGTATAAAATAATTTCCTTCCCCAAACAACCTAAATACTACAATTAAACATAACTTTTGAAGTCGACGCAAAATTAAATAGAATTTAATTTGTTTATAGACCGTTAGCTACAAATGCTGTTGTCTTGAATGATCCATTTTTATGTTTCCTTTATTATTTTATCATTATGTACAACTGATTCATTAGTAACATCTACATACAAAAGTGAACATTTTTGTAATTCGGTATTATTCGGTATTATTCTATGAAGTTATTAAGTTTTCTTTGTAAACTTGGTATAACTTTGATAACTATCATCCTTGGTGGTGTTTGGATTTGGCGATCAAAGCATATTGCAAAAATATACACACAAGATGCATATTTATATAATATATATTGTACAAAATATTGTTTCATATTCTTGATTATTATCTTAATATACCTTAAAATAACCATGATTTCTCAAAGGAATTAAATATGTTTACCGATATAATTGGGTGATTTTTTTCACCAAGGATGCCAGATACCAGCAGTTCTGCCAACTTTTGCAGTTTACGAAATCTTTTTGCATATGCTGAAGTGAGATTTATATTTTGACTAGAATTTGATTTTTGTATTGAATAAAGGTATCAATTTTTATTTAATTTTGCGCCGACTTCAAAAGTTATGTTTAACTGTAATATTTAGGTTGTGTAGCGAAGGAAATTATTTTATACTTTTAGGTGCAATTTACAGTTCCATTTTTACCAATTTTCTTTCATTTTTAGTTGATTGAATAGTAGCTGCTTTTTGGAGTCAGTTCTATTTTTTTTTACAAAAATATTTTATTTTTTCATTTCAGTAAAAATTTATTCAAGTCGTAGAACATCAGAAAACGTTCAACGGTGGTTTGACAAATCACAACCCACAAGAAAAGTGACACAATTCAAAAAATGGTAATTTTGAGTTTCTGTCACTGAAATATATATAGAAATGCCCCCAATATGAACAAAACTCATTACATCTCCATCTAAAAAATTATCCACTTGAGAGACAATTGTGTCAGTCTTATTCTAGTCAATGTCTTATCTTTAAGCTGATTTTTCTCAAATACTGCCTATATAAAATTTATTTTGGAAAGAAAAAGTGGTTTGTGATAAACAAATGCGGGTAAGGGGTAAACCACTTTTTCTTTCCAAAATAAATTCTATCGTCAGACTGAAGGTTTAGCCATGGGTTCCCCTCTCTCCCCAATTCTCGCAGACATTTACATGCACTATTTCGAATGCAAGCTTTTTAAAATTTCTTTTCCTTTTTGGAGCCGTTACGTTGACGACACCTTCACGCTTATCGACATATCTCATCACAATATTGACCATGTCTTAGAAACCTTAAATTCAATTGACAGTAATATCCAGTTTACATATGAAATAGAAAATAATGGCTCCCTTCCATTTCTTGATACCCTCGTCTCTCGCACTGTAAATGGATTTTCAACCACTGTCTATCGTAAAAATTTTGCAGTCTCCCTTCCTCCCCATGCTCGTTCATGTCACCCACCTAACCAAAAAATGGCTGCTTTCTATACTTTTGTAAACCGTGCCCTTAATATTTGTTCAAATCCTATTTTATTGAAATCTGAAATTAAATACCTGAAAGTCATCGCAATTGACAGAGGTTATGACCCTTCCATTATAGACAAAGCTATCCAAAAATTACAACTCCCTCGTATTTTGTCTACTAAATCAGTCACATCTAATATCAGTATTGTTTTACCCTATTCTTCTAAAACCAGTCAAACCATAACTAAAATTCTCAAACAATATGATTTAAAAAAAATATTTTCGCCTTCCAATAAACTCACCTTTTCTCAGTTAAAAGATCCTATAGATATGCATAATTCTTGGGGCATTTATAGTATTTCCTGTCAGTGTGGTTTATCATATATTGGCCAAACTAAACACAGTCTTAAATTTCGTCTAAAAGAACATATGAATTACGTCCGCAAACAAGAAACCAATAAATCAGCTATTTCTAAACATTGCTGGGAGGAAAATCATAATTTTAAACTTAATTCAGCTAAAATAATTTGCAGACCTAAATCCATTCATGAACTCGATTTCTTTGAAGCTTTTCATATTTATAAAAATTTTAAAAACCTTGTAAATTGTGATTTCGCTGTTCCCTATTTGTCTGATTGTTGGAAATTTTACATTCAGTCCACATTTTCTTAATTTTACTACTGTTTACACAGCTACACATTCCTAAATTCCTATTTGCCACACTCCCCACCTCTTCCGTAATCCTATTGGTTGAACTAAATCCGGTCCCTCTCCTATATATACGAGCACTTCTCCAGATTCAGAATTCTTTTTGCACTGAAGACGGTATGCTTTAGGCTACCGACACAGCTGTATGCACCTCAATAATTTTTTTTGGCGTTTCTGACGTAGTAGTTTATTCCTGTTTTAATATTCCAACGCCAAGTCTCCTGCTATTAACAAAAAAACATAGTTTTAACTGAGAACCTCCTCCTTTATGAAGTCGGTTTTAAACGTCTATATATTAATTGATGTAACCGCTTACAATAACCCTACATAGCATAAATGTCACCCGCTATACTACAACATATGCAATGTTGTTGAAGTGTGAAGAAAATAGGAATTTGCGGACAAACAAATGATCATTTAAATCGTTCTATTTTTAGCATTAATGTCTACAAACTGTCTTTTCATACTAAATCGATGATATCCTGTAACTTTGTAATTTACTTTTTTTCCCTATCTTCAACTGTTTTCGAGATAGGAACGCTAACTCCACTATTTTCCACCAGATGGCGCTGTAGGCAGTTGAATCATGTTGTGCATGACCACTTTATTATACCTACAAACAACTTTTATGACTATAGCTGCAGCCGTTCAGCAGTTAAAAGAGTTGGGACTCACTTTTTTGGGCACCCTGTATTTTCTTTTGATCGTAAAGATATTATAATGGGACCTATTTCAGACCAAGACCTTTACAACAAAACAAAAAGTATCAAAATTGGAGCATCCATTCAGGAGTTATGAGCTAACAAAAAAAAAAAAAAAAAAAATACATTCGATCTGAATTGAGAACCTCCTTCTTTTTACTTTCTCTTACTCATAAGGTAGAGAAAGTATTGTTTTTGGGTCAAATTTTCGAACGTGAGATTTTGTTATATTTACACGTTTTGAGGTCCCCTGATTACGAAAATCATGTTTTTAGCAAATGGTCTGTGTGTATGTCTGTGTGTGTGTCTGTTATCAGCATATCTCAAAAACAAATTATGGCAGAAAGTTCAAACTTGGTATTCTAAATGTGTATCATACAGGATGCTACAGTAAGCTTTTCATTAAGATCAAGCAAATGGTTCGTGTACAGGGACAATCAAGAGAATTCTAATACATTACGTCTATGGGGGAAATTGCAGGAAAATAGAGTTTAACGTCTATAGACTGCACTAAACCAAATGAAACAAACATATATTTTTTGTAATAGAGACAGTTAACTGGGAAAAAAATTTTGTGTATGTAGGAGCCTCGCCTCCCCCCCTGGGGGGGAAGTCCCCCCTCAAGGGGAGTAAATTTTCATGATGGGTATCTTTCAAAAGAGCTCGCCAATACCTTTAAAACGAATGGTTGAACCATCGATCTGCGATAATTTAAAACAAAGTTATCGATTTTTTTTTTACTTTTAACGAAAAAAAGACTTCGAAAAAAAAAATCGTACTTTTTTTTTTTTAATATTGAGAATAAAATGGACCTTTTTGGATATTTGGTGTTATACTACTTCTCTAATATGGAAATCGTCTGCCTTATCATAAAAGATAATTTTTTTAAATAATAATTTTAATAAATTATTTTTTAAAAAGAGAAATATTTTTTAATAACCGAATTAAATTCTATATAAATGTAGGTGCATTAATGAAACGGGGGGGTTGAGGGGGGGCGGTAGCCCCCCTCACACAGAACTAATTATATAAAACTCTTCAGAAGCCTAATATGAATTGTTTAACATAGGTTTACATAACAGTACTCGTTATCTTACCTATTAATCTGCAACCTGTATTTATAGTATTAAATTTCAGGGTAAGAGAAAGTCGTGTGAGTGACACACCAGATTATTTGAAGTCGGTTAATAATGAAAATTAGAGCTATGCATGTACAATTTTATTTTCAATATGAAATAAGGTAGAGTATATAAAGTAAAACATACTTATTTGCCTATTGAAAAAATTAAAACTTAATTCATACAGTCACTTATATCCATTAGACATCTAAATTACATCCAATGATCCATAAAAGGTACAAAATATCTAAAGAATGTTCAATAAAAGTCCTGCATATCCTGTACTAATTATAGATATCAAATATATGTTTAAATACAGATGAAATTTAGATGTGCCTTTTTCGATGTCTAACGGATGTAACATAATAGATCAAAACAAGATTTAGATATTTTCAATATCTATTAGATCTAACAAGTCCAATTATTAGATATCATGTAACAGACATCTAATGGATGTAAAAAAGAGTGACATTTGCAGTGCTAATAATTATCTGTAGGATATTTATGGAAGTTTAACAGATCATTTTTAAACTTTTATCAGGGTTGCCACTCAAATAGGAGAATGTAATTCCCTGACTTTTCCAGATATGTTCTAAGAAAATTCCAGTCTAACTGTATTGAGGGCAAAATAATATGGTACCATTTTAAAACACAAAAGTTACGTATTACTTTTACCTAAGAAGAGATTGGCCTTCATGGGGTCTTTCTAAGAGGTCATGTTTAAAAAAATGACAGAAGGTGAGAAAAAACAGGAAAAATGAACCTATGTTGGCGGAAAAATTGTTGTTTTTTGGCAATCATCGTAGGGAATTCCCTGATTTTTCCAGATTCTGGCTAAAATATTCAAATTCCCTGACTATTCCAGGTTTTCCAGGTAGCGTGGCAACCCTATTTTATGCGTGTTTATAAATGTCTTATGGATGTAAGTGGCTGTGTGAGAATAACAATAAATATTCTTCAATAAAGACCTTAATAATTATAAATAAAGTTAATTTTCAAAGAATTTTTTTTCTATATTTATTATTAGGTCGTTGCAAAAGTTCGTGCGGTTTTTTATTGCTTCATTTCATAAAGATACATCAAATCAAATGACAATTTTTAATCAAAATACTCTCCATTACTTTCTACAACCTTTGCCCATTTTTCGGGTAACAAATGTATACCACGGCGATAGAAGCTCTCGTCTTTGGAGGCAATAAAATGATCCACGTCCGCACGAACTTTTGCAACGACCGAATACATTTATTCTTAGTATACATTAAAATATATATATATATTATTTTTAATAAGGAATAGGAAGAATAAAATAAATTAAAATTCAACTTGAAAAAAAAAAAAAGAGAGAGAGAAAGATTGACTGTAGAACTATGCAGTTTTCATTGAAATGCACAGAAAAACATAGGGTTCTTTTAAGTAACAAAAGATTCACTGACAAATTAGTTTAATATTTCTCCATCAGGTAATGTGTTAATTGTAAAATTACTTTTTTACAGTAGTGCAGTACATTCAACAAGGCAACTAGGACTATAAATGCTTCATGTGACGACCGTCATTCATGAGAATGGCCATTAGATAACATTGAGAATTATCATAATAAAGTTCAGCTTTTTATCTCTTAAAAATATCATGACTTTCTTTTTACAACAATTAACTACAGCAATAAGCAACAAATGTTTAATTTAAATATTCACTAACATCAGAAGTCTTATAAACATGCCAACATCAGATTAATCAGTATTTGCAATATACAGCATCATTTGAGAAAGCGGATCTGTTTATAATGTCAGAGGATACTGCATGTGCAGTACCATCTGTTAGTGAAAATATAACTGATATATATAAAAAAAATCCCTTGTTTTTCTGTGCATTTCAATGAAAATTATACAGTGCTACAGTCAATATTTTTGAACAATATATTTTTGATTTTTTCTATGACTTTTGAATCATTAAAATGAGCTCACCTGAGTAGGACTACTCTCACTATTCAAAAATGATTTCTCTTTTGGTAATTGAGCTTTCTCAGATTCTGCTTTCTTAGATTCCTGAATTTAAAAATCAAACCAATCAAATATTTCTTATTAACAACTTATTTAAGCATTAATAAACCATTAACATACATGGAAAACATTGATTAAACATATTAACTTATTTTCAAAAAAGGATTAAATTACATTTACTTTAAAAATATACCTAAATAATATCCTTTTAAAAAATATGCACTTACAGCTTTTAGAACAAATATATTTCGGACAACCATCATGTCCATCATCAGTGCATTACTGTGACACTCCTTCTGTTTTGGTTTGTTTCCTCCTATTGATCTTCAACTCTCTTCACTTTGAATGGTCTTTTTCTTTTAATTAGGTGTTGCTATACAGATGGTATTACGCTATGCTCACGATCGTTAATAGATAGTTAGCTAGTTACCATTTCAATGGCTTCTCTTTTGAGAGCATAATGATGGTTATTATAGGGGGCTATTTTTCGGGTATTAACAGTATTAAGATTAATTGGGTTAGTTTCATTTCTTTATATAAGGTATTTATAAAATTGATTTTAAACATGAAAATAATAAAAGAGGTTGCTACATTGGCATGACAAAACGTTGTATTAATGATCGCGAAAAAGAACACTTCTCCGACATAAAATTGAATAGATCTTCTACTGCTCTGTCTACCACCCATTTAATCTTAATACTGAGAGAATTGAACAGAAGGAGTGTCACAGTAATGCACTGATGATGGACACGATGGTTGTCCGAAATATATTTGTTCTAAAAGCTGTAAGTGCATATTTTTTAAAAGGATATTATTTAGGTATATTTTTAAAGTAAAAAAATTGATTAAACATTTGTGATTTTTTAATTGACTATTTTAAGAACTGCAATCATTTCCATTTATTAAAACAATATAACAAAAAGACAAAAATCATAAATCAAATATCCTTTACTCCATAGAAACATTCATATTTTTTAATGTTTTCAATCCAACATTCTAAATTATTGCAGATTCCAAGAATCAAATTTCTTAACATTAAGTTATAGTTAGAAAAAGAAAACATTTAAGAAAAAAAATAAAATTAATGTGTTTTTCTTTTTATCATTGTGTTTATTTATAAAATAAAAATTTTCCTACATCTGCACTTCATTATCTAATTAATCTTTTATAATACGGTTCTGTGTTAAATGATAACAAACAATTTTGTTGGGAAAATGTAGAGTATAATAAGCAGGGTTTAAGGTGGATTTTTTTTTTTTTTTTTTTTAACATTTTAGCTAAAATGAACAAAGCAGTATTTTAGCTTTTTTGAAAATTAATTTAATTTTTTGGATACTATTGACTTTTTTTTTTTTTAACTTGGTTATTTCCAAATTCTATTTCTTCGTTCACTGATGATTAAAAAAAATCATCCATACTTGTGAATTAAGAAACAAGAATCAGCAAAATGTTCTTCCAATTACAAACGTAATACTAGCTGAGGACTGAGAATGCATCTGTGAAACAAATTCTGAAATACTTTAAAATATTTTTGCAATTAAATTCAACCATTAAAAGTTGAAATAAAATCCAAATATATTAAATAAATAATGATTTTAGTATTTTCAGTAGTTTTCTAATTTTGGCCAACTAATATTTTAATAAATGTTAGAAGTAGTTATAGAGATATTTTATGACATAATCCAGTTTTAACTTTTTAGCAAAATTATGACTGAAAAGATAAAAAAAACTCATAGCATTTTAAACCCTGATAATAAGAGTTTAGCAGTATATAATACTATAAATAGAAATAAAAATTAGTAATATTAATCAATCACCTAGTAAATTACTTATGTCTGCATTAAAATAAAAATATGCAGATTAGGAAGCTATTTGATAATCAATTTGTATAAATTAATTTGTTTATATATCTGTACTGATAAGTATAAAGGATTTAAGTCCAAAAATGTCGATTTTGAGTTAAGTACATAGTCAGACCCAGAAAGAAATTCTCAATCGATTGGTATAAAGGACTTAAGTCTATGTCATTTAGTCTTTGAGAAAATCCATTGGTAAAAAAAGGTTCAAGTCAGAAATTTACCATTCATGTATGGTATAAAATATTAATTCAATTTTTTCCCATGATTAAATGAAGGTTGACAATCACTGAATGGCATAAAGGGTATAAGTCAACGAAATCCCTTTTTCCTAATCGATTCTTCTGATTTGTTTTTAGTTAGTTTAACTTTATTTTTCGTCTCCTGAAAAATCACGAATATAGACTTAAATCCTTTATACTTATCAGTACAGATATATACAGTGACAATGACACTTTTTTTTATTTTTTTTTTTAAGATAATTTTTGTTAGCCTCTTCATGAAGTTTTTTTTTTTATTTTTTTTTTTTTAAGTTTCATTATTTATAACTTGTGTAAAAATTTAATTTTACTGACTATCTTTTAAACTACTTCTTTAACTGTGCTAAAGATTATGGTGAGTGGTTATTTCAATTTAAAGAACTCCTTAGGTTATCATTATCAGTGTAGAGTAACTGGAAGTTGTACAATAATTTACTGATATTGGAATTATCTTTATTAATTTCTTGGGACCGGATAGCATAGCCAGAATATGGAATGCAATGAAAAATTTTAGGCTGAATATTAAAAGTTAGGACTCTGTGATTTTTACTGATGAATCACCTACATTTAAAAAATGTTCTCTCGCCTTTTTATGTAATCTCAATTTCTTTTTAAACTCCTTTATTTTTGAGAAATGGCAGTCATGAAAAATGTAGGAAAAAATTAAGTATGGGTGGAACCAGGGCCCGATTAAGCTTTGAAGCTAGGGGAAGTTCAGCATCATTTCGGGGCCCCCTTTCATTTTGGAAAATCTTGTTTTCCTGTTACATATTGCAATATAAAAATGCTACAGACCAAAAAATAGTGTGTGTTTGTTATTTTTATTTTTGTTTTTCATACATCTGGGTGGTTTCTACACAGAACATTAAAATCATACAACTTTTTAATTAAGAACATTCAGATTTTTGAGGTTAAATAATAGATTTTTCCCAAAATAGTTAGTGTTTTGTCTTGTTTTAGGTAACTTTTCTCAGAAAAAATTCAATCTCAGTGTGAAAATATGAAACAAAAAGTTCAAGACCATGTTTTTAATCCTTATGGGCCCCCCCTCTTAAATTTTAGAGGGGAAGCTTGTGCTTCCTGAGCCTTTTGGATAATCAGGCCTTGGGTGGAACAGAAAATTTCCAACAATCAGACAAATGGAGGTGGAATGAAATCCCAATTAAGTGTTTTTTGAGATTCCTATAAATGTAAAAAGCTTCAAAGAATTCAAGTATAAATATGGGTTTGCAATTGTTTTAGCTGTATCAAATTTAAAATTATGGTTTTTCTCCCAGTAATGCTTAGAAATGGCCAACTGTTTGATTTATTTCTGGATGTAAGTGACATGTTCTTTTAAACAGACTTTGAGACTGAGTTTAGTTTGACCAAAAGGCAGAGAAACACGTTTAACACAAAAATGTTTAACATGAAAAATCAGTTAACACGGAATATGATATAGTGGTCTGGGCAGCTTATCTCCTTCAATTAATAGCACTATTTCATTAATCCCTAAATTTAAATTGTAATGAATTCAACAAATTTTAATTCTCCTATTAAATTTAAATGACCACGATCATACTAGACTCACTGGAGGAGTTTATAAAATACCAATAAAATTGAAGAACGATATATTTTTCTATATTAGATAAACTAAATGAACTCTTAAAAGAATTCAAGAGCATATCCGCAGCGTGAAAGAGGCGAAAAGTTCAACATTACTTAACTTCATTTACAATAACTCAGGTGCAACACCTATTTGGGATATTAGTATAGAAATTAAATTAAATTAGTATAGATATTAGTATAGAAATATTATAGTTATTTGATATATATAATATTTATGGTTAATGTAGAAAGACACATAAAGTAATTTCATACCATCACGGTCTATGAAAGGCATTTCTTTTAAGTGTCTTTTACTATATTAAGCTGCGTTCAACAAAATAACTTTAACATACATCATTAACAAGCTTAAAAGCATGCTTTCTGCAGAAAAATAATAACATGCTTTTTTATTTATTTTTTTTTTTAATCAAAAAAAAAAAAAAAAAAAAAAAGAAAGAAAGAAAGAAAAGAATTCACAAACTAACCTTGGATTCTTTAGAAGTCTTGATACCAACAATACCAAATAAATCTTCAGTTTCAGATGAATCAAAGTCAATTTTTTTCCTAAATCAAAATAACAATCATGTAAAAGATAATCATCAAAAATGATAACAATATGAATGATATAATTCATAAGGGGGTGGGGGGTGGGAATTTTATATTTGAAAAAAATTAGCGTATAATTCACATATTCATTTTATGAATGCTTTTTTTATGCTGTAAGTAAGAAGATAACATAAAAATGGTTTTTAAAAACTAGCTAATTATATCAATACTAATTGTGTATTGAAAAAATAAACAGCAAAAATAACGAGGGCAGCAAATGAAATGAAGTACTGGAAAGCAGATGAAAGTAACAGAAGACAGAAATAATAAAAAATATCTGCAACAGAAGGCAACTAAATAATTTTGGCAAAGAACTATCCGAAAAAATCTACCACAGCACTATACAGAAAAAGGCATTAACTTCTTTTACTTGCACATACTATTTTTTGATGACTTATTAATAATAATAAAAAAAGCAATTATTATATTAAATACTTTCCTAATCCATTTATATCAATTTAAAAAAAATAATAAATAAGTGAATTGCTTTCAATATTGATATTTAAAACATTACTTAAAATCAGAGCCTCCTTAAGTAGATGCCTTCCACGCGCTGCGAATCCCAATGTTAAATTAGGCAACATTTAAAAAACAAAACTAACGCTAGGTGACAGCACCTACGCAGAGCAACAATTTTCTTCTCTTTCATAGATAAGTTATATTTTTCATCTAAAAATCTAGCTATTAATTTTAATTTAAAGTCCAAAATTGTATTTTTTTTTTTTTTTTTTTTTTTTTAATTTGAAAAAAATTATGTGAAAGTGCTTTATCGTAAATATTTTCAAAAAAATATTCAAATATTTATATTTAAAAAAGTATAGGGTTTAATTTTCTTCGGAAGTGGACAAGACCTATTTTAGCTTTTCAACTAATTGAATTACAGCGTATCTAATAAATAACACCTTTTTTTAAAAATATATTATTAATTAAAAAACGAAATTTAAAATTAAATAAGCAAAAACATGGCATGTCTATCACGCGATTAAATTATTTTTTATATATTTATTCAATAAAAATTTCAAAAATTTTTTTAATTTAGATATCAGATGCAAGTTTTGTTTATATAAATTAAAATCTCTGAACTTTAAATGAGTTTCAGTTTAGAATGAATAATTTATAATGATAAATTATTAAAATCATGTCTTTCTTTTTTTGGTCATGTCCTTTACGTTACATTTTTACCTTATTAGGTGTGAATTATTTTTCTTAAATCGAGAATTTTATATTATTTATAAGAAAAATAGACCAGCACATTAACGAGATAAGTTAACATTCAGTAATAAAAATTGGAGAAGAAAACAATCTGTTGTCTAGTCCGTCACAAAAAATAAATAAATAACCATTAAGATTTAAATTTTTAAAATTAAGGATTTCTTGAGTATAAGTTTTCTCTCGCACAAAGTTTTTTTTTTTTTTTTTCAAGATTTTATTAGCTCCACCAGTTCCGAGAGGGTATGCTTTCGAAACTGATAGACAGTTTCGAAAAAAATTTGTGTTATGTTTACATGTTTTGAGGTCTCCTGAAATGAAAAATAATATTTTTAGCGGTTGGTCTGTGCGCGTCGGTTTGTCTATCTCGGATATACTTGGAAAATGCTGAAAGTGTATTTCATTTTGTGTTAGGTGTTTTTCATATAAGACTAAATTTAAATGCACAATCTGATGTGCACATAGTTTATTGAAAATATACAGGGCTATCCAAAATTAAGCTAAACGTTCTTTTCTGTAGAATGTAATTGACGGAAGTGCTTTGCTACACTTTTTTTATGTCGACGAATACTGTTGAAGAAGGAAAATTAATTTTTTGAACCTATAATGTAAACAAAGTATTTTTTTGAAGTTCTATTTTCAACTCACGTTTTTGAATAAAGTCACGTTTTGGGGTTCCCTGAATACAAAAACTTTTTTTTTGTTTGTTTGTTTGTTTGTTTGTTTTTAGTAATTGATTTATATGCATATTTATTATCAGAATAACTCAAAAACAAACAAATGCAGGAAATTCACAATTGTATTTTAAAACTCGTATTAGGTTTCAATTTGAAAAATTTGATAAAGATTGGCAAATTTAAGGACAAATTAATAACATCCTTGAAATATTTTTACTTCCATTACCCTACTACCGTACGTAATGAAAGTATTGTGTTCGGTCCAAAAATTCGATATCGAGTTTTCCCCTGATTTATATTTTTAAGGTCTCATGAGTCCAAAAAAAGTAGTTTTGGGCAATTAGCCAGTATATTTGTGTGTGTGTATATGTGAGTGTATGTATGTGGAGAATTTCTATTTCAAAAAATAAGTCATCTTTCTGTCATATCTGATAATTTTTCAAATCAGTAATCATGATATTTAATTTTTACATGAATTTTTAATTCTATATTCCATTTGTGTGGTAAAAGGTTAATAAAAGTAATGTTATGAATCTTAAAACTTAATATTTTTAAAAAGAACAAAAGTAGAAATAAAAATTTTCTATTTTTTCTTTTCAAGATTCCCAACACTTTTGTTTCGATTTAACTGAAATAATCAAATTTTTATACGCATTTACACAAGTCTTTAAAAAACAGTGGTATTAAAAAATATAAATCAATCTTGTTCCTTATATTGGAGTATTTTATAGTTTTATTCATAAGTTACTAATGTAATTTATGAATAAAACTATAAAATACTCCAATATAGAGTTACTTCAAAGTAACTAAGAACAAGTTCTTTTTCTGTATTCCTACATCAATAAATAAAAATTTCATTTCATTTTGTAATAAGCATAACTATTTTATTTGTTAAATCTAACTTACTAACAGAGGTGTCAACCCTTCGAATTTTTATATCATAATTTCTTTTAAATTTATCTTCGTCTTAATCATAGAATTTACGATAATAAATAAAAATAATGTTTTTTGTGAAAAATATTATTGATATTCAAAAATCCGGAGGGTTGGTAATTTTGCATTAATTACTTATGCAGTTTACATACCTTGTCTTGAAATATTTGCAGGTCATTTGAAAACTTATATTTTCACGGCGACTGTACGATTTACAAAATGGAACGACGCAATACACCATATTATAAAAAAAAAACCTCTCACATTTATTAAATTAATAAAACATAAACCATGAAGAACTCAATTGAAAGTCAATTGAATCACGGGAAATAAACAGAACTTTACGACACGGTATCAAGCGCCATCTACTGGCTATGTTCTTCTTGTACTGTTGCCAAGATTTCGAGCGACTCGCTAGGCATCTACTTAAGGAGGCTCTGTTAAAATCATTGCTCATCAAGAGATAATGCAGTAGAAGATCTTTATAACGCAATTCTATATAAACAATTATGTATATAACGCACAACTTTTCAGATATAAACAATGAATTTTGCAATTAAGAAGTATTTTTTAAAAACTGCTACTCTGTACAAAACTAAGCATTATAATTTTTTTCCCCTTAATTTCAAGCTTATTAATGAAAAAACTGCTATCATTATGTATATATGTAATGTATTCTGACGGGAGTAAGTTGCAATCGTGGACTCCACAAGGAAACATCTTTGCTTTCTGGAACATCTCTTTATCTAATATCCATATCGTGGCCTGGGGTACTGGAAAGGCAAGGGAAATTGGCGAGATATCAGAATTTGTAGGTCCACGGGTAGTAGACTTTGTAGATGATCTCGCACATTAATTAACTTTCAGATCCGGTGGCTGGCATATCTTTTTCAGTTGATTGTTATCACAGGAGAACTCTGGAAGTACTTTAATTTTTGTATTTTTCCTCTTTTATAGTCATAATTTTGGCATATTTCTCGCATATTCTCCTTCCCATTTCTTTATTGGGTATTATCTAATGACACAATGCTTCTTTGTATCCTATTGGCCAAAGATTTTGCGGGTCTAGACAAGGTAGCACTTACTCTCGGCAAGTCGCAAAATCATAAACAACAATATTTATAACTATTCCATCTGACATACGTAATCAAACTCTAATTTTTATCAATTATTATGCAAATTGCAGTCATAAATCTTAAACCTCATTTAACTTATTTATTGAATATTTCAGGCATCAAATGTTCATTCAATTTAAATTATTTACTTGTTTATTCATTTTCGAAAGATCGGCATTACGAAATCCCATTTTTTATTTTCTATATTATTAAGGTAACTTACTGCCTAATATGAGATTTCCTTTAAGTAATTTTGCAACATTAATTTAAAATATGAAAATAATATCCTAAAAACAAAATTAACATTTTAAAATATAAAAATACTAATTTAATTCTTACCTCTTTCTATCCTATTATATATATATATATATATATATAAATAATGAGTTGTACAATGAATGATATGATACAGGCATATTTGGACTATGTTTATAAAGTAAATTTAATAATGAAAGTTACTATCCACCCAGCTTCTGTTCCAAGGAATAAAACTTAAAAATACTCTACTCTGTTTTGATATGTTTCAGACATATTTGTCCATATTTACAAGGCAAGTTCAATGATGTGTTTAGTGTTAAATATATAATACAAAATTCTACATAACGCACAACCTTGTGTTTTTAGGTTTGCTTTATAAAGATCTTCTACTGTATTTATTATTTTTAAATAACCGAGTATTTTAAATTCATTTTTATTCTTATCCTTCTTTTTCATGTACAATAAACATTATAAACTACATGAAGCAACAACAAAAAATAAATAAATACGATAATAATAATAATAACCAATAAGATTACATAGATAAGGGAATAGAGTGAATCTGACTGATGAATAATCTTAATGAAAAAATTCTTCTACTAATTGACAAGCATATAGGAATTTGACTTTTAAATATTTAACTTAATTATTATAACATATTTCGCAGAAATTTATATACAGTATGCCTACACCTATTTGTTGGGTTTGAAATGTGCCCAATTTCAGAAAGTTTGAAAAACACTGATTTACACCAACAATATATAAATTTTAGATTTTCAGTTGTTTATGGAAATTTTGGCACAGATCTAAGCAATTAATATTTATATATTATAATAAAATTTATGTAATTATGCAAAATTATGAAAATATATTTTTCTTGTGGAAAAAGGCACTATAAATCCAAATTTCTTTTAGAAATGAAAATAAATGATCCAAAGTAGATAGGTTACTATTTTTTATTAAAATCACACAATCAACTGTGGAAGAAAATCATATTTATTGAAATTTTATTTTTCCGACTGAGTGAAAATAATGCCTGGACCGGGACTCGAACCCCAGTTCTTTGACTTACAAGGTCAAGGCTCTACCAATTGAGCTATCCAGGCCGACATCCCGGTCAGCATTACTCACTCAGACAACCTTTAGGCAGAAACATCTCTGGTCTATCATGTAGATAGCTCGACAGAAAATAAGCCGCAGGAAATGGAAAACACCATTAGATAATGGGAGAAAGAAATACAATTTGAAAATACAAACAAAATTGTATTTCTTTCTCCCATTATCTAATGGTGTTTTCCATTTCCTGCGGCTTATTTTCTGTCAAGCTATCTACATGATAGACCAGAGATGTTTCTGCCTAAAGGTTGTCTGAATGAGTAATGCTGACCGGGATGTCGGCCTGGATAGCTCAACTGGTAGAGACTTGACCTTGTAAGTCAAAGATCCGGGGTTCGAGTCCTGGTCCAGGCATTATTTTAACTCAGTCAGAAAAATAAAATTTCAATAGATAGGTTACTTTTTGAGAAAGATGTATATTTGGTAAATTACACTACCATAATACTATTTAATATTAATAAGTTAAAATTCCTTCACACACCCTTGTGGCTTTTTGCTTGAAAATAAATCATCTCCATCAGAATCATCACCAAATAAAGAATCATTGTTTCCAACACCAGTACCAAAATCAAATGCATTTCCAGATGGCTTAGTAGATGGTGCAGACGAGGGTGTAGATAATGTATCAGCTTTTTCAGAGGAATCTTGACTTCCAGCCTTAAAATATATTTAAGATACAGTTCTTCGTACAACAATATAAATTTTAATTATTATCATTATTATAAAATTCTTAATGAACAATATGTTTATATTGAGTGATTAACAGAATAAATGAAAACAAAACAACATTGTGAACTTTAAAATTTAAATTCTTTCAATATAATTTAATGAAAAAATAGTTTGAAACATATAATAGTACAAAAACTTTCAAATGCCTCTTAAAACTTAAATCTTAAATTGGTGAGGAAAATTATTTTTTTTTTCTTTCTCTATGAAAAACGTATGCAGAATATATGAATATTAGAAAACAATTTTATATTTAATAACATTTAATATCCAATTAGTATACAGTATATAGAGAATAAAGTGTATTTTCTATTCCACAAATTCAACTGGTACACATGCAAACTTGTAGTGTTTCAACTGATATACTCTATTTTATTTTTTATTTATTTATTAATTTAATTCTTCTTTTTTATCTTTTTTTTTTAAGTTTAGAGCACAGATAAATTACTTATTAGTTAACTACATCAAATTTCTTCTACTGGGTCATTTAATAATAATAATTTATTATAACTATATACTGGGTGCACCAAAAGTTTGCGAAAACTTTAAAAATTCATTAAAAAAGAATTTTTGGGCTTTTTTATTATTGGGCTTTTTAAAAAAAGAAAAAAAAAAAAAGTTAAAAAAGAGACCGATAAATGGCACTAAAGTGCATACATACATGAAGCTTATTTATGCAAATCAGGTTGTCAATAAAACACCTGAATGCACATGGACTCTTCATTTGATGCTGGCATCATGCTATCATTGTAGGATCAAGCATTGATTATCAAGTTCTTTTATAAGAATGATGAATCAGTAACAGACACACTGAGGAAATTTCGCAATGCAAAAGGACTGAAGAAGAAAAAAGATCCATTTCACTATCAGGGATACTGAAACTTGTCAAGTGCTTCGAAGAAACGAGTCATTTAGAACAGGCCTGTCCAACCCAAAATACTTGGTGGGCTGCATTGGAAATCTATTTTATTCATTCAGGCCGCATTGTATGTACAGTCATAAAAAAGCCTCCCCACCCCCAACCCGCTCTCTCCTTTCCCGATTAATTTCACCGTAAATTAGTGTAGAAACATGCTGCTGGTGCCAATCGATTAGTAAATAAGGCCTAGTTTAGAATACTAGATTTTGCTTATGGGGTGTTTACATATTAATACTGGCATCAGCTTCATTTTTTTCAAAGGCAGCAGCCAATTTCGATGCCCCCACATGCACAAAATTTTTTTCCTAGTTAACTACTACTATTATCAATAATTCATATTAATTTTACAATCACAAGTTTAAAATAACGCTCATTATGTACATTTATACGAAATTTTGTCCTATCCTGCCATGTTAAAAGTTTACATAAAATGTGCTCACAGCGCCACCTGTTGAGCGATTGATCCCCAAATCTAATCAGCACCACTTTATGTCAGGGTGCAACTAAATACCAAGTTTGGTTAAATTTCATTCATTGGTTTGTGAGATACAGCGTCCACAAAAAAGTGATACAGACAGACAGTTTTAAAAAACTATCAATTCATGTTCTGGACATCCCAAAACGTGTAAATCCATCAAAAAACGGAGGTTGAAAATTTTCACGAATCCAATACTTTCTCTATATTACATATAAAAGAAAGTAAAAAAATAATAATAAAATAAAATAAAATAAAATACATTTTTCTGATAAGATCATTTTATAGAAAATTTGCTTTTAAAAGTTGCATCGTTACAATCCTTGAAAGAGTCATTTTAAACTCAGTGATACTTTAAAAATATAAACAAAATATCAACTTTTGTCAGAAATTGACTGAAAAATGCAATAATAAAAGTATAAACAAAATAGGTACTAAGTGTTTTTAACAAAAAATTATACTAAAATGAATAAATAATAAAAATAAAATAAAAGGGATCAAACTAACATAGCGGTAAAAATTTAAAAGTCGTCATAGTGGTCCTTTATTAAAGCTGTCTTGCCTGGGGAAATACAAAAACTAGGTTATCAAACAGGAATTTCCTTTTGAAACTTTTCTTTGAATGAATTGGTTTAACTATCATTAGCGTTTCATCTAACAAAAACAAATAATAATTTGGCTTCTGGTGAATTAAAATTTTATTTGGATGGTGAAATTAGTATAAGACTTATAAGTTTCAAATTTTAAAGGTAACAAAGAAATAAACTATGAAAATTTCGCATGAGTTTGCTAGTAATAAAAGAAATGAATAATGTATCTAATAATATTTCATTAACACAGTTCTTTAGCTACCATAATCTTTGGAAAGTATTTTCACTTCGAAAAGTCAGAAAGTATTTATTAATTTTTGATACGTTAACCAAAGTCGTTGAACTTTAAATATCGTAGTCTCCTCGCGGGCCACAAGAAACTATGCGGTGGGCTGTGGGTTGGCCATCCCTGATTTAGAAGATTGTCCACGAAGTGACTTGAGAGAAGGGTGTGTTGCAACTGTACAGAGTATAATGGAAAATATGGCATCAAAATTATACATGGGAAGCAGCAGTGCTTGTGAGGCTGGGAAGTTTTGGGGAGTGCTTGATTCATTGATTCGATGTGTCCTTCTTCATTTGTATCCGTACAAATTCTAGTCACTGCATCAGATAATGCCAGCAGATATTGCTGCTAGGGAATTGTTTGCTAAATGGGCTGTAACAAAAATGGAACACAAACCACAGTGGTTATTTAACACCTTATGGACAGACGAAGCTCATTTTGCACTACATGGGAACCCCAGTGGCAGAAACACTGCGACATGGCGACATTGTCGTGGACACAGAAGAACAGTGACATAGACTAAAGGTCTATCTTTTAATTAATTTTTATTATGCAGATAGCATACAGTGGAAACAAATTAATTTTAAGTTTTAAGGGTTTCAATAAAAGGTAACCTGACCAGTGTTCAACTGTTATGACACATCAAATACAAAAGTTGTAACAAAAAAAACAGTTTTATTCAACAAAGCACAAATATATATTAAACTTTCGAAAATATGACAAAAACAATATTACCTTTTCAGGTGATGAACAAGACAGAGCAATAGGCATAATCAGACATCTATAACAATGCACTCGAAAAACAATCACATTTCGTTTTAGCAACAAAACATCCGCGATCGCCATGTTGATCAGCGGGAAATAGGATGATGACTATACTTCCGCGATCGCCAGGTTGACCAGCGAAAGTAAAACAAGATGTATTAGCACAGAGTAACAATGATGACGACTACGCTTGCACACAATTAATTCTATGTTTTAATTTAGAAGACTTTTAAATTAGATTTCAAACGTAACAAGCGCGGTTTAAAAAACCGCTAAACAATATTCAACATCAGTGAAAAAAAACAAATTTAACGACCTCATTTCAAACTTCGATTATCATTTTTGACTTCTAGAATTTCTATCGAAAAACTATAAACTTATCCTTTTAACAAGGTACAAACTTAACAAAAATTTAAACAATTAACATTTGTAAAATATTCAACAAAGGCAGCCATCAAAATATAAAAATGCAACAGCCAGATAGAACATAACAAGCTTTGCTGTAACATGCTAAAAGCACACCTGCCAGTGCTTAGCTTACCAACAGCCAAAGCTGCTTAATTATTCCAAAATGTTACGACTTCATTTCTAATTGAAGACAGGCTAACCATTGCTGATGACTGCAATCTAACACACATGCCGCGATCTATTTATACTGACTAAAAAGTCAAAATCTGCATATAAACAATACATCGCTATTGCCACTCAACGGTCATAACCGAAAATATAATTTACTATAACTATTTCAATAGAAGTGGCAACAGTAAAAATAAGAAAAATTATGCAGATCAAGATTGGCAATGGCAAGGATGTAAACAAACATCGATCGTTAAGGCATGATGCAGGCAAAGATGGCTGACCAAATTTTAAATAAATAAAACAAGTAAACTTTTAATAAACTTAAAGGAAAAGGTAAGCTAAAAGTTATATAATGAAAAATAAGCATTTATATTTATAAATTAACAATTTTTTATGTATGAGGACAATTGATAGATATCAAACGGCTTGCAGACAGCTTTTGTCTGCAACTTTCGGATAACAATTCACTTATAAAAATTTCTGTATCAAAACTAAAACTAATACTTTTATTATTTATAATTATTTATATTGTGTTGTGTCAAACATTGCTATAAAATATTTAATTGAATGAGATGAATTGAATGAATACAATTGTTTATACTATATTGTTTTTTAGTAAAATTGTATTTGTGTATTGTTGCACGAGATCACCACTGATGTTAAGCCCCCCACCCCCAGTCCCCATCAGCTTTCAGGCTTTTTGAGTGTAAGCCATTCTCACCCCTGATTACACGCAAATTTTGCAGACAGATTATGAAATTTTAAAAGCCTGTCACAGACAGCTTCAAAACTTTCTGTCACTGGGATGGGAACATCAATATGTACAATAACTGAGCAAAGAGTTTTGGGCAACATCAAATCCCCATGAATACGCGACAAAGCTGTTTCATTCTTCTCATGTAACAGTTTAGTGTGGTTTCAATGCCTCTTTTGATGTCGGCCCTTTCTTTTTTGAAGAGTGTTGGCCAGAAAACAGTGCTGGCTAGAAAACATGCACAGTGACTGCTGAATGGTACCTCAGTCTTTTGCGTGAAAAGGTTGTGACAGCTTTACAGGCAAGAGGTGTGCTTTCTACAGTAAATTTCTGCAAGATAGTGCCCCCCCCCCCTTGCCTCCTCAGTAAAGACATTTCTTTTGAGAATGTTTGATGCAGACCCAGTTAAAAAAAAACTGTTTTCTTTCTGATGCCATTTGTGTAAACTGCACTTTGTCATCAAAATCTAAAATTTATCAAATATAATAAAAAAATATACATACATACGTACACACACATATATATATATGTGTGTATGCATACAAAAAAGAAATATAAATAAATAACATTTCTTACATTACTCGTTTTAGTTATAGATGGCTTCTTTGTCATCAAAGTCTTAAAGATATCCTCCTCACTATCTTCATCACTGCCAAACAAATCAGGTTGTTTAGTTTCTGGAATAATACCTACAACAAATTTTTAAAATAAATATGTATAGCAGGCTTTAAAAAATAGTAGTACATTTAATTTTTAGCTTAATCTTTGCTTTGGAATGCAAATGAAAAAAAAAAAAAAGTAAGATTCACATATTTATTATTAAGCAATTCTTACAGATTAGCTCCAGGTCGGGCCAAAGTATGTTGGAAAAATATATATAAATGTAAAATAAACTACTATTACATGAATGTTTAACAAAATTAAAAATAATCAATAATGGATATTTAATTTTGCACCTAAAATATATTTCCTTTTGTATTGTTTAAATAAACATGTAGGTTTATATTTTATTGCTATGTATTATTTGAGTTTTCTTAAATTATTTACCTCCATACAATTGATTAGTTTTATTATTAAAGAAATAATTTATTCTGAAATTTATTAGAAATAATCTTTTCATTTTAATGCCGATTTAGGCATTAATAACTCACTTTCTATCATTAAAAGAAAAATGTAAACAAAGACTATAATGTGCAAAATTCTTTAATCCGCACAACCTTTGGACAACCTTTTTACAGATTAAAGGGAACTGACTGCATAGGTATGTATACATTGACATTTTTTTTTTTTTCTCTTTTAACTGTTGTAAACTTCACAAAGCCCATAAGATAAATATTTTAAAATGACTGAAAATATGTCTATTTATTGATATCCAAAATTTTTAATAGTACTAATTGATCTTTCAAACAATTATTTTAATTTCAAAAATCATTATTTAGAATACTTCATAAAATGCTTTTTTCTTTAATTTATTTATTTATTTATTTTCAATAGCAAGGCAAATACAGGAACAAAATGATTACAAAAAAATCAAATAGGAATTTAAAAAGAAAAATGACAAAAAGTAGAAGTGACCGAAGTTATTGCTTAAAAGTTCTCTGGCATGCCAGTAAAGTGCAGTTTCAGAGTTGCCACGAAGTGAAGCACATCGACGGAGGTGGTGTCTGTTCATTGGTTCTGCTGAATTGCAGAGGGGACAACCAGGATTTGAAAAGATTCCAATGCGATGGAGATGTTCTGCTAAACAATCATGTCCAGTCAAGAGGTGGAACTGAGCCAAAGCTTGCCATTGTGGACTGGTGAGAATTTTTAAAAGATCTTCAGCCCTCCAAAGCTTTAATTTTATTCTGTCATGAAATTGCAGTTTTAAATACTTATCCATTATTTGTTTAATATACAGCTTCATGGAATGGAATGATAGTGCTGGGGATCTCATTTGAAGTAGTCTCGAGCCTCTTTTTGCGAGGCTGTCGGCTTGCTCGTTACCAAAAACACTGCAGTAGCCAGGTATCCACTGAAGTATCACACATTTCATACGCAAACTCAACTCCCACAGAAGTTGCCGACACTGGGAGATTTCTTCTGATAAGGGCAGACTGACCGAGCTAATTGCCTGAACTGCGGCTTGGGAATCGGAAAATAAGACCACTATATCAAATTTATTGGCAAAAAACAATGAATACTTAAGAGCAATTTGGACAGCCTCCACCTCACCATCAAAAGCTGTTCGAAATTTTCCTGCAGAAGTATAAAAGGAGAATAAGTTGGAAAATACTCCTGAACCTGCAGTCCCAAGAATTTCACAAAAGGATCCATCAGTATAGATGTGTAACCGTTCAGGTTCTGGGTACCTTGTATTAACAGTGTCTAAAGCAAAACTCCTCATAATCTGTATACAGTTGTTCTTCTTAAAAAGCCCGACATAAGTTTGTTTCAATTTGTTCAATATTTAGTGGATTAGAAGGTTTTACAACCTCCTATATTCAAACTTCTGCTTAAGGTCTCGGACAAACTGGACAAAACCTTTTTGGTTTATTAAGTTTCTATCTTTTATTGGGTAGTTAATCCAGTAAAGATTTCCATTTCCAATTAATTTCTCATAAAGAATCAAAGTTTTTCTTCAATTATAGTTTTGATTGTTTTACTGTTTGTCAATAAAAGCATTGCATCAATTGGTGTTGATTTAATGGCTCCAGTAATGAGTCTCAGTAATTGATTTTGCAAAATTTCCAATTTCTTCAATGCGTGATCACTTGCAGTAATAAGAGGTTCACAGCAATAAGTGATTAAAGATAAAATAAAAGTTTTATAAGTAGTATTCAAGGTTGATTTATCACATCCCCATAGTGATCCAGAGAGGCGCTTCAAAACAGTCATTCTTCTTCAAGTGCGACTCAATATTGAATCAATATGTGAATTCCAATTCAGTTTATTATTGAAAGTTACTCCCAAGTAATTGAATTTGTCAGTGTGGGTAAGAACAACATTCCTATACTTCAGATCAGGGAGAAATGCCTGATGGGTCAGCGAAAAAGACTGGACAGCAGTCTTTTCCAAATTCACAATCATATTGTTGCGTACTTGGGGGTTCGTGAGTTGTCTGAGAATGAAAGGCCAAACGTACAAAAATTCAGTAATTTATTCACAGAAAATTCCAGAAAAATGCAGGTCTATAAACCAAGTATCAGCTTCAATTCAAACAGTAAACACAGCTTAAACAACAGCTGTCAATAGCAAATCCACAGTACAAACTGTATACCAATAACACTTGAAGCAAGTCTCTCTCAAAGAGGCTCAAGAGCAATGCAAGGACTAGCGAAGCTGGCGGAGATCTGAACTGAACTAACTGCCTTGGCGAGGAAGCGCTCCTTATATGCTGTTCCATGGAGCCCAGATTTTTCGAGAAAACTCTAGAAAGTGGTCAACCAATCAACTTACAGCTTCCATATTTGGTATATCCCATATAAGGATTTTCTCGCCAAGGTCGCCAAAAAAATCGCCAAGGTGGGAAAAAGTCGCCAAATTTGGCGCCAAATCCATTACCTGTATTACTGGGGCTTTTTAATGCGTTTTTAAGGGAAAATAAGGCTATTTCAACGCTAGAACGACTAGAAATGCACAAAATTAGCACTTTATCAACTTACTAAGCCTCTTTGAAAGAATTTATACAAAAATAAACACAATTAGTTACAATTTCGTAACACTGCCCCCCTCCCAAGGACTGCACGTCCCGGGCAGTGCAACCCTTGGTTAGGAGGCGAAACTAAACAAATTTACACAATCTAAAATACAAAAACTAAGTTGCACATAACGATAACATAGAAATATAAATTAAGTGGGAAATATTTACAAAATTCACAAATATGTACAAATATTTATATACAAATATTTACAGTGCGCATGCGCAAATTTTACCAGTATTTACATTTAAAATTTTAATTTTACCGTTACTTGTGGTACTTGGCTAGCCTATTATAGTGCACCACCTTCGGTTTTGACGATGGTGTTTTAGTGATCCGCACCACTACATCATTCAGCCTTTTTAAGACTGTGTATGGTCCGTCCCAGTTGCACTGTAACTTGGGAGAGAGTCCTTTTCGACGAACAGGATTCCACAACCAGACCTTCTCTCCTTCCTGGAACTCATGTTGTGTAGCCTTTAGATCGTACCTTGTCTTCATTTTCTCCGTTGCCATGTTAATCCGCTCCCGAGCAAAGTTGTGTACGTCCTCAAATCGTGCCTGGAGATCTTGGATGTACTCCTCGGGCGATGAAGGCGCATCGGGTGGACAACCAAACAGGAGATCACAGGGGAGACGAAGTTCACGTCCAAACAGCATCTGGGCTGGAGTATAGCCGGTGGTTTCATGGACAGCACTTCGATAAGCCAGCAGGAACAATGGCAACTTCAAGTCCCAATCTTGCTGGTTCCTTGATACTAGCAGAGAGAGGTTATTTAGGATGGTACGATTGAACCTCTCGACCATGCCGTCTGACTGGGGATGTAAGGGTGTTGTCCGGGTTTTGTCTATGCCGAGCAGTTGACACAGTCCTTTGAAAACATCAGAGGTAAAGTTCCTACCTTGGTCGGTATGAAGTTGTAGGGGCGTGCCGTACCTTGACACCCATTGCTGCACTAGGACCTCTGCGACTGTGCATGCCTCTTGATTGGGAATGGGATATGCCTCAGGCCACTTGGTGAAATAGTCCATCACGACGAGGATGTATTTATTTCCACTGGAGGTCCGTGGCAAAGGACCCAAGATGTCGATTGCAATCCGTTCAAATGGTGCTCCCACGTTATACCGTTGCAGTCTTCCTCGACTTCGTTTCTGCGGGCCTTTACGTGCCGCACACGCATCACAGGATTTACACCATTTCTCCACATCCTCCTTTGCCTTGCACCAGTAGAAACGTTCCCGAACTTTCTGCAGAGTCTTCATTACCCCAAAATGGCCTCCGGTAGAGCTACTATGCAGTTGTTCTAAAACAGCTGGAATTTTTGATATTGGTAATAAAATCTGCCATCTGAAGCTTTTCCCATCATCAGATTCCCACTTTCTGTATAATACGCCGTTTCTGATATGAAGAGAGTCCCAAAGTGCCCAATAACTTTTCGTAATGGGACTAAATCTGGAAATGTCCTGCCAGATAGGTCTGTTGCTGGTCGTTTCCTTCAGCTGTAATATTGGCTTTATGTCAGGATCTTCCAACTGGGCTTTTCTAAGTTCTTCGTCACTCCATGGATCGGGATCTTGATCTGATGGTGTTGAGACAGTAACTTGGCAGGCAACCGGATTTATCGGCAGGTATTTCTGTTCGGCTCTAGAGCAGTACTTGCAGCTTTCCGAGCAGGGCTTCCGTGACAAGGCATCTGCATTACCATGTAGAGTCCCTTTACGATGGCGTATCTCGAAGTCATATTCCTGCAGGCGTTGTATCCACCTGGCAATCTGTCCTTCCGGGTTCCTGAACTGGAGCAACCACGTTAAAGATGCATGGTCAGTCCGGAGCAGGAATCTTCTGCCATACAGATAATGATGGAAATGTTCTATGGCTTTTACGATGGCGAGTAGCTCTTTCCTGGTGGTACAGTAATTTCGCTCCGGTTTAGACAGGCATTTACTCCAATAGGCAATGACATGTTCTTGACCGTCAATTTCCTGCGACAGAACAGCACAGACACTCTCATGGCTGACATCTGTATCAAGTATGAACTGTCTGTCGGACTGTGGATATGTCAAGACAGGCGATGATGTTAAGGCCTCTTTAAGTCGCTTGAACGCGTTTTCACATTCATCTGTCCACAGGAACTTCTGTTTGGCTTCCGTCAGCTTGTGGAGTGGTCTGGCAATATTTGAGAAACCCTTGACAAACTTCCTGTAGTAAGTGCATAACCCCAAGAAACTTCGTAGTTGGTGTACATTTTCAGGGCGACTCCAGTTCTCGACTGCAGAGATCTTCTCAGGATCAGTTCTCACGCCTTCGGCAGAGATGATATGGCCGAGGTAGCTCACTTCACGACGGAACAAGTTACACTTGCCTGGATTCAATTTGAGGTTAGCCATTCTGAGTTTCTCTAGCACCTTTCGGATGTTTCGTAGATGGTCTTCAAAGGTGCGCCCCACAATGATAATATCGTCCAAATACACCAGACAGGCCTCATAGGAAAGTCCTTTTAGCACTGTCTCCATCAGGCGTTCGAAGGTGGCAGGAGCATTACATAATCCGAATGGCATAACTTTAAATTGCCACAGTCCCTGTCCCGTGGTGAATGCAGTCTTCTCACGATCATCAGGATGTAATTCTACTTGCCAGTAACCGCTCTTCAGATCCAGAGTCGAGAACCATTTATTGCCAGCAAGTGTGTCTAATGTGTCGTCAATTCTGGGAAGAGGGTAACTGTCTTTCTTCGTGATGTCATTCAAACGACGATAATCCACGCAAAATCTTGTTGAACCATCCTTTTTCCGCACCAGTACTATGGGAGAGGCCCAAGGACTCGTTGATGGCTCGATGACATCATTGTGCTGCATTTCACTTAGAAGTTCAGTGACCTCTTCCTGTTTAGCAAAGGGAAGTCTTCTTGGATGTTGTTTGATTGGAGGATGATTTCCTGTATCAATTCTGTGCTGGGTGATGTTCGTTCTCCCGACGTCTTCAGGTGTTCGAGAAAAAAGATCTTTAAATTCTTGGAGTAGCTTCTCTGCAGCACATCTCTGTTCCTTTCCTAACTCCGCATTCTTGAGTAATTCCTTTATTAACTGTTCAGAAGACTTGGATTCAGTTGATTGCGTGGGGCGGTTGATGCATGTTACAGGAGTGCAGGCTGCTAACACCTCATCCTTCTTCACTGTTTGGACCTTATCGCTGATGTTTGCGACTCTCACAGGAATAGTATTCTTTGAGAGATCAACTAGAGATGAAGCTACCAGAACTCCTCTTGGGCTATTGCCTGTATTCGGGTATTCAATCAGTCCATAGCGGAAGTATTGCTTTGTAGGTGGTGTTCCTGAAACTATTATCTCTGTGTGTGGAGGGATGGAAATTTCAGACTTGGCTGTTATCTGGCAAATTGTCTGAATGTCTTGATTTTCAGTGTTGAACACAGCGATGTCTTCCGAACTCGAATGCAGTTCATTATTCTTGAAGTCCAATTGAAAGTTAAATTTTCTCAGGAAATCAATTCCAATGATTAACGGATCTCTTATATCAGCCACATATGCCATATGATGGTAACTGGCATTCCCAAAAGTGATGGTCAAGTTCATTTTTCCATATATTTTGATTTCGTCTCCGGTCACAGTTTGGAGTTTAACACAGGGCGGCGTCCAGATAATCTTCTCTTTTAGTTCTTGAGCCAAATCCGTTCTAATGATGGTCACGTTGGCTCCCGTGTCCAGAATCATCCGGCAGGTGGCGTTGTTGACTTGGCCATAGACGTGAAGTCCATTATCGCCGCCACTCATCGATGAAACATGAAATACTGTAAATTGGGGCTCTTTAATTTTAGGCAACCTCCGCCCCGCGAGATGGCCTCCTCTTAGTTTCCCTGCAGTGATGGTGAAGCCGGGTGATTTCCTACAGTTGGTCGTACAGGGCAGTTCCTCTTCACGTGACCATCCCCTCCACAGCCCCAGCACTTTATCTTCCGGTCCTTTATTTCCTTTTTATTCTCCAGGCTGCGCAATCTCTTTAAGATCTCTTCGATACTTCTCTTCATTTCATTTTCACCAGCAGGCGTATCGTTTAATGAGACTGCTCTTATGGTATGGCGGTCTTTACGGGAGGCTTGTTGGGCTGCCTCTATCCTAAGTGCATAGCCTAAAGCTGATTCTACGTCTCTGATGTTGGAGAGTCTCAGCGCTTTTTGAATTTCTGGATCACGAACAGCATCGATAAAGTACTGAAGAGCTAAGTCGTTTCGAGTGTCAGCATGACAGTCTGAGAATGCTAGGTGTGACAGTCTCTGAATGTCCGCTGCCAGCTCTTGCAAACTTTCGCCCGTTTTCTGGTAACGGGACTTTAGCTGGAGGCGACTATAGTCCTTAGAACACTTCTCTCCGAACCGTAGCTCCAGTGCTCTAGTCAAGGCCTCGAAGTCATTCCTTTCTTCTTTAGAAACATTTCTCAGGATTTCGGCTGCATCTCCCCGTAATGCTGCTGCTAAGTGGACTGACTTGGCGGTAGAGTCCCAGCCGTTAGCTTCAGCAACGATGGAAAACTGCGTCTTATATACATGCCAGGAGGAACTGCCGTCGTAGGTGGATAGCTTAATAAATTCCTGATTCTGGATTCTTTTATCTCTCTTTTCAGTTTCCTGAGGCATGAATTCTAACTTTTCTTCGAGATTCCGAATCTTGCTCCGCAGTTCATTCCCTATTACTTCTCTGTTCCACTCTTCTTTCATTTTTCTTTCAAGATCTTCCTCCATTCTCTTAAACTTGCTTTCTATCTCTGAAAACCTTCCTTTCAGCTCTTGCTCAAAGTTTTCTTTAAATTTCTCCTCTACACTCCGTTCTATCCTCGTAACACTCTCTTCAACCTTCGTAACATTTTCTTCTATCTTCATAGCTTTCTCTTCAACCTTCATAACATTTCCTTCTATCTTCATAGCTTTCTCTTCAAAACTTTCTTCTATTTTCAAAACTTTCTCTTCAAAATTTTCTTCTATCTTTATAACTTTCACTTCTATTCCATCCATTCTATTTTCCATCATCGTTAATTTACCCTCTATTGATTCTTTCGCCGTTGAAAGCTCTCTCTTCATCTCATCTTGATTAGATTTAATTTCTTCAGTCAAACTCTCTTCCATCTTTTCCTGAACTGCTTTCATTTCCTTCATTTCTTCAGTCAAACCGTCTTTCAATTCCTTCTGTCCGGCTTTCATTTCATTCATCTCTTGACTCAGACTTTCTTTCAATTCTCTTTGTCCTTCCTTCATTTCATTCATCTGGGTAGCTAAGCTTTCTAGAAGTTTCTTCATCTGTTCCTCCATAGCTCTAGTTATAACCATTCACAGACAAATCCCCGCTCCTGACACCAAAAATGTTGCGTACTTGGGGGTTCGTGAGTTGTCTGAGAATGAAAGGCCAAACGTACAAAAATTCAGTAATTTATTCACAGAAAATTCCAGAAAAATGCAGGTCTATAAACCAAGTATCAGCTTCAATTCAAACAGTAAACACAGCTTAAACAACAGCTGTCAATAGCAAATCCACAGTACAAACTGTATACCAATAACACTTGAAGCAAGTCTCTCTCAAAGAGGCTCAAGAGCAATGCAAGGACTAGCGAAGCTGGCGGAGATCTGAACTGAACTAACTGCCTTGGCGAGGAAGCGCTCCTTATATGCTGTTCCATGGAGCCCAGATTTTTCGAGAAAACTCTAGAAAGTGGTCAACCAATCAACTTACAGCTTCCATATTTGGTATATCCCATATAAGGATTTTCTCGCCAAGGTCGCCAAAAAAATCGCCAAGGTGGAAAAAAGTCGCCAAATTTGGCGCCAAATCCATTACCTGTATTACTGGGGCTTTTTAATGCGTTTTTAAGGGAAAATAAGGCTATTTCAACGCTAGAACGACTAGAAATGCACAAAATTAGCACTTTATCAACTTACTAAGCCTCTTTGAAAGAATTTATACAAAAATAAACACAATTAGTTACAATTTCGTAACAATATTATTTTCAATGCACCAATTTGACAGACAAACAAGAGCTTAATTAATTTTATTTTCTATGAAGGATTTCGCATTGTGCTTTGGTGCTTGTGCCCAAATGACAAGATCATCGGCAAAGAGCAAACAATCTACAATCCCTTTATAGTCTTTAAAACATGAACTAAGTCACTGATAAATAAAATAAACAGAGTGCAACTTCTAACTGCACCTTGGGGCAGACCTGTTTGCAGATTATAACACTTAGATAAGTCTTTGCCAAATCTGATTTTGCAAATACGTTGGTCAGTAAAAGAATGCATTCACCTAAACATGTTTCTACAAACTCCGGCAGTAAGTTAGTAGTTTTTGATATAGTTTCTCTTTCCATACCATGTCATATGCGCTTTTGAAGTCAACATAGACTGCTGTTAAAATATTTCGATTATCCAAAGCATCATTTATAATTTGACTAAAATAAGTGACCTGGTCTGATGTTGAACGATTTTTTCGAAAACCAGCCTGTTCATTAACTATTAAGTTTTTATCTTCTAGACACCAATTTAATCTGGTATTTGATATAAAAATTTTTCATATAAAATGTTAAAATAATCTGATTTACTCTAAATCAAAGTTAGAATAGCTTTTTTTTTTTTTTTTAATTTTATGTTATTTTTATGTATTAACTATTTATTATGTATGAAGCATTCAAATATTACTTTTTGGCTTCTCGGGTTTAAGTGTTGGTACTTCTTTTTTAGGTTTGACTTCTTTAACACCTTCAGATGGTGATTTTCCAAAGAGATCGCCTCCAAACAAATCATCATCCTAGGAAATAATTTAAAATTTTACAAATTTTAATACCATTAGAATATTTCCTTTCTTTAGAAAGAAAATTTATGCGCAAAATTAATAATTTAACTAATAACTAGCCAGAAACAAATAATTATAAGGATTAATAGATATAACTATGTAATTTTAATGAAATAGATCAATATTATGCTTCTTATTCAAAATATTTTGCATAATATTAAAAAATTACTGTGACAAAAAATTTTCAATTGATAGATAAACTAAATTATTGCTTTAAAATAATACGTCAATTTTGAGGAATATTTTGCTGACAAGTAAATGATATAAATATTACTAGATTCAAAATGGAATCCACTTCACTTCATTAACTATGAGTTCAAGTTTGTTGATACATTTTACCTATATATATTTTAAAATGTTATCATAATTAATATGATCATTTTGCAGAAAAAATTACAAAAGAACAATAAAAATTAACTGAGTATAAGAAAACATAAACCTTTTCATCACTGAACCTTATATCTGAAGTGAATAAACCAGTCTTCTTGCGGAATGGTGATTCTTCGTCAGAATGATCTTCACTAGCAAATAAATCCTCATCTGTAACAAAATATTGAAGAAAATCATATTATCCAAGTAAAATCACGTGTAAATATCAACTAAAAAAAAGTGTAATAATTTTTCCTTATTTTAATAAAGCCTCTATTTTACAATTAAATTTGTATTAAAAATAATTTTAAAAAATTATATGAATAAGTTTGCCAAAATTTTCAAATTATAATTTTAATAAAACTTTATTAATAACTTTAAAAGTTATAAAATGGCTAGTCAGAAATATTAAAGAAAACTAGTAAATTTTGAAAATTTTGTTCTAACATGCAGTCTTAATTCAACTAAAAATAATTCATGGAGTTTAAACTCATTAGTGTGTGTGCTGAATTGAAATATGCAGTGATATAAATAAATAAAAATAATTACTAAACTACAAAATAAATAATAAATTACAGATATTTTTTTTTGTTTGTTTGTTTTAATCCAAATGAACATTATTTATAAATTATAATAGACATTTTCATTAAAAAAACATGATGTCTTTATTTTACTTATTTATTTTATAGATAAACAGCAACTCAATAAATGGTGAATTATCTAAAAAGAACTGTCTTGAGATTTTTTTCTTTTAGGACGGAGGACTATTAGTTTCAATTTGGACTTTTTGTAAACCAGTTTTGTGTAACACCAAAATAAATTAGAGATATCAATCCTATCATTACAAATTAGGTACCAAATGAAAGGGGCGATTTTTCTGAATTTAGGAGGTGCAAAAAGTTTTTCAACACGACTAGATTTTTTAAATTAACTAAAGTATGAAATTTACATACTTGCCAACATACTAATTAATATTTCATAGTATTGTTAGCCCCACCTCCTTTTTCACACCAGTATCTTTTTAGAGTATTTTTCTTCTTATTTAATTGTAACTGCATTTGGAGAGTATTACTCAAAAAATTTACTGGTGTGAAAAAAAAAAAAAAAAGGCTGGACTAACACTATGGAACATTAATTAGGATGTTGGCAAGTATGAATTAAGGGGGTAATACTTTATTTAAAATGTATGTGGCTCAGTTTTATGGTCAAAAAATAAGATAAAAAATAAAAATTTTACAGATTGAAATTAATAGTCCTCCGTACTAAACTAAATTCCGTCATTGATAGATTTTTTTTTTTTAGTCTTTCTCCTTCCTTTAAATAATAATAAAAAAAATATATATATCTACTTACTTTCTTTTTTCTCCTGAAGCTGAGGCACAGGAAGTACTTGCGGAAGTTTTAGTTTTGACTGAATTGAAGCAACAGAACCATGCCTAGTTTCTTTTACAGGTTGAACTTCTGGTGGAGTTTTCTGAATGATTTTTTCTTTAACATCTAGTGAAGATTCTGAACCAAAGCCATTAACTTCTTTTTCTGATCCAAACAGTTCTGATTCATCACTAGAAGAGAGTTGGTCCATTGCATTTTGAACTGCTAAACCATTTGGTTTTGCAGAAAATTTATCGTCATCAAGTGGTAATGGTTCTCCCTAAGGAAAAAAAAAAAAAGTAAAGTAAAATAAAATGCTATGTGTCTTTGACAAAAAATTTTTGCCATTATAAATGAATTGTTTACAACAAAAAAATTTCCTCTCTTTTTTTTTTTTTTTTTTTTTTTTTTTAAATTAACAAAGAAGGCGAACAGTTTTAATCCTAATCATCAATCAAATAAAGTCCTTACTTTAAAAGAAACTGAAACACCAATATTAAAAAACTTTTTGACCTTTACTTTCTCATCAATTAGCGTTTTCTAATGAACATATTTCTAAATTCATTTCTGTTTAACTCTCATTGTCAATTTAACTCTTAATGTGCCATTTTGTATGTATGCAAAACGACATATCCATGCTAATCCTCCACTCCTGTTAAACTTTGAAGTTTTGTCCTTCCTTTCCCCTATAGACAGGAGGTTAGATTAATATCATTGACCTGAAGGAAGGATAAACAGACCACATGCAAATTTCTGAACTGCTAAAGTTACATCAACGAAGCATGTGTGGAAAATGCAAAGTGAACTCATGTCTAAATAAACATAAAAATTGCTTCAAAGCTTTTCATGAGGTGTACATAAAAAACTATGAATAAATTATTTAGTATGTTCATTAAACTTCATTATTAGTGTTCAAATTCGAAGTAAATACCCAGCATTGCAAATAGTGTAATCAGTAAATATTTATCAGTAAAATGTCACATATATGACGAAAAAATTTATTTGTTTATTTTATTTTAAACACCTGTTCACATGATATTTTTTAAATAATACATTACCTTTTACATTAGCGGTGCACAATCTATGGACGTCCAGGTGCTTACCTGTGGTTTTCCAAAAAGTCGTAAATATTAATTTAACTTTTTTTCCCCCTCATTGTTATTATTTAATAATTATCTATAAAATTTTATAAAAAAATGGTGATTAATTCTCTTACTGCAAAATGTAAATTTAATTACAGTTATAATCTGATATACATGAACAGACATTAACCTTGGTAGCAACCCTTATGTCCCCAATCAGCTGTATGAATGGTCATTGCTTCTGAAAGGTTGTGCATCTCCATTTTACATAACATTTATATCATAATGTTTTAAAGTTTAAAAGTCTTTGAGAAATAACAGATAACAACCTACTACACTGCTGCCCATTAAAATTGCAACACCAAGAAATAATGTGAATATCAGAATGATATTTATTGACCACATACAATATAGTAGGAACAACAATTGATTAAATTTTCAGGAAGTTTTGAGTAATATATCCTGAGAAAACAGAACATAATGCAGCGACCTATGGGAGCAATAGCTACACTTATCTGCCTAGGCATTGAATCAAACAGCAGTTGGAAGACATATTCAAATACAGCACTTCATGAAGTTTCAACAGGATGCCACAGTTCATAAACCATAGTTACTGGTGAGTGGTGGCAGGCCACTTGCTTTTCAATGACTAAACGATCATTTTCATTGGTGCGAGATCAGGAAAACGTGCTGGCCAGAGCAACAGTTCAATACATTCTATATCAAAGAAGGTCCGTACAATACAGACAACTTGCGGTCATGCATTATCCTGCTTAAATGTTGTGCTACATAAGCCATGAATATAGGGCAAAGGGGCGGGCCTTAGCTTACCAAAAATTCAATGGCTGCTATTCAGAGTGCCGGAAATGCAAGCAAGAAGTATTCGAGACGTATATCCAATGGAACCCCATACCATCACTGCAAGTGATGGACAGTGTGATCATGTTGAATCCCAGCTGGCAATGTGCATTATTCACAATGTTGTTAAATATGGATAAGGCAATCTTGATACTGTAAACAGGATTGTGATTTATCTGAAAGGTGACTTCCTGCCATTCCTGCGTCCAGGTTCGTCGTTGATCACTCTGAATAGCGGCCATTGAATTTTTGGTAAGCTAAGGCCCGCCTCTCTGCCCTATATTCAAGGCCTCTGTATCACAACATTTAAGCAGCATAATGCACGACTGCAGGTTGTCTGTAACGTACGGACCTTTCTTGATACAGAATGTGTTGAACTGTTGCTCTGGCCAGCACGTTCTCCTGATCTTGCCCCAATGAAAATGATCATTTAGTCGTTGAAAAGCAAGTGACACGCCACCACTCACCAGTAACTATGGTTTATGAACTGTGGCATCCTGATGAAGCTTCATGAAGTGCTGTACCTGAATATGTCATCCAATCGCTGTTCGATTCAATGTCTAGGCAGATAAGTGTAGTTATTGCTTCCAGAGGTCGCTGTTTTATGTTCTGTTTTCTCAGGATATATTACTCAAAACTTCCTGAAAATTTAATCAATTGTTCTTCCCATTCTGATATTTGGATTATTTCTTGATGTTGCAATTTTAATGGACAGCAATGTATTTAAATCAACTATATTACAGTACATAGCCAAAAATCCGGACAATTTCGGCAGTGTTAATCATCATCATCATTATCAACAACGATATATATATAAGTTTTTTAAGTATAAATATATCTAAATAAAGAACCGAAAAAGTATTTTATTTCTTAGTAATCTTCAAAACTGGCATTTGCAAAGTCTGAAAGAGGAGGGAGAAGAAGATTATAATAATAGTAACAAACATTTATCTAATTGAGAACTACATTCTGTATTCTACTTCAATTATGCTCAAACTTTTAAATTAAAAGTTTTAATAAATAAAAAAATAAAAAAATCATGGAAATGTTTTAAATACGGTATTTTTACTTTCTCTTACCCAAAAGGTAGAGAAAGTATTGTTTTGGGATCAAATTTTCAAACGCGAGTTTTTGTTATATTTACATGTTCTGAGGTCCCCTGAATACGAAAATCATGTTTTTAGCAAATGGACTGTGTGTATGTCTGTGTGTGTGTCTGTCTGTTATCAGCATATCTCAAAAACAGATCTATGGCAAAAAGTTCAAACTTAGTATTCTAAATGTGCATCATATAAGGATGCTACACTAAACTTTTCATTAAGATCAAGCAAATGGTTCATGTACAGGGACACTCAAAAGTATTCAAATACATTACGTCTATGGGGGAAATTGCAGGAAGTAGAGTTTAACATCTATAGACTGCACTAAACAAATGAAATGAATATATATTTTTCGTAATAGAGATAGTCAACAGGGAAAAAAAAAATTGTGTATATAGGAGCCTTGCCTCTCCCCCTGGGGGAAGTCCCCCCTCGAGGGGAGTAAATTTTCATGATGGGTATCTTTCAAAAGAGCTCGCCAATACCTTCTAAACGAATGGTTGAACCATCGATCTGTGATAATTTAAAACAAAGTTATCGATTTTTTTTTTTTCTTTTAATGAAAAAAAACAGAAAAAAAAAATCTTTTTTTTTTTTTTATATATTGAGAATAAAATGGACTTTTTTTGGATATTTAGTGTTATACTACTTCTCTAATATGGAAATCGTCTGCATTATCATAAAAGATAATTTTTTTAAATAATAATTTTAATAAATTATTTTTTAAAAACAGAATTATTTTTTAATAGCCGAATTAAATTCTATATAAATGTAGGTGCATTAATGAAACGGGGGGTTGAGGGGGCGGTAGCCCCCCTCACGCAGAACTAATTATCATATAAAACTCTTCCGAAGCCTAATTTGAATTGTTTAACACAGGTTTACATAACAGTACTCGTTATCTTACCTCTTAATCTGCAACCTGGTATTTATAGTATTAAATTTCAGGGTAAGAGAAAGTCGTGTGAGTGACACACCAGATTATTTTTTATTATTTATTTATTTGCTTTTATTATAACTTGTACTAATTTTTGTATGCAAATATTTCAATAAATCTGTTTTGTTTTTCAAGTTTAATTTTTAATTTTATTGTTAAAGTTGATAAAAAATATTACAGAATATATTTAAAAATTGTAATACATTATTTTTTACTTGAATTTGCATATTATCCAAGTACTTAAACCAAAATATTATATTTTTTAGGCATGGCCAAAAATACGAAAAATCTGAACATTCGGAATCACCACGGTCCCGACGATTCCGGATTTTCGGCTTCATATTGTACTTCATAATCAGCTAAATATGTTTTGAGATCGTTATCTGTTTAACAGAGCAGTATATACTAAAAATATAAAAGAAAGCAACTGTGAAAAAGTATGGGAGGAAATGTAGAAAGAAATCTAATAAAATGGAAGTTTTATAAAGAAAAAAAAAGGAAGATAAACTTATAGATAAACTTAGATATATTAATAACTTTGGGGGAAAAAAAATAATAATCAAGGCCTGTAGTTTAACTCAATGCTAAGAGTAGTTTTTTTTTTTTTTTTTTTTTTGAGAATTCTCTGTAATTTTTTGATAAAATTTCTACTCTGTATTATGAAGGGTTGCAACTACCAGAGTAAAATCAGAATATTGCTTAACATTGGAAAATTTTGTAAATCATCTCATATTGTGGGCTATGAAAACAATACAAATTCTTATGACAAATAATTCAAAATGGATAACACTTTAATTATTTTTTCTCAATATATTGTTGCAGCTATCGTGTCATTTTTATCCAATAAATTATCCCCTTTTTATTATTTTATTAATTTCAAATCACAGATAAACTTTTATTTATGTTATTTCAATACATGGTTGTTATGACATTAATCTTAAGTGTTGAAACTAGGAGCGTAATCACCATGAAATGAAGTTTTTTCCTTATGAAGATAATTCTCAAAAAATTATTTTTTTTTTTTTCAAATAAAATGTTAACATTCCATTTAAGTAAATCAATGTAAAATCTGGAAGCTGAAATATTAATAAAACAGCAGCAAACAATCAAGGATTAAAAATTTAGTAAACAAATACTAAAAACATAAACATGCCATAAGTATTTCAGATTAAAGTATAAGGTAAGTAAATTAAGCAATGACACTGGCAATGTTTGATCTGGTAACACTTGGGAGATGGGGCTTGAAAGTGTGACAGGTGAACATGTAAATCGACTCCAGTACAAATTAAAACTCACAGTAATCATTTAGATACCAGTAACTTTTTTTTTAACTGAGTGAAATCAATTCTGAACAATGGTGTGTTATCAAGCTTTGTTTCAGACTTGGGCACAGGGCAATAGAAACTTTTGCAAAATTTCAGCAATCTTTCAAATTTAGTGTTTTGTCTAAACCCTAGATTAAGAATAACAGAGTTTACTTGTTACACAGTAATTTCAGTAAATGTGTTTTTGGCCGATAAAAATATTTATGCAGGTGCTCTTAATTCATCTGAATTGGCTTCTTGTGATTTTTTCCTGAAGTGAATGAACTTAGAATTGAAAAAGCACTTCAAGGAACATTATTTTGGGGACATGAGAGCAATAAAAAGGCTCTAATTAACCAGCTGAAAGCTATTCTATTATCTAAGTTCCATCACTCAGACATGGTACAAGCTCACAGAAAAAAAGGCTGAACTTTTCACGACCCCCCCCCCCCCCCACTCTCAAAAGTGGTATCAGGCAGCTGACACAATATAAATTTTGCAATAATAATATTAAATATGATTGCATACATGTACACACAATAAACAAAATCGGAACAATAAATCTTATATTGAATAGCATATTAATTATAATTAAAATAGTTGTAAGTGCTTAAAAACAGACAAACTTATTACATATACTTGAAAATAAGTTTATTCTATAGAAGCATTGTTTGCTGGGGGCAATTGATTAGCAAAATAATGTAGTTCAAGTTCTTTAGAAGTGCTATTTCTTTTTCATTTTCTCCAAGTTTGAATTTGATATTTCTTGAAAGCCAATCACATAGAAATTGCTAATAATATATTGCACAAATTCAGGCTGACCCCCCCCCCCCTTCTCCTACACATGTCCAAAAAGTTTTAATGCGGATTTGCATTGATCTCAAGAATAATAATTTTCAAGCTTAAAAAGGCTGAAAAGTAACATGTCTGATCACTGCTATGAGGATTTAAAAAATTGTATTTAGCACTGTATGGCTTCCCAAGTAAGTTACTTCACGACAGACAATATCAAATTGTAATTATGTTTAAATAAGAAATTTAAAAAATCAATCTCATTACTTATGAGTGGACAATACCTAATCTCGCCGACAGCTACCCATATTATTCTATGGGAAAATTTATTTCCATACTTACTCATTACCTAATGAATATTTTTCAATTCTGTTTTCACATTCAGAAAATTCATAAGTGTTAAATTAGTACTTATTTTCCAAAAATTGATTTTTTTAACTTTTAGTATTTCATTTTACTACTAAAAAATGAGGAAAAATCGCATTTTTGACCTCCAAATTAAAATTTAAAAAATCAAGGAGTACTCATTTAATGGTTATGAATTTTCTGACTGTGCAAACTGAATTAAAAAAAAAAAAAAAAAAAAAGATTAGATAAGGAGTAACTGTGGAAACAAATTTTCCCATAGAATAACATGGACAATGGCTGTCCACGGAATTAGATACTGTCCCCTCTTAACTTACAAACCTGATAATTGAACATAACTTTTCATTAAGAGTGAGGAGTGGGGATAGATAAAACTGAGTACACAAGTCTCTTTTTAAAGAATTCTATATATTCCAATGTTTTGCTTGTGTTTTGCTTATCTTAGGGACAAAAATGATAATTATTTTTAATCATTTAAAATTTCATACCTGATCTGATGAAGACTCGTCACTATCAGATAAACTACTTTCTTCTGAAAATGATGGAGCTTCTGAAAAAAGTACATAAAATGGAATTTGTTAATTCAAATATTTTCAGAATCAAATCGGATACCTCTTAATATTTGATTAAACGGAACAAATACAAATCACACAAATATGCACATTTTTTTTTTCTTTTACCTTTTAAAAACTTACAAAAAAAAAAAAAAAAAAAAAGTAAATTTAAAACTGAATGTAACTTAAACAATTATTAAACTTTTAGTTGTCATCTACAGTTAAAATCAATCAGTCATTACTGCATTATAAATTCTTATTTAAATAAATAATTGCTAATTTAATGTGTGGATATGATGGATAATTTTTTCAGTGTAATGTCTTTATAATTTAAATTCAATTCAAGAAACAAACACTGATGGATAGTAATGTATTCCAACATTTTTATAAGACCTTGCATAAAAATTATACATGCTATCATAGGTGCTAGAACATAGGAGCTAGAATATAGAAGAACACTTGCCCCTTCCTGGAAAATTCTAATAAGTAAAAAATTATTTTTTTTTTTTCTTTAATTATATTTAAGGATTCAAAACTATGGTATTAGCTTTCAAATTATTGGCCAAATAAAATTTATATAATAGTGCCAATTATAGCCAAACCAAACTGTTTGAATTCAGGTTCATTTAGAAGAAGCTGTATATTTTTAGTAAATTAAATGCCTTAGCTTAAATTACATACCTAAAAATTTTTTGTAGCAAATGCTTATAAATATGCTATATATTTTCGTTCTGATTTGCTTTGGTATAAAATATAATAAAATAACAACAGCCCTAACCAAAACATATCAGAATGAAAATATAAAAATAGATTTCAAAAACTTTAATAAAGTAGCCCACTTTAATAATTATTTTTATGAAATAAAACGTGAAGCAGTCGAAATTTTGTTGAACTATGATTCCTGCAACACTGAACCAATTGAAATAGATGCAAGATGACACGCTATGCTGGATGAGGAGTGGATGAAGAGAAAGATAGCAAAACTGCCGGAACATCAGTTCACGAGAAGCATACCTGATGAAGGCTGCTGATAGCAGCTGAAAGTGCTAGTGCCAGGTGACTTTTAATGGTTTTAATGTTTTTATGCATACTTTTAACATACAGTGAAATACGTTTAACACAAAAAAGCTTAACATGAAATATCGGTTAACACGAAATGATATAGCGGTCCGGACAGTATACTATGCTATTTAATAAGTTTTTTATCTTTTAACACAAAACAAAAATCGTTTAACACGAAAAAAAATCGCTTTCGATCTTCAGTGGTATGTTTGCACAACAGAGATTGGTATGGATTGAAGGCGGGACTAAAAATGCTCTGCAATAAATTTAAAAAAATGTTGCGAACTATGCTACAATATGTTGCCTTTGATGATCATGTGTTTACAGCACCGACAATCAGATTTTTGACATTGTTCATCATCAGGGTGGCTAGCATTTAAACCTTTTCAAATTCCCTGACTTTTCTTCGAGATTTTCCTCCATTTTTCCCCGACTCTCACGTTTATTTTCGATGAAAATTTCACAACACTAGCAAAAAAATTTAGTGATTTAAAATATCTTTAATAATTTAATGATTAATATAGCTTATTTTACAAAATTTGTTACAATTCCCTGACTTTAAAGGAAATTCCCTGACTTTTCCAGATTTACTAAATTCCCTGACTTCTCCCTGATTCTTTGATTTTCCCTGACTGCTAGCCACCCTGACCATTAAAATGTTTCCATTTATGTAAATTTTGATGAAGAATCTGGCAGCTGAATCAACGATGCAGTTCCTGTCTACTCTGCTTCAGAATTGAAGAAAATAATGAGTATCCGCAGTTATTTTAGATGCACATTCGAATTCAGCAATGAATAAAACAATGTATAATCTCGATCAATTTTTGAACAATATTGTGTTGAAAAGGACAGTAAAAGATATCTGATTTTTTCCCCAAAAAAAACAATAATACTTTATTTTTATCCTAGTGGATGTAAGTTAGCAGTAATTTTACCGGAAATGGAAATAATAATTGACGACATGGAAAACATTGGCCACTTTTGTACTTTTTTTACACATCCTTTTACACGAAATTCTTTTAACACGAAAAAATATTTCTGTACAGAAATATTTTTTCAGTTTCGTGTTAAACGTTTTTCACTGTATATCAGTTTTGAGAAAATGAATAGCATAATATCAGTGTCATGAATATTTACGAGAGTTAAGAGAGTGGACAGAAAGACAAACCAGAGTCATTAATATTTCCAATCTTTCTGGAAAGTCTTTTTTAAAAAAAAGGTAATGATAGCAATTTTTTATTAGAGAGCTCACAATTAAGGAGATAAAGAAAAACAAATATATTACACTTAATTCTCTACACAGTAACAGTATTTTTTATAAAGTGTTTCCTAATTGCAAAATTCACTGTTTATGTCTAAGAAGTTGTGCTTTACATAGAGAATTGCATTAAGAGGCCTCTCCACTTATCATCCCCAGAAGCCAGAGCCAATGTTATTCTATGGATAATTTCGCCCCGTCATAACTTATTAACTAATATGTATTTTTAAATTCCGTTTTCACATTCAGAAACTTCACAACTATTAAACAATTTATTGCTTTCTAAAAATTCTTTTTTAAAATGTTTAATACTTTATTTTGAGGTTGTAAAATGCGAATTTTCCCAATATGAAATTTTTCATTTTTGAGCTTAAAAATAAAATCTTAAAAATAAAAAAAATCAATTTTTAGAAAGCGATAAATTGTTTAATAGTTGTGAAAACGGAATTAAAAAATATGCAATAGTTAAGGAATTATAATGGGGTGAAATTTCACATAGAATAACATCGGCTTCGGCTTTCAGAGACGATAGGTAGAGAGTCCCCTTAAACAGAATTGTGTTCTAAAGATCTTCTACTGTAAGAGAATATAACATTCAATACCTTCTTCTATTAAATCTTTCAGACCAGCATAATCACATTTCAAAAATTCTGCTGAACCTATTATGTAAGGTAAAGGACGGTGCTCATAAGGATCCTATAAATACAATTAAATTTATTCATTATTATGAAATTTAATCACTTGTTGAATCAATTTAACAAATATTAAAGTTGTAAAACAGATTTTTTAATGTTTTCATTATTTGTTAAAAATTTCAATTAGTGAACTCATGTTTACATTAATATATCTGATGACCCCAAACAACAAGCATTACTAAGCATATAAAGATGTTTAGTTTGAATATACTCATTTTTAGTTAAACTTGACAATGGCAGTGTAGCATATTAAAGCATCCTGAAAGTTAAAAGTTGTAATTATAAATCTCACAATATAATCACCATTTCAATTTTCTGTCAACATAAAAAACTAATTTCAATAATATCTAAAATTTTAGAAGACTGCCAAATACAATATTTTCACAGAAAAATCTTTAGAGACTAAATGTCTTTGAAAACTACTCTTCGTCACCAAAAAATAACAACACATTTGAGGACACTGATTATAGAGTTATTGATGTTTTATTATAATAATTTATTATACATGTAATAAGCTGAAATAAGTACTTTTAGGTACTTTGTGCATAAAAATTACAAAATTTTATAATTTAAGTTGATTTATTTATTTTGTCTTTGAAATGGTCCTCAAATTCAATTTTTAAAAAATCTGGTAGTCCTACATAAACACTTACTACATAGAATAAATAGCTTTGTATAATAAAATAGACATTTGTATTTTTAAGGGAAATTCAAATTGCATTTGGGGCAAATTTCATATGTTTGAACATTTTCTACATCCCTGAATTGATTTTATACAGTTTAAGAAAAAAATTTTCCCAAATCCTAAAAAAACATATTTCATAGGAGAGTACTCCCTACTACTTTAAAAAATAAATAAATTATATAAATAAATAAACTGCTGCACAACGTTTGGAAAATATTTTTTGTCATTAGAAAATAGTTCCATTTCTATTAAATTAACCAGAATTTTTTAAGCTAATATTTTATTTTTATTTTGTGATTTGTAAGTGTAGATTTTCTTTAATTTTACCCATATACAGGCATGAGTGCAGAAAATAAAAAAAGAGGAAACATGCGTGTTCATAAAATTAATTTTAAATGAAAAATAATGCATGCGGAGAAAACTATACAAATGTGTTCATAAAATTTATTTGAAATGAAAAATAATGCTCACAGGGAAAAACTATACAAAATATTTTAAAAGTGACAAATTAAATTAAAAGAATAATGCACATCAACACAATAAAATGTGTTAAAAAAAAAAAAAAAAAAAAACATTAGCTAGCAATCAACATTTAATAATTGACTGGTGGTAGAAAATGGGAAAGGGGGGGGGGGGGATATAAAGTAGTTCATGAGTGAGAAATATCACAAAATGTTTGATCGACAATGATTAGCGATGAAAAAAAAGGGGGGGGGGGGCGCAAGACAAAAAAAATTACATGAGCGAGAAATATTGAATAATTCTATTCTTTTATATGCTATAGAATCTGATATAGCACGTTTAAAATGAATATTGACATTTATATTTTGGATGGAGAAAGATTGAGAATCTAAAGTCTTTCAAGGAGCGTTTGAACAATGATCGTTATTGGAGTTTGATTAAAAAAAAAAAAAAAAAAAAAACGCGGAATTAATGGAAATCACAAAAAAAAAGAAAAAACGCGGATCCGCGGAAAATTCTCATGCCTGCATATATCTTAACCGACTAATATATATGAAATGTTACAAACATATACACTTAAATATAAAATAATAAAAGAAAAAAAATAATAATCACCAAAGTAACACACCTTGGGTTCTAATATAGTACGTCCTTCAGAAGATATGTCTTCTTCATCTTCACTGTCAGATATTTCATTAACATTAATACGATCAAAAGCAGTATCTAGTACAGAAAGTCCTAGTTCTATAGCTTTTATAATTTTTGGTAACATTTCAGCTTCTCTTTGTTCTTTGGTTTTCTACAAAATAAATATTTAAAAAAAATTAACACAGAGAAAAAAGATGCCTTGATATAATTCAAACTTAAGACATTTCTTTATAAACAGCTACAAAAACAAAACAAAGTCAAATGACAGAAATCTTAATCTATGCATACTTTTTATACATCTACCATAATACAAAAAAATAAGGACCAATGTAAACGTTTGATTCTACATTTAGGAAAAAAATTATATTTATGCCAGCTCCACATTTAACCCTGCTGCTGCATTCATTTCGATTGGGTGAAATGAATATAAAATTTTCATACAAAATGCAACATTGAAATTTTATGAAAGATGAAAGGATGTTGGATTTTAGGCAGCACGTTTCAAGTACCTTGAAACACACTAATGTATCGTAGCATAGAGATTAAGAGAAATTTTAATCAACTGCTATATGTTTCTAAAAAGTTCTAATAAAGCCCCCCCCCCCCAAAAAAAAATATATATATATATATATAAATGATAGCTATCATAATAAATTTGAACATTAAAATTATAGCATTAAATAGATTCATGCTAATACCAACACAACAAAATAAAACTGATTGTAACATAATACAAAAACTATCACAGAATTATTGCGATTCATAATTAGATCCAGTAAGGGACAAATCAATTTAAATTACTTACACCGACATGAGTAAAAAAAGACCATTAAACCAACTGATGGAGAAAATTGATGATGGAACTCATTAAATGTGATTCAGGAAATAAGAATTCAGTTAAAAAGAATAAATAAATAAATAAAGGACCACCGGAATACTATTTGGAATAAAAAGTGCTTAAAAATAGAAGTATTAACTCATCAGGAAGCATGTAGTTCCGTAAAGCAAATAGAGCTGCAAGATTTCGTAAAACAATATAGCTAACAATAGCAAAGTATATCGTTCATACATCAATCGAGCAGCAAAACCATTTTGAATGAGAGATGAAATAAAATATTAAATTAAACAATCAATGAACCAGAGAGAAAAATGGAGAAATTCAGAGTAACCACATGTAAAGCTATCAAACAATGTGGAGAATAAACTGTTGGCATCAAAACAAAGAAAGTAAAATTAAATTACTACCATGCAAACATCGATTAATCAATAAAGAGTTAATAATGGAGCGTTTTCAATAACGATAAAATTCACATGGTAAATGTATTTTAAATTAGTTAATTATTAATCTGTTCTTAAATCAAAGCACTTAAAAACTTTTATGGAAAGGAATAAATGGCAGCAATCATTAAAACAACAGTGTGCTAGCGCCAAGGTCCTAGGCAAGGGGGGGGGGCGATGAACAAAGATTATGTATGCAAAAGAGGTGATTGAGAATGATATTTCTATAAACAGATATATGAAGACAAGAATGAAAATGTATAAATAAATTTACTTTGAAATAAAAATCTTGTCTTTTGTCATAAAAATCAGTATAAATTTTATTTCCTTTAAGTTTTAAATCTAAGAAACTAATACAGTTGTTGCTAAGGCGATTATGAGTATATATGTATATATATATTAAAATTATGATATTGCTATGCATATTATTTTTCAAAGATTTCACATTTTTTTCAAATCATCAATGTTTTATCTTTTACACATCCCCCCCCCCCTCCCACCAAAAAAAAAAAAAAAAAGCAGAATTAAATTTCAAGCTAAAATTTTAATTTTTTAGTCCTATTTTTTTCTGCTTTATGTATTTAGCTCTTAAATTCTGTAATACTTCTGCAATAATTTAGTACTATGCAACAATTTAAGACAATCTACAGCAAATGATGATGAACCTTTTTTCCTGTCTGAAAAAAAATAGAGCTTAAGTTAGGTTTGATACCATTATGAAAGGACAGTGGCGGATTTAAGGGCCCCCCCCCAAAAAAAAAAAACCACTGACATTCACAATTGAATATTGCAATTGTAAATTTTTTATTGGTCTAGAATAACACTTAAAATCTTAGCCCCCCCCCCCCCCAAAAAAAGTCAAGTTCTGGATCTGCCACTGTGAAAGGATACATTTATTTGCCCTAAAAGTAAAAGAATATATATTTTCCATATATTAGAGAATGTGGAAAAGGAATCTGAATCATAGATTACCTAAACCTAAATGTTTGAATAATAAAGTTAATAAATTTAAATGAACTAATAATAATATTCATAATTGAAATTATTTATAATTATCAATTAAAAAATATTACTTCTAATAATAATGAAGATTTTAACTTAATATCAAAATGACTTACTTCTGGTACTGGCTTAATTTCATTGTTAGATTCTTGAATTTCTTCATCATAAACTCTCTAACAGAAAAAAAAAAAAAAAATGTTTAGTTTGTGAACCTTAATGTATTTTAAAATTTGAAATACTTAATATAATATGATTACATTAAGCAAATTTTTTAGTTGTGTTTCAGATAAAAAATATTTTTAAAACTAGTGAAATGTAATTCTATCAAATGTTTCAAAATTCAATAAAAATTCAACATCACCAATGAAATTTTTATCAATCTAATATAGACTTTAAATTTTTCATTTCAGATTCAAAGGTTGATATCTATTAACTAATTCAGCATACTGGAAGTCAATTAAATTAAATTATAAATAAACGAAATTAAAAGACACTAAAATACGGGGCAGAAACAAAAAAAAAAAAAAAGCCTGACAAACTTACAAATACGCGGGGGGGAAAATCAAGCAAGAGAAAAGAAATTCCTGAACCATCTAGCAGCAAAAATAAGCATTAAATGATGTTTTTTTTAAGCTACATGGGGAAATAGCAGGATCAGTATTGAAATAAAGGGAAAAAATTCTTTGCCCGCGATTTTCATGTGAACCGTAGTCGGGGATGAAACTGATACCCCGCTCAAATTGCGGGAGCCATACGCAGAGGGTTAAGAAAGTAAGTAGGTTTTTTAATTTGCTATTTGCTAGGCTTAACTTGATAAAACTGACATCATAATAGCATTAAAATTAATATTTAGATTTGTTCATTTTTTAAATATTAATTTCTATTAATCGAATAAACTTTTTTTTTAGAATAGGATCCCCTTGGTGAAAGTTGAAATTTGAAGAAACCAAAGTAGCTCGAACACTTCTTGCCTAGGTCTTTACTTACAATTATATAAGTAAAGATTGTGCAATATCCATTTAAATTCATCACCAAAATAGCAAAAATTATTTAAAGTACCTAAGGGGGTACTATTCGATTTTTCAAAGATGATGCTTTTAAAATAAATTTCTATTTTAAGAAATTTTTAAGATTTATTTTTTATTTATTTATTATTTTTTTTTTTTATTCACATTTTTTTTTTTTTTTTTTTTTTTTTTTTAGATTTTTAATTAGTGGCATTAAAACATCTCATAATCTAACATTTACGAAAACATGTTGAAGGGTTTTGTAAATCAGTACATTATACTCAAAAACTAATTTTTGTCATTTCAAGAAAAATCAGGGTCATTGAAACATGGCAAGTTTTTATCTTAGAAATTTCATTCAGGTCTCATTTCAAAATGTAATAAAAATTCACGAAGAAAAGTCTCTAACACTATTCTGATAGCGCTCACACTTTCTGTTGAAAATGTGTTACCAGCAAGCTCAAAGATCAAACAGAAGTTTAGGACAGAATATATAAAATTGCAGTTTCGTTCATCTGCACCATTTAATGGCTGGCCAGTTGGCCCATCATTTTGGAAGAGGGCAGTGGCCCAGTGACCGCTGTGCTAGATATTTACGCTGAAATAATCATAAAGTTTATCTTAACAAAAGTAAGATACTTGTGACTCGCCCCGCCCGAAGGCTCCCGAGTAACAAACTGTCTTGTCGAAATGACAGCATCCCTACAGCAGGAGCCCACACAGGCTCAGACACCCCAACGTCCTAAACACCACAACGACACCAGCCCACGCCAGCCGGAGCAATCCAAGGAACCGAGCAAAAGCCCAGTCTCTCCAGCAGGTGCAAGGCACAAGCACTGAACCCCACAGAACACTCAGGCAAAGCCCCGGTGCAGCCACAGCGAGCGGCCCACCACAACCCAAAAAGAACCACCCTGACAAGAAGGCAACAAAAGAGAAACAACAAAGTACCAATAAAAACTAAACTAATACTAAAACTACAAATAACAAAAGTATATAAAGTTTACAGACAGAAGGGGCAGGGGCAAGGCTAAAAACTAAATAATAAAGCCAGGTCAGGGGCACGAACAACCTGTTCACCAAAACGAAGAAGAGAAACCTAATACCTCACCCAAAATAAAACAGTACAAGATACAATATTTATTAATATAAGATTAAAAGTGCTTAAACAGGGGTCGATCCAGGTTTTAATTTTTGGGTCCCTTTTTTGTGAAAAACAAAATATTTTTGTGAAATTTTTATTTATTTTTGTGAAATGTAAAATATTTTTGTGAAAAAGTAAAATATTGTGTAAAATCTTCCGTTTTTACAATCACTTTATGTAATGTTTAATATCAATTTAATAGAGTTTCGTTGAGACAAATTAAGGCATTAATTAAAAATAATACTGAAAATATGAAAACATTTAATAAAAGGATCATTTTTATAAAACAAAATCTTATGAAGGGACTCATTTTATAAATTTGAATTTTGTGAAGGGTCCCTTTTCATGGATTTGAATTTTGTGAAGGGTCCCTTTTCATGGATTTGAATTTTGTGAAGGGTCCCTTTTTATGAATTTGAATTTTGTGAAGGGTCCCTTTTTACTATGTGGAATTTTGTGAAGGGGCCGCAAAAGGGACCCAAATTTTGCCTGGATCGACCCCTGTTAAAACTTATAACTATAAGCACAAACAAAAAAAAAAAAATAATAATTAATCAACATCAAAACACAGTAGTTATAAGTCTTAACAAAAGTAAAAGAAATGTAACAAACATATAAAGGCAACTTACATTTTCAACAAACTGAAGATTAGAAAGCATATGGAAATCATTGATCACATTGTTAATTTTTGCAGTTGTCATCTACAATGAATAAAGTATAGTGAGAAAATGAAATTTAAAAAATGAACAGGCAAATACATTTTTTTTAAATATTCAGGCGAATGTGAGATTATACTCATTAAAAGTAGTGTATAGAAGAGTAACTAAAAATATTGATAGTTTTAATTGTGACTATGTTACCACCCTGAAACAAACACTACATATTTCAAATGAGAACTTAAAGAATTATTTTAAAGGATAAAAGTATTTAAAGTTTCCAAAAGAATAAATAAAATAAAATAAGTGCATTTTGACTACTGAGATACCAGGCATAACTTTGAGAAAATTACTTAATGAGTATATTTAATATGCAAACAGATAGTTTTCAGAAGGAAATGTCATGTAATAATGACATAATATACATTTTCTTTTCTTTTAATTGTACAAAGTATATGATATATTACATATTTAATTATGTATTAAATACGAAGATAGGATTTTTTTTTTTTCTTTTTCATTTAGGGATCACCATTTTTCCATTGTTTAGGATGGATTTGTTTTACCGCCCTACCAATAAACTGCTACATTATGTTCTAAAATATTTAATTAAATTAAAGGCAACCTGGAAAAAAATACTATAGTCAACATGAAAAAAATAATTTAAATAATAATAAATTCAAACTGAATAAATTTACAATATCTTATTCCTTTATTTATCATTTATTACAAAATAATAAGATATAAAGAACTTTTTATAAATCCTGCTTTTAAATTTTCTGTTGAATCATATAAACTTGACAATGCAGTAATAAATACTTTTTTAAAAAATTTTTGATGAATTATCCAATCAACTTGAAAGAAAATGATCAAATGCATAATAAAGACAGCAATTATAAGAAATTTTCAAACATTTATTAATTGAATAAAACTATTAACACTTTGACTGCCATGGCTATCATATGTGATAGCCAGTGATGTTACCGTTGGTACACTGGCTATCAGGTATGATAGTCATGGTGTTTCAACACTTCAGTCCTTGGCTATAAAAACGATATCAGTTAATGAAAATCATACTGGAGTTTGATTATTAGAGGATGAGAATCTCCTCATGTGTTGCAAAATGAATCAGATATGTTGAAAAAAAATACAAATTACACAAAAGAATTTTTGGGCACCGCGGAGAACATTTGCAATTTTGGTTTGGCAGTCAAAGTGTTAAAAATGCATTGTCATCGTGTTCTGAGCTATTCTAAAAGTTTCAAATGTCTAGTTAGTCGAGAAGTTATAGCTATAGAACTATATTAGCACTTTATCAATGTGTATAAAATTTTTAAAGTGATAAGGACGTCAATTTTTGTGAGATGCATAATTTATTTTTTTACAATTTTTTATTGTTCACTTGTTTATATTTTTTAAGTAAATGTATTTATTTTCTTGAAAAAAAAAAAAAAAAAGAACTCATAATTTTTTTTTTTTGGCAACAATTAAATTATAAATAAAACTTAAATGGCTAATTTTAATGGTATTATGAGGTTATTTTCCCATCTTATTAATTAATTAAAAGAAAACATTATTAATTGAATGAAAGTAACAAAAGAATGTATTGTCATCATGTTCTGAGCTATTCTAAATGTTTCAAATGTCTAGCTAGTTGGGAAGTTAGTTGAAAATTGATTGCAAGATTTGTACTACACAAACAAGAAATTGAGTTAGTAAAATTATGGTAAAATGGTTTGGTTTCATATAACACTATAACTAGGGTCCCTTCTTGTGCATAAGTCATAAAGTGACAGTCCTAAAATGGAAATCCTAAAATCTTAGTGCAGTCAATTACCCTTAATCTATACAGTCCTACCACCACACCTCAAATGAAAAATATCACAGTACAGTATGTATGACAACTTCTCACTAAAAGAATCAGGAAGTTTAAGCTCAAAAAACAGGAAGATTTGTTAAAATTCAGACGATTTTCCCTATATAGTATAAATAATTATCTTTCACTAACTTGATTCAAAAATCCCTAATTATTAGAAATTAAAAAAGAAATATTTATTAAACATTTCAGAGATTGATTTCTCCTAAGATAAACTAATAAACTTAGTTTTGAACATTTAAAATTGGTCGAACAAATAGTACAATAACCGTGATTTGTATTTACGTTCGATTTCTTCAGAAAAGAAAATTGTATTGTATACACATCGTGAAATCTCTGCTTATATTACTTTTTTTTTTTTTTTTGCAGCCCTCATTTTCTAAAAGTCAAATAAAAATATACCAATATTTCATGCAGAATAACAAGCACACAATTTGCAAGAAGTTTGTACTCATAAACAAAAATGTGAAGCAACATTAACGTGACTGCAGAAGAATCATTTTAAGTCACAGATTTGCATTCTCCCAGCTTTATCAGACACACACTGTTTTGTTCTAAGCTGGCCTATGACACATGCTGTGTGATGCCATGATCTGCATGGTAAAGCATGATTTGTATTTTGGAACAAATGTTATGTTCTTTTGACTAGCTGAAAAAATCACACATATAAATGAGATTTCGGCATATAAATTAAAAATATCTAATCTATATACAAAGATATTTTTTCTTTGAAAGCAGAAATATGAAATACAGAGAAAATCTGAAATTTGGGAAGATTTCATTTTCTGGTATGAAGCTATGAGAAATCATAAAATTCGAGAGGTCTTGACAGCTATGCCACATTTGAAAATTGAGAGATTACATAGACACCTTCAGATGTAAATATTTAATTTTCCTAAAAAAGTATTTTTTTTAAGTAATTTTATTTATTTTTTTATATTAGAGGTATCTGTTTTGAAAAGCAAAATATAATTATAATTAAAAAATATATATGCATGATGAAACTTAAAATATTACCTTTGTTTCATGGACCAAGGAATCCACTGCATTTTCTACTTCATGTGTACGAGCTATAATCTGCTGTGAAAACTCATTGAGTAAATTATAAAGCTGAAATCAAATAAGAGACATTTTGTTAATATTTCCTTGAAAATAGTTTATATTAGCACAAAAATTGTTTTTCCACAATATCTTGTTTTATAAAAAATGCCCTTGCCCAAACCCAGTTATTGGTGTTATATAAAATCACTGCATACACTTGATTCTATACAGCATTATAAGATTGGCATTAACTATACATACCCTGATAGTAAACTTAAAATACATTGGCTCTCACAATTTTGATGAAAATTTAAGATCGAATGTTTTTTAGGGTAGATAACTGATTAGATTTAACCAGTGAGCATAGGAACCGTGGCCCCTGATAAATATGCTTTTTGCAGACAGGGTGATTCTACCAATGGCTATTAAGTGGGAAGTGCTGAGTTGGTAATCAGCCAAGGTGGATCAATGGTAAAACATTTGCATGGTGCAGACAGGGGAGGATTTAGGCTTAGGTCCGTGAGGTCTGGGCCTAGGAGCACCAAATTTTTACAAATGATTAAAAATTGAATGGCGGAAGTGGAGACGATTAAAGTTTTAAAAATGACAAGGATTTGAAAAGGATATCTGATATAAAAGACAATTAAAACTGAAAACCATCATTGTTTTATTGACTATAAAAAGCAAGATGAAATTTATAAATGTATTAAATTATGAAAAAAGTTCAATTTTATATTCAAATTCAAATATAAAAGGCAACTGGAATTCAAAACCGATTAGACTGTCAATCGTCAGTACAAACAAATTTGGAAGATCCTTGTTACAACTAAATCACATTTTTATTTTATGAGAGTAGAATTACTTTTAAAAATAATTATGTAATGATTTAAATAGAAATTAACAAACAGAAAGCTGTAAAGTTAATATTATGAAGCATAGCAGCTTGTCTATTTATGAAACATATTAATTTCCATATTAGTTATCAAAGATATAAACATAACATTTGTCTGTTTATTAATAATAAAATAAAAATTTTAATTATGTGTAATATAATCATATATTCAAAGGAGAAACCAAATAAAGCAATATTTTCCTGATTGCACTAGATTAATTTACTTTCTAAATATGAGCTAATTATTACATGAAATGTTTCACAGTGATTGATGTATCGAAGAATAATATAGCTTTCCTTAGTTTTATTATATCTATTATTATAATGTATAAGCATAATATTTGAAAATATTGGGGGGGGGGGGGATGGCCTCCATAGACAAACAGGTCTAGGGTGCAATCTAACTTAAATCCGCCTCTAGGTGCAGAGTGGCCAGATTAGATATCTTCCTCTGAGATTTTTGACATAATTAATATAATACAACCTTACACTCCATTTCTCTAAATAAATATTCATGACTTCTAAATGTTTTTGCTTACTAACACATGATTGGGATTTAAATAAAATGAAATCACGTTAGTAATTTATCATATTGAATTAATATCTTTATTAACTATCTTATGTATCCTTACAACATATTGAAAATACATATTTTTAACATACATCTGCTTAAATTAATCGATCCATTATATCAACCTGTTGAAAAAATTCTTTTACAAAATGTCACTGGTGTTTATACATTGATATATGAAAAAATAAACACTTGGATGAGTTGGGTTGTGGGGATTAAGGCCGACTGACATCATAAGGGTCCTAGGCATGAGGGAGAGTAGTAACATGGGGGCCTTTCTAAGGGGTCCTAGCCCATATTTACACAAGTTTCAGAGATAACCACAGAAAACTCTGAACAGCTAGGTTGAAGAGCGCGACCTGGGATCAAACACAGCGCCTCACCCTCACGTCTAGAAGCTTTGAGTTTAAACACCAATGACATTTCATGAATGAATTTTTGCACAATATCTGTACAGGTTATAGAAACAAGCCTGCTATGAAGAAAAGCTCATTCAATTGACTGAATGTCGAAATGTTGTCACATTTACATTGTTTCTTGAAATAAGTGAATCAACCAATAAGATGAATAAACAGTTCTTTATAATTTAATGTATCTGTTTCTAGCCACTCGCTTGGTGACCACAAATTGTTATTCACACAACACCACTGATAAATAGGGGCGAATCAAAGGGTGTGCGAAGTGTGCGGCCGCACGGGGCGCTCACTCGATATACGAATGAAAGGGCACCAAATGACGAAAATTTTCTCGGATTGTTTTATCTAGAACTTTTTTTTTTTTTTTTTTTTTTTTCAAAGCAATACCATTTGTTTGCTTATAAATTTTAATCAGAGCCTTCTCTCTCATTTTCACTGCAAAGAGAAGATGTAACAGGAATACCTACACTAGAAACCCTGGATAATCTCAGTCCAGGGTCGCTAACCTATATTTACTATACTGTCCCCACCCAATTCCTTTTCTTCCTCTCTTTCTTCGAAATACTCATGGATTTTCTCTTTTTGCAGTTATACAATCTCTTCCAAGTATCTGAGATGACCACTATCAATTGGGACATTGGGAGGGTACAGACTACCGTCTTTCTGTCCCTTTCATTGTCGCGCTGGTTCTTCCTAGAAGAGAATGCTGTAAAATACCATAAAAGCCGCCCCCCCCTCCTCATCCATTAAACGCCCCCTGTGCATTTCACCTGAATTTTGCTTGTTCTGAACCACAGATTATTATACATATAGGACACTCCCGTATATTCTTCAGTAACCGGAATTTGACTGCAACGACCCTATTGTCAACGGCTGTAAGTTTCTCGAGCTCTCCAGCTTACGCAATCGCTTGTCTTATTTTTATTGTATCTATGTTCATATCGTAATATTAGTGCAACATTAAACCCAACATCCAACCGACTGACCATTTTTATGTTTACGTTTGGACTTTGCTATTGTTTACAAATTTGATTTTCGTAAGCAATTTATTTTAAGAAGCAAGTGCTAAATATTAAGAAAATAAACTTTGAAAATATAAATAAAATAAAAACATTTTTTTTTTCATTTTAAGGCATTTTGTATTATTTAAACCAAGCAACGTTAAATATTTAATGATTTCATACAGCTATTTCAGAATTACAGTTTGTAATTTTAATTTGTACTTGAATATGAATATGTTTCACAAAGCATATTTTTAAACATTATAAAAAATAATTTTTATTTCTTAGAAGAATAGCTGTGAATGTTTTGAGGATAATTTTGTGAATTGAAAAACAATAGAAAGTGAAGAAAAAGAAAACTTCCCATACTAACCTGCTACTAACTACTCGCGAAATAGAAAAACAATTTTCGATCAAAGATGCTATTCATGTAGACTTAACACATGTAGTTTCCCTCTGTTGACACTAGTGGTGCTACTATATTTCCAGTTCACGTTTTAGCTTCACTGTCCTATCTGTATGATAATCTGTGTTCTGAACAACCCTTCTGTTCAGCCTCACAGGAAGCCAGCTAAAGACTCTATCCGAATAGAAGACAGTTTTTAGGTTATTTATTTCTTTGTTTTAGGATAAATCAGACACTGTTTATTTGAAAATGAAAAACCTAGCAAGCTTGCTAAAATAGTGGAAAATTTAAAAACAATTTTTTGGAAGCAGGTAAAAAGAATTTGCCAAATTTTTCCATTTTTTGAATGGCGATTACCCAAGAGTTAACTGTATTTATTATTATTATTATTTGTTATCGCTGCAACTTTAAAAATATATATTTTTTGTTTTAAAACTAATTTTTATGCCAGTTAATTTTAGCAAGAAAATACACGTTAATTTCTATATTTTTGCTGATTTTTACCGCCTCAACAAATATATCCCGATTTTCCATGAAGAATGTAGGTGCACTTGAACAGTATTTTATGATATTTTCTTAATCTTTGTATTAAAAAATAATTTATGTTCACATTATAAGTCATTTTACAAGCATGACAGATAAGCGGAAACCATCAGAGGCTTACTGGTGTAAAAAAAAAAAAAAAAAAAGCAAGGAAAATGTGAAAATGTAAAACAAGCTGTTGCATTAAAAAATAATTTTTTTTTTCTAGCAGTGCAAGTCACAAAGAACTGAACATTTCTGCAAACTGACGATGAAATTGAAAAAAGTATATTAATTAATACTAAATATTACTAATTATTTCTGTTCTAATTTTTAAATTAGAACTGGAAAAAAGAACAACGAAAAAAAAAAGTGAAAATGGAAAGCAAGTTGCTTTATTAAAAAGTTTTTTTTTTTTTTTTTTTTTTTTTTCTAACAGTGCAAGTTGCGAAAAATTGAACAGTATTGTAACTTTAAAGAACGGCAAAAATAAAATACTGAAGAAAGAAGTAATAAATTACGTTGATTTATACCAGTTCCAATTTTAATATTCTGTGATTCACAAACGTGAAACATTAAAGTAATGAATTAGTGACTCCGACTGCAGCGGGGAGATTGCCGCCTTGATCCCAGGTCGCAGATCGTGCTCGTTGGCCTAATTTTTAAGTTTTGTTTTCTTCAAAACTCGAATGAATATGGACTAGGGTACCTTAGAACTCCCCCCACCCCACCCATCGAAGGACATCCCATTCAAACCTAGGTCCGAAGCGTGGCCTTAATTTAAAACACCAACACCAGCATTCACTGTGTGTTGGCTAGACACATATACCTTAGGATATCTCTTTCAAAGTTTTTTTGAATTCCGCTCTTTGAACTTTTCATCTTTTATCTTAGTAAGCAATAAAAAAAAAATTAATTATTAAATATCTCTTTTCGAAATTGAAAATTAGGCCCTTAAATTTGCTTAATGAAATAAAATATTTAATTTTTTTTTTTTTTTCTTTTAATCACACTAGGGAAAAAAAGTGACATATTTGAAGAGTGGAATTATAAAAAACAGAATTTCAAAAATTTTATTTTTAAACGAGATATTCTGATAATAACAGAAGGAGCGTGGCGACACCTCATGGAGAGAACCACCCACGGATTTCAGTCTCAAGTAAACTTCAGAACAGAAGAAGCCGCCGAAGAGGCCTGGGTGCCCAGGTGAAAAATTTACGGCCCGATAATGAGGCAAGTTTAAAGGTTTTTATGTAATTTAATTATAGTAATGTCTCGTTTAATTTATATAATTTCTGATGCAATAATTTTTTTTAGATTTTTCTGTGAAGACACAAGATTTTTGAGAAAAAAGTATAAATATATGCGCATAAATTACAACCATTAAATTGCAGTCACTTTCTTAATTTTATTTTTTTTTTTGGGGGGGGGAGGGGGGGGCGCTTATATAGATATTTGGTCTGCCCCTGTTGATAAATAACTCTATTTAGCATGTCACCAAAAAAAGAAACAAAAGAAGAGAGTAAAATATTAAAACTTCACAATCATAAACAAAAAGAATTTTAAAAACATTGACAATAATTATTAACTATGGAAGTAAAAAAACCATACACTATCTGAAAAAGAGAATATTATATATATATATATATAAACAAGCAAGCAGAGTACACAACAAATGATGAACTATTCTAAGAATTTATATTCTTACCCCAACATCTCCAGCAAGAGACCAATTTGAACTGTGTTTGCGAATTTCATCTGTAGTCCATGCACGATCTTTCATGTTTTGATTTTCTAAATTTTGTTGTTCATTCTAAATAAGTAAAAGCAATTTATTAGATTTGTATAAAACTTACAAATGTAATTATGAATAAATGTGACAAAATCAGTGTTCTTTTCAAAGGAGTATGAAAGTTTAAGTTTAAACTCAACTTTTTTTTAGGGATTAGCAAAAAGACAAAAAAGCTGAAACAAGCAAAGACAAGAGATCGAAATGAAAATACTACTAGAATTTCTATGGCTATTAAGGTGCCTGCCTACCTTCGGAGACGTAATTTTTTTTAATAATTGAAAAATTGCCTATTTATGTGCATTATATGATAGAATATAGTAAAAAAACAGCGAATAACCTGAAAAAAATTTGCAAAATTTAAAATATTTTGAAATTTAGGCTCAAAATATGCATAAAATTTGCGGAAAAAAAAGCACTTTTACAAAACATCATAAGTCAAATTTAAATCAAGATATTTTTATTCTGTAAATTTTATTCAGATTATTGAAAGGTCCTTTTATTTTTTTACTTTAAAACAAAAAATAAATAAAATAAAGGGGGGGGGGGGGGGGACACATTTTTTAAGATATTATTCTTTGGATATTTAGTGTTATACTTAACTAAGATGAAAATGCCTGCATTCATCATGGAAGATAATTTTAATAAATTATCTGTAATTGAGTAAATTTGTATAGAAAAATGTAGAAGGAAGTCTTGCGTTGGCCACAACACACTAGTTCACTTCACTAAAAATGCAAAAAAATAGATAACTTTCTTTCAAATTATCACAGATTATGGTTCAACTATTCATTTTAAAGGTACTGATGAGTTCTTTTGAAAGATACCCATATTGAGAATTTACACTCTCAGGGTTGGTTGGTTGGTTGTAGGGTTTAAAGCCTATTGACTATGCAGGATTCTATGATTATAAGTGTAATATACTCTGTGGGGGTCTTTTTAAAGGGTCCTAGGCTGTATTTACGTGAGTTTTGGGGGAAACAATGGAAAACTCTGAACAGCTAGGTCAATGAGTGCAACCTGGGTTCGAACTTGGCAGTTCTCCTCTACCAGCTTTGAGCACAGAACCGCTTGGCTGCTGGAGGGCCACCCTCAGTGAGGGAGGGGGAGCGATGCTCCTACATGCACACAATTCCTAGCTTACTACCAGGGAAGGATTTAGGCTTTGGCCCGTGAAGCCTGAGACTAAGGGTGCCGCTGTTTGAGGGGCACCAAATTTTTATAAGTGATTAAAATTTGAATAGTGAGAGTGGAGGTGATTAAAGTTTGAAAAATGACTAGGATTTGAAAAGGAAATCTGATATAAAAGACAAAACTGAAAATTATCATTGTTTTATCGACTATAAAAAGCTAGGTAAAATTTATAAATTTATTAAATTATGAAAAGTATACAATTTTATACACAAATTCAAATGTAAAAAGCAACTGGAATTCAAAACCAATTAGGTTTTCAATCGTCAGTACAAACAAATTAGGAAGATCCTTGCTACGACTCAAACAGGTTTTTATTTTATGAGTAGAATTACTTTTTAAAAATAATTATGTAATGACTTAAACAGAAATTAACAAACAGAAATCTGTAAAGTTATTATTATGAAGCATAGCAGCTTGTCTATTTATGAAACATATTAATTTCCATATTAGTTATTGAAGATATAAACATAACATTTGTCTTAAAAGCAAAAACTGTTTTATTTAAAAGACAAAAATTTTAAGTCATTCTACTCTTAATATTGAATCAATTCTTAAATTAGTTTTTTTCTGCTTATCTTGTAATTGCTTCAAGTTTAATGATTTATACTATAAACAAATCTGTGGCACGCCTATGGGCTCACCTGCTAGTGTTTAGAAATAGTTATGCAGTTTTTGGAAAATAAAATAAATGATAGTTTAAATGATAAAATTCCTTTTTGGCGGAGATACGTTGATGACATTTTTTTATTAATTGAAGAAAAACATATAAATGAAGTCGTTACTTTTTCTAATTCGTTATGCCCAGAAATTCAATTCACTTTGGAAATAGAACAGAATAACAGTTTGCCTTTTCTTGATGATCTCGTTGAACGCATTTCGAATTCACCTAGCATTTTTCAAACTTCTGTTTATCGTAAGGCCACTTTTACAGGTCAATATCTAAATTTTCATTTCGCTAATCCTAATTTGCATAAAATTGCAGTCTTCCGAACTTTGGTCAATAGAGCTCTTCAGTTATGCAGTAACGAGACACTTTTTAAGTTGGAAATTAAAAAAAATTTTCAGGGTTTAATAAATAACGATTACCCTCTTAATTGGTTAAAACGAATTTATCGTGAAAAAATTATCAGCTTCCCCTCTCCTTCGTTTCCTCCTGCAATTCCCCCCTCTACTCCAATGAAAATAAAAAATTCACTTATTAATAAAAACAATTATATATCTATGCCACATTTTGGTTTTCCTTCAGAATTTATTTCTAAATTACTTAAACCACATAATATTTATACTGCTTTTTGGCCAATTAAACAATTGAAAAACGTCCTTTTTAACTTTAAACCCATAACCTCTTCTCTGGATTTAACTGGTGTAATATATTTAATTCCTTGTAAAAATTGCAAATATGTTTATATAGGTGAAACTGGCCGTACAGCAAAAATTAGACTACAAGAACACAGACGATCTTTTAAAAATTGCAACCAAAATTCTAAAATTGTAATCCATTCAATAGAAACCGATCATATTCCTGACTTCGATAATATAAAAATTCTAAATTCTAGTTCTCATAATTATAAATTGCGTATTTTCCTTGAGAGCTGGCACACTGCCAAGCATCTCCACACTATCAATGAAGCATGCGCACTGGCTCCTCAATATTCAGTACTCCTTTAAATTCCTTCAGTGTTCATGTAATGTTTGCATATTGTGTTGTAATTACTGATGAGGAAACCCGGACGGGTTTCGAAACGTCTGATTTTAATTGTTTTTATATGCAATTTTTGTTTTTTAAATGTATTTTAACTTAAAATTTTTGTCTCTTAAATAAAACAGTTTTTGCTTTTAATATATATAATTGAAATGGTTTGATGTTTGTGTACGTTAAAAATAACATTTGTCTGTTTATTAAATATTAAATAAAAATTTTAATTCTGTGTAATATAATCATATATTCAAAGGAGAAACCAAATAAAGCAATCATTTCCATGATTGCACTAGATTAATTTACTTTTTAAATATGAGCTAATTATTATATGAAATGTTTCATAGTGATTGATGCATCAAAGAATAATATAGCTTTCTTTAGTTTTATTATATTTATAATTATAATGTATATGCATAATATTTCAAAATATGGGAGGGGGGGAGGCACCATAGACAAATAGGCCTAAAGCACAATCTATCTTAAATCTGCCTGTGCTTACTTTACTACTATTATTGTCAACAAATTTTATTAATTTCACAATCACTTGTTTAAAAAAATTCTCATTACGTATATTCATATGAAATATCGTCCTATAGTGTCTTAATTTGTGATATACACGCTTATACACAGAGCGACAGACAGATAATTTTCATACATTTTCTAATAATAGTTAAATTGTGTCCAGGACGCATCAAAATGTGTAAATGCATCAAAAATCAAAAATTTTCATGAATCCAATACTTTTTTCTTAGTTAAAAATAATAAATATATTTCTTGAAATATTTCATATTCTATTTATATTTTTAACCTATGGCTATGTTTTAACTGATACTTGCAGAAGGAATACTGTAACTTTTTAAAATGCATTTTTTATGTAAAGCAATAGTCAGACACCTTGGAAATTGATAATTTATATAATTATTGTTTTTGTTTCCCTAATTTTTTGCAATATTTTATAATTTGTTTATATTTTTAACATGAATATAGGCTGAAAAAAAGACTGACAGAAAATTAAAGTAATCTCTTTTTGTAATTAAATATATTCAATAGACATATAATGTTAGTTTTCATTATATATGTTTTAAAATGGTTGCTTATGATTTAAAAGGTAAGCAATAGTTTCAGTTACTTAAAAACTTACATGATTATTGCTTATTTTAATGTATGGGTAAACTTAAAATTGTCTAGTCAAGAATGAGTGACAGTCGACAAAATAGGCGATAAGCATGACATATGTGATGGTCCTTTTCGTATCAAATCGTATACAAGGAAAATAACATAATGCCCTGTTGGCATCGTTGAAATTTGAAATTGTGCCAAGGCTATTGCTCATTCTTGACTAGACTAAACTTAAAATGTTATAGAAATAAAGTCCTTGGTGAAAAACACTTGGAATATTTAGGCACCAAATTTACAAAAGTTGCCAAAGAAGAAAGAGACACAGCTTTAGTATGGGATCACTTTTATGATATTTGTCACTGAAACAGCTTAGACGTTTTACTTAAGCAATTGCAACTTAAATTTATCGTCAAAATGGCAATAAATACTTAAACTCGCCAAAGGAGGGGGGGGGGGGGAGTCACCATACAAAAGCTATTTCAGGGGATATCTCATATACTAATGCCATTCATATAAGAAATATATATATATATATATTAGAATAAGAAGACAGGCAAAATTTATCACTATCCAGCCTCCTGCCAAGAAACCAAATTTGCCAACTTCCAAAATATTAGAATCACAATGTATTGTAAAGTTTTATTTTTAAAAAAATTATGAAGATCATACAGTTTGGGAACAAAAGGATAAAAACTTTTGAAAATATCTCGATTTACAATATATGAATATTTCTAGAAAATATATCTTTCTTTCTATTTTGTAAGCAAAATAAAATATTTAAAGATATATAAAAGGTCATTTCTGTTCAGTTGAAATTAATATAAATGGATCAAAACTTAAAACAGAGAAATGAAGTAACCTCTTTAAAAAATTATAGTCTATTTTATCTTTCAATTATTTATAATTAGTGTAGATATCATTTTGCATCAATAGTAGTTTTTTATAACTTTCAGCAATAAAAAACTATTAATTATTTACAATAAAAAATTGAAAAAGGTCTTAATGTGTTTTAATATTTTAAATCCTACAAAAAACACAAAAAAATTACCATGATAAATGAAAATGATTACATGTGTCTAAATTTCAAAAATAAACATTAAAAATTTACATATGTTTAAGAGAGAATTTACTCATCATTTTAAGTATGAGAGGCGGACTAAGATCTGAAACAAAACTACAGATAACATTTTAAAAATGTCAACTTCCGTAACGAAACCGGAAGATGACTTATACAATAAGTTGAGTAATTTATGCACTGAAATCATTGAGAAAAGCTGCGTTCACAGAAAAACCCCTAGTACTTCGAAACCACCCACAGTGTAAGACTAAAGCGATGTAAAACATACTCAATCTTAACTCTTAAGAAATAGAAAGCTAAGGCAAAGAGAGATGATGAGTTTTTGCACCTAAATAAAAACTCTAATATATACATCATGGTAATAGAATATCTACTGCGATTTTTGGCACACAAAACTAGCTCGGTCGTACATCAACCGGAACCAACGCCATCTATCGCGTACATTAGGAAACGCTTGCTTGGTAATTTCATTAAATATTAAAAGCAGTATATTTTTTAGCAGTATATTTTTTAAAGTACTGTAATATTCTCTATCTCTTTTATTTATTTATATTTTCAAATTAAAAAAAGATATAAATATATATTTTATTATTATTATTATTATTATTTTTTTTTTCAAATAAAAAAAATGTATAAATATACAATTTATTTTATTTTATTATTATTTTTTAACTATAAAAAGGTATAAAAAAATTTTAATTCAATTTAAAATTTTTAAAATATTTGTAATGAAAATTACAAATTGTATTAATAACTAACAAACATAATTTAATTAAAAACAAAAATGTTGTAATTGATACTGATGAGGAAACCCGGATGGGTTTCGAAAAGTCTAGATTTTCATTATTTTTATATGTATATTTTGTTTTTAAATGCATTTTAACTCAAGTTTTGTCTCGTAAATAAAATAGTTTTTGTTTTTAATGTATATAATTGAGACAGTTTGATGTTTGTGTACGTTAAAAACATAATTTAATTTTTAAAAAGTCCAAAAGGACAAAAAATTACTTATTCTTTGTTAGGATAAATATCGAAATTCACTTAAAATTTCAGATTTTTAAATTTTCATTGGACAAATTATTTAAAATACAGTCGGCTGCAAAATTATTCGAGCTTTAGCAATAATCCCTGTCTAAAAAAAGTACACTTAATACTGCTTTGTTAAATAAATCCTTATCGAGTCATGTTCTTAGTCAGTCTAAGAACATGATTCGACAAGGATTTATTTAACAAAACAGTCTTAAGTGTACTTTTTTAATATAGGAATTATTGGATAGTGCTCGAATAATTTTGCAGCCGACTGTAAGTGAACTTTAACTCAATGATGAAAATAAAAATTATTACTTTTAATTAGAAATATTTATGCTTGTATCTCAGTATCTATTTAAATATTAAGAAAAGAAAGGAAATGGTAATTATTTTTTTGAGGTTTTTAACAAAATGGCAAAAATAAAATCAACTTTTACCTGGAAAATCAATTTTTACAGATTTTCTTTCTTTTTTTTAATTGCTATATAATTTTTTCATCAAATTTCTTTCTGATTCAAAACCTAAATTTTATAGAGCATTTCCTCGTGACGTCTGGTGGTTGGCAAAAAAGCGCGCTCGACTTTCCCGCGCCCCGCCCACCATTGATTTTCCGTTGGTCGCTATGCTTTTCCCATAGAATAATAATAAAGGAAGAAGGAGCATAAGTGTTTCTAATAAGCTGTTGTGTTGCCACAACAAACAGCGATACACTTCTTCTTCTATGGCCCTTCTTTAAGGTTTTGAGTAGCAAAAGTAGCTTTCGCTGGCATTTCACTAGAAGGGGTTTGTAAGCATTAAGAGTATTGTCATGCTCCTTCTTCCTAATTATTATTCTATGGCTTTTCCCAAGCCTTTTTGCCAACCACTCATAAAAGTTGAGATGTTTGTTTACAAACAAGGAACTGCCCTATTTCCTTAAAAATGCGGATTTTTTCCTGATTTTTGTGAAATTTTGTTAAATATAAATTATAAAATTATTTTTACTATGTAAATTAAATACGTAAAGGAAATTAAATAAACCTCTTTCCTAAAAAAAAAAAAAAGTTATAGTTGTGCGGGTTAAAGTCGATTGATTACTACATTATGGTACTATATTTAGATAGAATGTTTTTCGTGGGTTTATTTTTAAGGAGATCCAAGCATGTGTTCACGTGAGTTTCGGAGAAAAGTCAGAACAGCTAAGACAACGAATTGTGATATTGGATCACAACAGGGGGAAAAAATAGATTTTGACACACTGGAAATCGCGAATTTATAACCAATTCTGACGAAAATTAAAATTTTGTTAAAAACAAGCGATTATGGGTTTAATCTAAAAATCACTAAATTTGATAGCCGTTTTTAAGGATTATGGTCAATTAACTATGTTAGGATCCTAGTCGGATAGTTAGAATACTATTCACGGAGATCTAAAGCGATTTAAGCATATATTCACGCGAATTTCAAGGAAAACCACGGAAAACTCATAAAGGTTGAGACGAAGAATTGTGACATTAGATCGCATTAGGGAATACACACACACATATATATATATAAATTATGACGTATTGTAAATTGCGAAATTTATAACCAATTTTGCCAAAATTATTATTATTATTATTATTATTATTATTATTATTATTATTATTATTATTATTTTAATAGCGATTATGAGTTTGCTAAGAAAATTGCTATTCAGTTGATATTTGAAGGGTTTAAAATCGATTGGCTGCGCTAGAATCCTATCGCCTGGTTATAATGCCTTTTATTTGTGTTTATGTAAATAGATCAGAGCATTGTAAATCGGGAATTTTAGAATTTTAATAAAAAAATATAATTTATTTAAGAGATTTAATTGAAATCTTATTCGTATTTACGCGAGTTTCGCAGAAAAACACGGAAAACTCACAACGGCTACGACGAATAGTTGTGACATTGGAGTATTGCGATATAGAAAATATATATATATAAATAAGTTGTTACATATTGTAAATCGCAAATTTACAACGAATTTTGACAAAAATTAAATTTTTGTTGCAAATAGTGATTTTGAATTGAGTCTAAAAATAGCTAAATTAGGTGAATGATTTGTGGGGGCTGCGGTCGATAAACTACATAAAGATCCTAGGCCAGGGTGAAATTCCCTCTGTGGGTAGATTTTCTAAAGAAATCTAGTTCGTATTTACACGAGTTTCGGAGAAAACTACGGAAGACTCAGATCGGCTAAGATGAGGAGTTGTGACATTGGATTGAAAAAAAAATGTATATAATGAAAATTTTTGGGATATCGTAAATTGCGAATTTATAGCCAATTTTGCGAAAAAAAAAAAAAGAATATAAATTATGAATTTAGAGTCTAAATTAGGTCTTTTTTTTGGGGGGGGGGGGGTGATATAGTTAAGATTCTCGGCCAGATTTAAATGCCTTTCATGGATGTTTTTCTAAGGTGATCGAAGCATGTATTCACGTGAGTTTCGAAGAAAACCACAGAAAATTCAGAACAGCTAAAACGACAAACTGTGATATTGGATCGCACTAGAAATTAAGAAAATAAAAATAATAAATTGTAACACACTATAATTCGCGAAGTTATAACCAATTCTGAGAAAAGTTAAAATTTCATTAAAAACAGCGATTATAGGTTTAGCCTAAAAATCGCTAAATTAAGCTGATGCTTTTAAGAATTACGGCCGATTACCTTGTTATTATCCCAATCTTTAGAAAAACGCTTTTAGAACATCGGTGTTTTTCTAAGGATATCTAAATATGTATTCACTCGAATTTCGGAGAAAACCCCGGAAAACTGATAAAGGCTAAGACGATGAATTGTGACATTAGATCGCATCGGGGGGGGGGGGGAGAGAAAAGAAAGATATATATATATTTGTAGTGTATAAGTATATATATTATGTAGTGTATTAATTTATAACGAATTTATATATATATGTAGTGTATAAGTATATATATCATGTAGTGTATTAATTTATAACCAATTTTGACAAAAATTAAATTTTTAGCTATTATGAGTTCACTCAAAAAATCGCTATTAAGTTTATGTTTTAATGGTTTAAGGTCCATTGACTGAGCTAGGATCCTAGGCCTGGTTATAATGCTTTTCATTGGCGTTTTTTTTTAAGGAGATCCAAGCATGTATTCACGCGATTTTCGGAGAAAACCACGGAAAACTCAAAACGGCTAAGACGACGAGCTGTGACATTGGAGTATTGTGATTTAGAAAAAAAATATATATATATAAATGTATCAATAAGTTGTTACATATTGTAAGTCACGAATTTATAACGAATTTTGGCAAAAATTAAAATTTTGTTAAAAATAAAGAGTGTGAGTTGACTCTAAAAATCGCTAAATTAGGATAATGGTTTGTGGGGGTTGCGGTCGATAAACTACATAAAAGTCATAGGCCTGGATCGAATGCCCCCTGAGGGTGGATTTTCTAAACTATCTAGTTCGTATTTATGCGAGTTTTGGAGAAAACTACGGAAAACTCAGAACGGCTAAGATGGTGAGTTGTGACATTTGGTTGCAATCAATAAAAATGTATATAATACTAAATTTTCAGATATTGTAAACTGCGAATTTATAGTCAATTTTGACAAATAATAATAATAATAATAGAAATTGTGAATTTAGTCTAAAAATAGCTAAATTACATAGTTTTTTTTTTTTTTTTTGGTGGGGGGGGGGGTTACAGTCGTTTGATATAGTTAAGATTCTCGGCCAGATTTAAATGCTTTTCATGGATGTTTTTCTAAGGTTATCGAAGCATGTATTCACGCGAGTTTCGAAGAAAATCTCGGAAAACTCAGACCGGCTAAGATAACTATTTGTGGAAAACGAATTGCACCGGAAAATAATAATAATAATAATAAAATAAACAAATTGGGATACATTGTAATCGCGAATTCGTAAAGAATTTTGACAAAGAAATTAATTTGGTTAACAGTAGAGATTATGTGTTCAGAGTAAAAATTGCTAAATTAGATTGATGGATTGCTTTGAGGGGATTACTGTTGTTTGTTCACGTCAGGATCCCAGGTCTTTGGTGAATGCATTCTGTGTGTGTGTGGGGGGGGGAGATTTTCTGAGGAAAACTAGTTCGTATTTACGTAAGTTTCGGGGAAAACAACGGAAAACTCAGAACGTCTAACAAGGGAACTCTTCCAAGCGGTAATCACCGATTTTCTTAAAATTTACAGAAAACAGTTTACACTATACTTAATTCACTTGTGAAAAAATTAGCTGCTGAATCGCAACAGGAAAGCTGTAAAAAATTATTAAACTTTACGTTTTGAACGCCAAATACGAAAAAAGTCATCGCCAAATCACATTAACCTTCCTTCAGTGATGCCAAGGGACTTCAGTATAGGAGGGTTGTGTTTTCTATCGCTCTAGGGTGACTGAAGCAAGGAATCCATCCCCTCCGCGGAGGATCAAAATTATGATGGCATGTCTCCAGAATATCCCTATGAGTGAATACAAGACCATCTCCAATTTCCCACTGCGTAGCTATAGTGCGACGTTAAAACCCACTCAACACTCAATATATTTTCTGAAATCTAGAAGTTTCTATTTAGAAAAAGTGGCATTGGATTACATACGCTTGCAATTTCGATGACGTAAATTTTGCAAGTTTTTTGCAAATACAGTCGGCAGCAAAAGTAACAGAGCACTAGCAAAAATTCCTATGTAAAAAAAGTAAACTTAATGCAGATTTGTTAAATAAATCCTTGTCGAATCCTGTTCGTAGTCAGTCTAAGAACACAATTTGACAAGGATTTATTTAACAAAACAGTGTTAAGTGTGCTTTTTTCACAGAGGAATTTTTGCTAGTGCTCGGATACTTTTGCTGCCGACTGCAGTCATACATTTGGAACGCCTGCAAACGGCTTTGCAACTGGAAGTGTTTCATTTGTATGTACCCCATTATGTTTTGTGTTAGATATAATATTTTCCATTATTTTATGTAATGTTTCAATATTGTATTTATTTAAAATAATGCAATTTCAGAGTTACTTTTACATTACTCCAGCTTATATATAATCTGGAGTAATTTAATGCCTGTAGCACTCGGCATGTGCATTTATATAAATTTGCAGACGATTTAAAAACTAATCTGATTTATAGGTTGGTTGGCTGGGTTTTACGTCGCACTAGTACTGCGGAATGGGCAATTGGCGACCAATATGAATTTTAATATTTGATTGAAGATTTGATTGTTAGAATAGTTGATTGAAATTAATATTCAAATAAATAAATCAAAATTAAAATATTTAAGATATTTGAGGTTGAGTAGGTTTTAAGTTTTAATTCGCACTACAGATATGCAATGGCGACAGTCTAGGGTACATTCCTAGAGATGGTCCGTAGACGAGTTTACAACTTTGATCCTTTACGGAGGGGATTATTTAAAATTGGAAAAACACGTGCATAACCTTTATGGCTTCTTACATTTCTGGTAATTTATTTTGTAAAAATATGCATTAGAATTTCATAAGGTTGGTTGGGTTTTACGTCGCACTAGTGCTGCGCAGTGATTTTTTTCATAGGTAATTTTCTTAGAATTATTAACTGCGAAATCTTGTTGTTTTAAAAATAATTGTTATGCTGAATGCAGACCCTCCGTGGCCGAGTTAGTATGCCACCCTCGCTAATCGCCTTCACGTGTAAAAGAATGGGTTCGATTCCCCAGCCGACCCAGGGTGTTTTTTTAATTTTTTGTATTTTAATCCGGTTATGAGAGGCATACTATTGTAACAATGTCAGCTATCGTAGATCACAAGTCGGATCGTACAGTCGGCAGCAAAAGTATCCGAACACTAGCAATAATCCCCGTCAGAAAAAAGCACTCTTAATACTGCTTTGTTAAGTAAATCCTTGTTGAATCATGTTCTTAGACTGACTAAGAACATGATTCGACAAGGATTTATTTAACAAAGCAGTATTAAGTGTACTTTTTTTAGACAGGAATTATTGCTAGTGCTCGATTACTTTTGCTGCCGAGTGTACGATCCTACTTGTGATCTAAGATAGCTGCGATTGTTACAATAGTATACCTCCCTATGTTATATCTGTCCCCATCTCGACGAAATTTACAGGAGGGTGATGTCGAGTCAAACATACAAATCGTATGTATATATTAAAAATAAATAACATACGCAGAATGCAACCATTTATCACCTGCCAATGTACCGGACCCTCCCCAGGAGTGCATCGCAAACCGTCGCCAATTGCCCATAGTGCAGTACTAGTGCGACGTTAAACCCAACCAACAAACAGGACGAAATTTAGGGTAGAATCATAGATCATCTCCAATTGCTCATTGCGTAGCTCTAATGAGATATTGGATCCACACAACTCATATTCTGTGGAGTTGCTTGTTCGTCGAAGGTTCGTACTGCCCAATAAAATGATCAGACTAAGGGTTACATACAAATGAAACACTTCCGGTTGCAAAGCCGTTTGCAAGTGTTCCAAATGTATGACTACAGTCGGCAGCAAAAGTATCCGACCACTAGCAAAAATTCCTATGTAAAAAAAAAAAAGCACACTTAACACTGTTTTGTTAAATAAATCCTTGTCGAATCATGTTCTTAGACTGACTAAGAACAGGATTCGACAAAGATTTATTTAACAAAACTGCATTAAGTGTACTTTTTTTACATAGGAATTCCTGCTAATGCTCGGATACTTTTACTGCCGACTGAATTTGCAAAAAATTTGCAAAATGTACGTCATCGAAGTTGCAAGCGTTCCGTTTGCATGTAACCCTTATAAGAAAAATGTGTTCGGATACGAAATGCTTTCATTTTAGTTTAAAAAAAAAAAAAAAAAAAAAAAAAAACAGCTTTTTGTTTTAATATAAAATGTTTTGTTTTATTTAAATTTATAAAAAAGTTTTGATCATATATTTTTTTAATGTCGTTATTAAAAACTTGATATAAATATTCTTGCAATTGTTATTGACACAGCTTATTTAACTGAAATATTAAATGTTATTTAGAATTTCGACTAAATAAGTCTCAATCTGGTAAATTATCTGTTTTTTGTTAATCTATTCTGAATTCTCATGTGCTCGACAGTGTAGGGAGTTCGTTTGACTATCAAAAAGAAAGAAGAACATCTACATCTATTAAGTCTTCATTGCAATGAAATTTCGAAGAATGCAGTCGCCAAACAGGCGCTTTTTTGGAAATATTGCAAACATGCTTCCATTTTTAATAATTTTTTATAGCTTATCTATTGCGACTCAGCAGCTAATATTTTAGGAAGATGCTATTCATGATTAAATCTTATGCCAGAAATTTTTTCAAGAAAATCGGTGATTACCGCTTCAAAGAGTTTCCTTGTAAGACGTCGTGCATGACTTGGGAATGAACACAGCATCTCTCACCTTCTAGTTTCTACAGCAGAACCTCTCGGCGTCTTGCAGGTTAAATTCGGGTGAAAATTTAGAAATTTTAAAGAAAATAATGTTTAATTAAATTAAATTATCCGATGAAATTTTATAATTTTTGAGCTAATATTTCTCTAACTGAAAATCACAAAACTCATAGAAAAATAATATTTAATTAAATTTCAGGTCAAAGATTTTATAAAGCTAGATTTACACTTGTTAATAACATTTCAATGATGCTGCTTATCCCTGACTTAAATTGCATCACTTTCTTATATCTTATTATGGACTGAGTGGGCCAAAATATCTCGTAGCACAAGAGAGGACATTAAGCGTATAAAGGGGCATGGGAGGTCCCAGTTTTTCCTCTTTTTCATCATGGTAGCTTAACGATGGAATTTGTTTTACTCAACGAATCAATTATAAAGTTAGGGTTGGTGTTAGATGGGATGCCTCTGAGGCAGACTTTTTTCGGCGTTGGTCCTTAGGATTTAATGCTGTGAACTTAATAGCTTTGGTTTAAAACTCATTCTACATTTTGTGAACATATCCAAATTTTTGCAGTGTATTTTCAATCTACCACCTGTCAATTTAACAAAAGTTTCTTTGGTGCATAAATCTTTGAGATTTTTTTTCTAAATTAGTCCAATTTTCATCGATTTCCACCAAATATGGGTGAATATTTTTTCTGTCAGAGTTCCTGATTACGTTGTCAGATTGAGAATTGGAGGAATCCTCCTCCATAATATTATTTTCATTATCATCCAGATTATCATTTAATTCATCAAGTACCTGAAATTTGTTAGTTAAAGGGATATCTGAATCAGAAGTATTTTTTCGCTTCCTAGTTTTAACCACAGTAAAATCTGAGTCATGTATTTCATTAATAGCAATCTGAAATTTTTCGCTATTAGAAGGGTGACATAAACTACTAGTTTAGAAATATTCGATAAGCAATTTTTAGTTAATTAGATTGGCTAGTAATTTTCGCTCCCGGATAACAGAAATAACAGAATGAATCATGCATCTTACCTGATGCTTTGTCGATCCGTCCTGAGCGTATCTGCTATTCGCTCAATATCTGAGAATTGTCATATCTACGTAATTTGCATATCCAAGCAACACATCTGATTCTATATTACTAAACTGAATATTTTTTTTACATAGATCTTAGAAATATGGAACTCTGTTAGCAGGGCCTGATTAAGCTTTGAAACTAGGGGAAGCTCAGTATCATTTCGGGGCCCCCTTTCATTTCGAAAAATCTGGTTTTCCTGTTACATATTGTAATATAAAAATACTATAGTATAAAAATACTATAAAAATTAGTGTGTGTTTATAGTTTTTTTTTTCCCATTCATATATCTGGGTGGTTTCTACACACAACATTAAAATCATATAACTTATTAATTAACCCGATCAGGTTATCCCTTTTTTCAGCATCTTGTCAGTTTATGATGGGTCGCTGAAGACCCGAGCAATATTAGAACACGTTATTTTTAATGAAAAAAATCTGATAAAATTCTTTAACACTCTTGAATATTTTTACTTTAAAGGTAAACAATGAATATTGCAAAAAAATTAAACAAATATTTTATTTGTCATCAGAAATACACCTATTTCCATAAAATGCAGGAATTTACTAAAAAATTCATAACTTTTAAGCAAATTAAGATATCTGAAAAATTCAAATTGCATAATAAAATTCAAGAATGGTACTTTTACGGGAAAAGTCATGAACATAATGGATTAGTATTTCTTCTATATGTGAGTTCTGAAAGATGAAACAAAAGAAAAATAGCTCAGGTCTCCAGTGACCCACGACAACCTGATCGGGTTAAGAACATTCAGAGTTTTGAGGTTAAATAATAATGGATTTTTCCCGAAATAGTGAGTATTTTATCTTGCTTTAGGCGGACTTTCTCAGAAAAAATTAAATCTCAGTGTGAAAATATGAAACAGAAAATTCAAGACCCTGTTTTTAGTTATTATGGGGCCCTCTCTTAAATTTTAGAGGGGAAGCTTGTGCTTCCCGAGCCTTTTGAGTAATCAGGCCCTGTCTATTAGCATCAATAATATCTTGAATGGTTTGCTTATCTAATAAGTAAACAAGCTGAATTCTCCATGATAATATATAACGATAACGATCAATAAAAACGCCCTATGATCGTTAAAAAAAGCAGTAAGCCGAAGAAAAGTTCTGATCCTAAAGGGTTCCTTGTAGTAACAAGAACTACTAACAGGTGGCAGCATCATAAAATAAAATTGGAGTAGATGAACTAAAAATATGAGAGAAATTGCCTAAGTTGCCAAAAGGTGGCAGCACCAGAGCGTTGACTGGCACTCTCAAAAAATTTCCGGTGTGAAACAATAAAATTTTGTTTTGATTCTTGTACGGCTTTAAATTAATTTTTTTTTTTTTTTTTTTTTTAGAATTACTGATTACATCCTAACACATTTTTGGTTATAACTCTATGAAAAAACAAGTATATAAAGTATAGTACTTTTCCGCACAGACTCTAAGAAATTCATATCTGAATTAAAAATTGAGTGTTATTATTGAAAAATAAAATATATATATATATCAAAGTTGGCGCTCATTTTAAAAGGTAGATGACTTCCAGTTCAAAATTACACGACATTTTCTAAAAGTACACTTAATTTCCTATTACATGATATCTATTAGATTTTTCTGCGTCAATTAATAACGAAATAACAACGGGTGTTGCTTTTTATTCTCTTTTTCTCGACTCTACTTTGCGTAACTATGGCCTATGGGCTAGGGCTCCCTCAGGCCTAGGATCCTAGTGCAGTCAATCGGCCTTATTCCACACAACAACTCTTCGACGGTACAAACATTCAGGTGTACAGACGTGTATTTGGAAGTTTAAACAACTTTGAACAATTTAATTTATTCAATTTTGAATTAAATTTTTTCTATAAACTGTATGTATGTATAATTTTTTCTATAAATTGTACGTATGTATATTTCATAAGTGAAGTCGTATGTAAAATTCAAACAAAATAGAATCAGTACTGATTTAAATGATGCTTTAGAATACTGTTAATGCTATTTTAAATTAGTTATTATAACAGTTAACCGCTGCAATTCTGAAAATTAACTAAAATTTACAGAAAATTTCTATTATAGTGGATCGGTTGCGTTTTTTCAACGTCGCATTAGTACTGCGCTATGGGTAACAGACAATGGTCTAGCACCCCCCCCCCCCCCAAAATGGTCCTGGGACATGCCATCACAATTTTTATTCTCCGCAGAGGATATGGCTCCCCCACTTCAGTGACCCCCAGGGTATAATCTGGATAGGAACATGTAGGACAATGGGGCCACGACGGATTTTATGTGCAAAAGACACCATTAGTGTTCACAACAGTCTGTGGCCGCCTCGAGTATCGAACTCGCATTTTTTCAGTAACGAGCTCGGCGTTTATATCTGTATCTATAATAATAAAGGAAGATGTCTGTCTCTCTGTCTGTCTGTCTGTCTGTCTGAGCATCTATACGTTCAGCCCCTACTGAACGCAGAACTACAAAATTTGACATACGGGTGCTTAGAAGCCTGCCCGAGGGGATAGTCAAAACAGAATTTAAAAATTTTAATTAGTTGCGGAGATATTAATTAAAATGTAGACCTATGTCTTAATCAAAAAGCGATCTCAATGACTCAGAATTCACCGAGATTGCATAAAAGTAGATATTTTAACGGAGTTAAAAGCAGAAAAAATGGAAAATAAATTAGAAATATTAGTCCGATCATTACGAATTTGGTACCAAATGAAAGGGGAATTTTTTCCGAATCTGAGAGTGCAAGCGGCTTATCGATACGTCAATTAGATTTTTTAAAATTAACTAAACTATGAAATTTAGTTGGCAACAGGCAGACGATTTTCTAAACGGTCTCGATCGGAAACAAAACACATACGAGACAACTGTCTGTGATGTCTGTGTTGAAAACGGAAATGGTTGTAATCAATTAAGATATCATGTGTTTTGTACTGGGGGGAAAAATTGCAATTTTCAATTTTTTTCAAATTTTCATTCACGTTACATTTAAATTAATATTCGGCCTAGACAGCATATTATAAAGCTACTGTTCAATTTTCATGAAAATATATGAATAATTAAAAAAATGACATATTTATTGGAAAAAGATTGTCTTTTATTTTTTTGCAGTATTTGCAGTAGTCGAAATTTCGTAGTATGTAGTTTTAATGCCCGATAATTCGATTGTGAATATTTTTGAAAGAGTACGATTATTAGGGAGGGCTTGAGGGACAGGGAAAAAAGGCAAAAAAAAAAAAAAAAAAAAAAGTAGCTGCGTTTGAAATTGGTTGGCCTATTAAGATTTTAAGGCAAGGTATTTGGTTTTCTTTTTTATCCCAGCTGGCGCTGAAATATTTTAAAATTTCAATATTTCAAATTCTAATTATGATTATATAATTTTTAATACATCATTCGAAAGATATTTTAAAGTTCTTTTATATTATCGAAAGTATTATTCGAGATTTTACCCGATTTACACGTTTTAAGGTTTCCTTTTTAGGTTTTCTTTTGTATCTCAGCTACTAATTAAAATAATTTCATAAGTAATACATCATTTGAAAGCTTTGTTGATTTGGAATTGAACAATATATTACAGAAATTTCTACCGCCAGATGGCGCTGCTATATTTTAAAATTTCAATATTTCAAATTCCAATGAGCAAGGAAGGTGTTGTAAGGTCTAAAACGGGGATAAGGCGCCGCAGGCGCCACCGAGCGGGACTTAGCTAAAGTTAGAAATTTGAAATATCAGCGCCGAAGGCGCTACCGTACGGGAGTTTACTGCGATTTAGATAAGCTATTTTCACGATATATCAATAAGCTGTTATTAGACCTGATACGGGAAACACCGAGCGGGAGTTTCGTAAAGTCGGATTTTTCAGGGATCGCGAACCAGCTGGTTGCCGAAGGCGGCTAGTCTATAATAATAAAAGAAGATGTCTGTCTGTCTCTCTGTCTGTGCATCTATACGTTCAGCCACTACTGAACGCAGAAGTACAAAATTTGACATACGGGTGCTCAGAAGCCTTCCCGAGTTGATAGTGAAAACAGAATTTAAAAATTTTAATTAGTTCCCGAGATATTAATTAAAATGTCGACCCATGTCGATCGAAAAAGAAACATTCTATCAGCAGACGATTTCTAAGCTGCCTCGATCGGAAACAAAACACATGCGAGACAACTGTCTACGATAAAAAAGGAAATGAATGTAACCAATTAAGATATCCCGTGTTTCATAGAGTGGGAATAAAAATTGCAATTTTCAAACTTTTTCAAATTTTCATTCACGTTACATTTAAATTAATATTTGGCCTAGACAGCATATTATAAAGCTACTGTTCAATTTTCACGAAAATATATGAATAAATAAAAAAATGACGTATTTATTGGAAAGGGCTTGAGAGAGGGGGAAAAGGGGGGAAAAAAAGAGTTACTGCGTTTGAAATTGGTTGGTATATTTAGATTTTAAGGCAAGGTAAATCGAATGCGAATATTTTTTAGTGTAAAATTATTATTATCGGCGGAAAGTGGGGGGAGAGCGAAGGGGCAAAGATGTAGAAAAGGAACGGGAGTTTCGGAGAAAACAACGGAATACCCAGAACACCTTTATTCTTTAATATTTTGCAGAGTTTCGAATTTGCTCACATATCGTACTAAGGATTTTTAACGTTATATAGCCCGGAATTATGCAAGTTTCGGAGAAAACCAGGGATAAGTCGGATCACTGAGAGAAATTTCGGAGAATAATAAAATAAAATAAAATAAAATAAAATGAAATACATTTTAATTTACATTTAATTGCAAATAAAATTTTATTCTAATATTCTAATACGTGTATTTCAAATTCTAATTATGATTAATTTTTTTTTTTTTTTTTTTAACACGTCATTCGATACACATTTTAAAGTACTTTTACATTATCGAAAATGGAATTCGAGATTTCACCCGATTTACAAGTTTTGAGGTCTCCTGATTAGGTTTTCTTTTGTATCTCAGCTACTAATTAAAATAATTTCATAAGTAATACATCATTAGAAAGCTTTTTTGATTTGGAATCGAACAGTAGATTACAGAAATTTCTACCGCCAGATAACGCTGTAATATTTCAATATTTCAAATTCTAATTATGATTATATTATTTTTAATGCATCATTCGAAAGATATTTTAAAGTACATTTATATTATCGAAAGTGGAATTCGAGATTTCACCTGATTTACACGTTTGAGGTGTCCTGAATCGGTTTTCTTTTGTATCTCAGCTACTAATTAAAATAATTTCATAAGTAATTCATCATTTGAAAGCTTTGTTGATTTGGAATTGAGCAGTAGATTACAGAAATTTCTACCGCCAGATGGTGCTGTATTATTTTAAAATTTCAATATTTCAAATTCTAATTATGATTAAATTATTTTTAATACATCATTCGAAAGATATTTTAAAGTTCTTTTATATTATCGAAAGTGGAATTCGAGATTTTACCCGATTTACACGTTTTAAGGTCTCCTGTTTAGGTTTTCTTTTGTACCTGAGCTACTAATTAAAATATTTTCATAAGTAATACATCATTCGAAAGGTTTGTTGATTTAGAATTGAACAGTAGATTACAGAAATTTCTACCGCCAGATGGTGCTGTAATATTTTAAATTTTAAATATTTTAAATTCTAATGAGCGAGGAAGGTGTTGTATGTTCTAAAACGGGGATAAGGCGCCACCGAGCGGGACTTTGCTAAAGTCAGAAATTTGAAAGATCATAGCATGGTGAGTGAACAGGCTGTTTCAGATATTGAAAGTGGAAGAGGGCGCCGCAGGCTATCGAGCGGGAATTTACTGTGATTAAATTTTTCAATAAAGCTATTTTCACTATATGTCAATAAGCTGTTGTAAGATCTGAAACGGGAAAAAGTCGCCGCAGGCGCCACCGAGCGGGAGTTTCATAAAGTCGGATTTTTCAACGATCGCGAACCAGCTGGTCGCTGAAGGCGGCTAGTCTATAATAAAATAATATGTGTGTGTGTGTCAGTGTGTACGTATATCCGGAGGCATACTGAAGTAGATTTTTAAGAAAACGGCTAATCGCAGGGCTACACAAATTTGCATGATGGTACATTATGACGTGTTCTGATGTACCTCGAAGGCCGATTTTTGAATTTTTGTTTATATATTTTAAAATTAATTACATTAAAATATGAAAATAATGAACTGGTAATTGCTTTAAAATTAGCCATTTAAATTTTTAATTGTTGCCAAAAATGTTTACGAGTTAATTTTTTTTTTTCAACATAAAATGAAATATGCTTTCACCTTTCACGCGAAAAAAAAAAAAAAGTCAAATATTACATTTATTTATGCATATGACAAAATGACTTCTTTATAACTTTACAATAAAATAATAATAAAAATCTAGCATGTTTCTTCCGAATTTTGTTACGTAACCATTTTTATTATATACCTCATTTTTAAATTTATTTATTTTTGTTGTTGTTTGTTAAATAGGTATGTTTTTGGCACGGATGAATCGCGCAAGGCATGAAGCTAATTCAGCCTTATATTAAACAGCTTTACTTGTTGATAATCCTGGGCAATTTTTTAAATTTTGATGCTGAAGTAAATCGGACATTTTTCGCCAAGGACTCTACTTTCACGACAGCCAATTTAAGCCAAGTAGAGCATCAAAAATATTAATAAGTTATAAAATATTGAAAAAAAAAACAGAAACAATAAATTATACATTTTTCTCTAAAATGGCAACAAAAATTCAAAAGTTGCCAAGGAGAACTATATTAAGGCTTTATTCATAATTGTTAAATCGTGTCCCGTTTTCTATAAGCTTATTATAATTATTATTAGTTCCCCATCATACTATAGGTATGGGGAACTTAGGCAATCGTGAAAATTTTCGACCTCGGTTTTTTGACTTTTTTACACGTTTTCAGGTGTGAGGAATCCGAAAATGACAAAATTTCTATGATGTCTGTCTGTAGGGTGTCTGTTAGTCTGTTAGTGTGTAAGTCCGTTAGTTTGTTAGTCTGTGTACACGATATCTCAAGAACAAATTGTCGCAGAGAGGTCAAATCAGTTTTAAAATATTACTCTCGACACTGGCAAGAACCCTATTTATTTGCAACATTCGAATTAAAAAACTTCGTAAGTTATTAGAAATTTACGATTTTCTTAACACGGGAGAATAGGACAAAAATTCACTTAAACGTGCATTAAATGGAAACTTTTTACTGTAAAAATGTTAGACCAGTTTTAAAATATTAGTTTTGATGCCGGAAGGAACATCAGTAACTATAAATATGCTACTTTGAAAATTTCGCAAGTTATTGGAAATTTACGAATTCCTTAACATGGCAGTATAGGGCAAAATTTCACATAAACGTCAATTTTTAGAGATATTTTCATCGTAAAGATGCCAGACTACTTTTGAAATATTATTTAGGACACTGGTATGAATATTAACGACTATGAATTTTCCAATATAAAAATTTCGTAAGTTATTGGAAATTTACGAATTTCTTAACATGGCAGCATAGAGCAAAATTTCACATAAACGTCAATCTTGAGGGATATTTTCATCGTAAAGATATCAAACCACTTTCGAAATATTATTTAGGATACTGGCATGAATATCATAGACTATGATTTTTCCAATTAAAAAAAAATCGTAAGTTATTTGGAATTTACGATTTACTTAACATGCCAGAATAAGGTAAAATTGAGCATAAACTTTCATTTTGAGGCTCATAAATACATTAGACAACTTCAAAATTACATTTATGATATTTGTTTGAACATAATTGAATACAAATATTCTAATAGGAAAATTTCGTAAATTATTCGTAATTTACGATTTTATCAACATAGCGAAATTGTAAATTTTTCATATAAATATGAATTTTGAGGATTATTGCATTGGTAATAGTAGCATGAAAACTAAACAACGGAATTGACCCCGATAAAATAAATTAATAGATTAGAATAAGATAATATATCGAAGTGAACGGTGGATAGCCTATTAGGCGGGGTTTTCATTTTGTCACTGTATCAAGCTTTTGTCAAATTCATTTCTTTTAACATGATTATATCTCTCAAACTAGAAATTTCTGAGAACATAAATATGATGGGGAACTGAGCAGAGTCCGCCTATGCCAACTAGTTATTATTACTGTTTAGTTTTAAATTTATTTTGAAGTTATAAAATGGAAAATTTTACATCTTAACAATAAAATATTAAAAGTTTTAAAGAAACGGCAAAAACTTGAATGGCGCAACACTACATAGACAGAATTCATAATATTCTAGAGCGTTAACGGTTAACGGAAATATTGATAATTCTCCGCCGGACTCTCATTGATTAAAAGTGAGATTACGATTCTGCCAATGATGTTCAAGTAAAACTCGAACCAAAATCCAAGAGGTCGTCGTACTCGTACGTAAGCATATAATTCCAGCTGAAAGAGCATAATATATGCGTCGCTGTTACTGAACTGAAAAGGAGGATTTCTAATAAAAAGAAGTAAGAATTTTCTTTTACGTAATATTGTAACAGTGTAGTGAACAGCATTATGAATCTTTTTTTTACTTTCTCTTACCCATAAGGTAAAGTATTGTTTTAGGGTCAAATTTTCGAACGTGAAATTTTGTTATATTTACACGTTTTGAGGTCCCTTGAATACGAAAATCATGTTTTTGGGTCAATCCATTAGAAATCACCCAGGCCATGTTGCTCAACATTTTTTATTTTTCTTATTTTTTTACCAGTTAATCCCCGTTATTAGGTGAGTTCAAAACTGTCGTAGAAATGTTTTAATCTACCTGTTTTATTCCCTACATTTTTATGTAAATTAGCTAGCAGTTTTTGAGCAGGACCGCTATTTAACTTTCCACTTTCTTTTACAACATTTTCAGTTATTTTTTTGTTTAAACTAGTGGATTCTGTCGGCTTGACATGTAGAAAACTTAAATGTCCTTTTTCACTACTTTCATTTAAATTAGCTACTCGCTTATGAGAAGCATCGTTGTTTAAACCGCTATTTTCTGTTACTTGTACCACAACATTTTCATTTTGACTAATAATTAAATCTGGTGGCTGATCAGTTGTAAAACATAAATTTAACTTATTTGCTAAAGGTTGAGTACCAACATTAATGTTAACATTTTCTGCGACTATTTTTCCTGTTTCATGAGATAAATTTCCGGACTCGACCGGCTTAGCATTTGCATAAGATTTATCAATAAAAGTAACAGAATCTGCCGACTTGACAGTTTTAGAATTAAACTGTAATTTATCATGTGATGAATTTAGACTACTAGAAAAGTCTATTGACTGAACAATTTCAAAACATAAATTTCGTTTCTTGACGAAAGTTTTAGCCGCTACATTTAATAGACTTTCATTCTTCTCTAAATTTGAAGGAAACGGAGAGTTTAAATTGGAAACGCATTGAGAAGAATTTAAATGCTGCAAGTTGACTGAAGAAATAGAAAGAGAATTTAAACATATAGATTGTACTTTGGTATTATTAGAGTTCATTGGATCCTGTGCCACATTTTCAGATTGATTTAAATGACTGTTTCTCGGCTGCGAAAAGTTGGCTTGGTGCGGTCGGTTGAAAGTATCAATTTGAGGGGAAGGGGGGGGCGAAATTTTCTTGCTGTTCATTTTTAATATTTACGAGTTCCTGCGGGCGATTGGAGTTATTTGCAGGTTTAGCAGAGTGACGTGCTTGATATTTTTCTAGCCGTTCAAATAGACTATCAATGGATGCGGCTGGTTTTAAATGTAGAAAATCTTGAATTTGGACTGTAAACAGCGGGTTTATAATGTCAAATGTTTCCAAGAAGGATAAATTTAGATCGAGTTGTTTAATTAAATCTAGTTTACGCAGGAAAAAGGTCGTCGGTTTATCAAATACAGACATTTTAGTAGTATACAGTTCCTGCCTTAATTGAGCTCTATCAGCACTCGAGGAAAATGTGCTTATAATTTTGATTTTTAACTCTTCATAGGTGGGATTTGGACCCAAAGAATGAGAGGCGATGAGGTCAAACCACCTTTGAGGTTCTCTTTTTAAAGAGTATTTTAAACAGTTAAATCGTTCAGAAACATCAATATTCTTCAAGTTCCTCAAAAAAGTTAAGCACATTATTTTTGCCGGTAAAATATACTCGAGCGGGGAAGGGGGGGGGGGTGTCGAGCTGGTTTGGGCGCCACTGTAGAGAATAAGAGTGGGCCATGCTTCTCTAATGTAGATCTTAAATCCTAGATCTTAGATCTTACTAAATCTTAAATACAAACTTGAATACTTAATTGCTTAATTAACTAGAAATAAGAGGAGCTCGAGACAAAGTTAACAAATAAATACACAAAGTTTATTTAACAATCTATGATAAGGAGGGCGTTGAGCTAACTCTAATTAAATAAATGACTTCAGGAACTAACTTTAAACAAGACATAAATTAAAATATAACTGATCTCACCAACGCTGATCTTTTGACGACTGCTCCTTACTACTACTAACTTTTCTCACTTCAGAGTGTCGAGCGGATTCCCGGTCACGACGGACTCCTACTGTAAATTACGCCACAATACTACACCTCTCTACCATCACTGCACACTTATCAGCTACCAACTCATCACATTCCATTACCGCTAGCCACTCCAATCCACACTAAGCAGCTACTAATTCATTAGCATTCCATTACATTTCCTTTCATTTCAATTAAAACTTACAATCACTTCCCCATTCACCAAATACTCGGATTCTAATTATTTCACTGCAGCACGATGCCGACATAAAACTCACTCGACCTCAACCTTCGCCGAGTCAATGGGGACGAAGCGATTTGACCGTCCCAACTTTAGATTGCTGGATTCAGCTGAAATTCAAACGGACTGTGGAGACGTTCTATAGTCTCGACCTTACAACCGATAGGTGGGATTGTTATGTAGAATGATAAAGATTATAGAAGGAAGTTTTGTGATGACCACTGCAAACTAGTTTAATTATCAAGTATACATTATATATATATATATATATATATATATATATATGTTTATATTAGTTAGTTGTAGGACGACTAAGGCGCCCGATGAAAGATAATCATTTCATTTTATTTATTTCTCACTTCAAATAATTCATTTGCTAGCAAGCCCATGCGAAAATTTCCTATTTATATCTTCTTCTCTGTATTCTTTATCTTTAAAATTAAAAATTATTATTATTATTTTATAGACGTCATTTTTTAGAATATCACGACATCATATAGATGCAAATTTTATATTTTATAATTTTATTTTCACGTGAAAGCACATTTCATTTTACGCTGAAAAATAAATAAATAATAAAAAAATGGCAACAATTAAAAATTTAAATGTCTATTTTCATATTTTAATTAATTAAAAAAATAAAATCTAATCTAAAATTCGTTACAAATAAGGTACCAAATGAAAGTGGCGATTTTTCTGAATCCGTCGGATTAAACAGCTTATCGATCGGACAATTAGATTTTTTAAAATTAACTAAAGTATAAAAATTAGGTCAGGCCCTGACTAATGGCAGGGCATACGGGGCAAATGCCCTGGGCCCCCCTTCTGGAAGACAGGCATATGCAGAAATTCTGCAACCTAAAGAGCTCTTATGCCACTGCAAGGGGGCCCTCCAGAATAGGCTTGCCCCGGGGCTCCAGGTAGTCTAAGTCGGGCCCTGAATTAGGTGGCAACTTTCGTTCACACAGGGTTCAAGGAAATATCTTAGTATTTTTAAGCGTGACAGAGTCAGTCAGTGATGAGCGTAACTATATATGCTGATATATTATTATTATTAAAATATAAATTGCGTATTAAATATTTCTATAAAAATATTTATCGACTTTTTTTTGTTGTTGTTGTTTAAGCTTTCCGAAAGATCTACAAAGAAAAGCCATTTGGGAAACAAAATTAAAAAGAGAAGGTTTTAAAGCATCGGATTACTCCAAAATTTGCTCAAAACATTTTACTGAAGAATGTTTTGAGAAAACTAAAACTGGAGGAATGTGATTGAAGAAAGATGCTGATCCCACGCTATTTAATTTCCCTGAGCATCTTCAAAAGGAAACCACCAAAACTACCAGCGCAATTCGTTCTAGAGGTGGATATAACAATAATCCGACTGTAAAACAATTTAAAGCCGCATATATACGTCTTTTAACCCACCATCAAATTTTGACGTCCGACTCTGCAAATTGTACCATTTTAGATACAACGAGCATTATTAACGTGTCAGAAAGTAAGAATATATGTTTACAGAACATGTCTGAAAATCATCAATTAGATGATTCTGAATGTCCAGTCATAAAAAACTCAGAAAGTGTTTCTGACACTAATTTATCAAATTTAACTAAACTAAGTGAATACGTAAGTGAAGTCCGAGGAGTGATCGTAGCGCCGTGGTTGAACGATTGATTGTGGCGTTCAAAACCTAAACAGACGCCACCAAACGGTGAAAACTAAAAGTTCTGTGGCAAAGAGTTAAGGGCACTGTCCCGAAAGAGTTTAGAAATGACACGCTAGTATAAAACCTATGTAAAATGCTTAGAGAGATTTTTCATTCGCATTTTAATATTTTTCAATTTTGTTTTTTGCACATGATATTTGAGATCAAATCACAAGCCGCCTTTTTATTAAATTTTCGATTTCTCTTATTGTTTGATTGTGATTTTAACAGCAATTTTGGAACTTTGGAAAACTAGGGTATTGTTCTATTTACAACTTTATAATAATAAACCCGTGAAATATCCTTAAAAATTAAATTTTAATCGGTAGACCTTAAAGTTCGAAGTTTTCAAATACTTTTTTTTCCATAATTTTTACTAATTTCGTAAATAAAAATACTTCTAGAGATATTGCGAATTTTTGTGAAAATACTGAAAAATTCTTAAAATCTCCGCCTCCCATCGGTTCCTCCTTATCTGCGTGATTGATTAGACAGTTCCCACTCTTTTTCATCCCTTTACCCCAGTAACAAAGTAGGTGGTTGTAGTGTGAGAGGGGGTGTTTAACAGAAAGTAAAGGAAAGCAAAGATTGTTATTTCCTCACAAGTGCACTTTTAGAGTCAAAACATTTCGTTCCTAAACTTCTTCATTTGAGTAGTAGTTTTTAATTTAAGTTACATAATTTTTAACAATATTAATATAATTCCTCCCCTTGCCTTTTCGGACTAAGAAACATACAATTTAGGATTTTACTATTAAAGGTTAAACAAAAGAAAAAAAAAAAAAACTGTATATTTATGAAAATATAAAGACTTTATTTTTTTTTTATTTTTTTATTAATTAATTATTTTTTATTTTATTTATTTATTTTTTGCGGGAGGTTGAAAAGAACAATCGCAGGCTAAAAAGAAAAGCTAACCAAAAAATATTAAATTTTATATACTGGAAATTTAAAAAGAGAAAAAGTAAAAGTATTGGTATTGTTATTAGAATGAAGGCGATTGACTGCACTAGGGTCCTAGGCCTGAGGGGAGGGGCCCTCTGTGTGCGGGGGGGGGGTCTTTCTAAGGGCTTACCTCGCATTTATTCGTCTTTCGGAAAAAACCACGGAAAACTCAGAACGGCTAGGCTGACGAGTGCGACCTGGGATCGAACCCGGAACTTCACGTCTACCAGCTTCGAGGACAGAATCTCTCAGCCGCTAGTAGGCCGAAAAAAGGAAGGAGATTCTTTATTTAGATGAGTATTTTTTTATTATGTGTTCTTTCCAGGAAGTAAAGGAATAGCCAAAAGACGAAAAAATAAAAGAAAAAATTCCCACTTTGACTCACGGACATTCAATTTGACATTTCACTGGAAAAGTAAAGTTTGAAAAATTCTTTTTAAATTCAAGGGAAGATGCCATATTGGTGGAGGGTAGACGGGCAGGGAAATACAAAATACATTTTATAGCGATTATTCGTTACCTTGCCTTTTCAGACTAAGGTACACAATTTAGAATTTTACTATTGGGGGATTAAAAATAAATAAATAAATAAAAAAAGCTGTATATTTTCGGATATTCGTATGAAAAGAATAATAGTAGGCTAAAAAAAGAAACCAAAAAATATTAAATTTTAAATGCTTGAAATTTAAAAAGATTAAAAGAAAAAAAAAAAGAAGAAGAAGAACAAAGGTGCTTTGTCTTTTTACTTTCTTCTGTACTCAATAGAAGAAAGTTTTGGATTTGTAGATAGATTTACACGTTTTGAAAGATCCAGAACGCGATTTATCTATTTTTAGGAAACGTCTGTCTGTGTGTGTGAGATAAAAATTTCATTCCAATTATGTCCCAGGAACTACTGCTCAGATTTACCTATAAATTTATATGTAGTTCAATCTTGACATAAACTGAAGCCTATCAATTTTTTGTGCTAATCGCTCAACAGGTGGCACTTTTACACAGCAATTTTCAGAATATCAGGGAATGCTATATCTCATGAACTACTGCGTAAAATTTGATATAAGTGCATATGTCGATGCACTTTGACATGAGTTAATGCTTATTACATTTGGTGTCAATAGTTCAACAGGTGGAGCTACTATAAAGCTATTTCTGATATTTTAGGGAAAGCTTTATCTCAGGAACTAATGCACAGATTTACATATAAATGTATATGTAGATTTACCTTAACCTAACTTAATGTCTATCAACTTTTGATGCCAGTCCCTCAATAGATGACGCTGTTATACTACGATTTCCGCAGTTTACAGAAGGCTCTATCTCTGGTTCTGTTGCGTATAGTCGAACTAAATTTGATATGTAAAAAGGCAGACATTTAAAATGCTGAGTCAATTTGGGTGCATATAGGCCGACAGGAGGCGCTGCTTTATTGAAAATGTCCCCGAGAACAGGATGTACGCTATCTACACGGTAAAAATTTACTCACGTTGGCCATTTCGTGTAATACGTCTCTAAAATGACAAAAAAGTCAGCATTCAAAATGTAAATAATAATAATAATAAATAATTTGTATTGCATAAATTTCTATAGGAAAATACAGAAGAAAGTTTTTTTTGCTAGCCACAACATACTAGTTTTAAATGAGTGTTTTTTATTATCTGTCACTTTTCAAGACATAAAGGAGAAAATAAAAATAAAATTTCCAGCTTCGACTCACGGACACCCAATTTTGACATCTCACTGAAAGAGTAAAGTTTAAATAATTCTTTATAAACTGAAAGAAGAAGGCCATATACTGACGGAGGGGAGGGAGGGGGGGGGGAGTGTGCTAGAGAAATAGAAAATACAATTTATAACTTCAACCTCTTCTCCACCTAGATAACTATGTCTCATATACTACGAGTAAAACCGCTTATGTATATTTTAAAAACATCCAACAAAAATAAACTTTCAGTTGGGGGTCAACACTGATGACGTATCAAAAGAAAAGAATCTTTTTTTATTTTTTTTCTTCAGAGCGTGCTACCAAGGTTGAAGGAAGAAAACATGAGACAGAGAGATTATTTAAAAATAATAATAATTGCACGCTCGTTTTTTATTTATTTTTATTTTATTTTTTGACACAAAGAAAAATATATTTACTTAGATATTCATTTTTGGCATCAACTTCTTTTTTTCTTTTTTATAATTTTAAAGTGGGTTTTTTATTACCTTTTGAATCAATTATCCGGTTGAGCTAAAAAATACGGCATTAGCTAGATTTACCGTTCTATCACAGCGTATATTGAGTCTTTTGGTGCTGTGATTAACTTTTTCGTTTTTCAAGAAATTATCTTTCGCAATTAAAGAAATAATTTAACAGATATAATTAATCTTTCGTGCTGGGATTCAATTTTTCCTCCTTTTCCAAGAAATTTTCTTTTCCAATTAAACAAATAGCTTAACAGGTGGGGGTGATTAAATAAAAAAAAAAAAAAAAAGAAAAATGTAAATACATGTTAAGAAATATGTAAAAATGCTTAGGAAAATAAGAAGAATAGTTTGTATAGAGATAATCCGAGGGTGAGAGCATCCTTTGTGTATGGGATCAAGATTACAAATTCCATGGGGGAATTTGGGTAAACAAAATATATTCTAGAAAGTATGTTGAAAATATGAGATTCTTTGTTCCAGTTTCACGAGCAAAGCATTCATTTTGTTAAGCTGCTTTGGGAAACAGCTGTAAATGCCATCGTTCTGGAATGCATATTGCATCTGCATAGGGAAAGCTAGTATTCAAAAATCCTTTCTCTCTTTTCCTTTTTTATCGAAGTGAAGCGTGAAACGTGACCTCGAAACAGATGGCTGAAGAAAACAGCTGATAAGCTGGGATCCCCCCTTTTCACTCCGTTCTGTGACGTGAGCACAAGAATTTCCATATGAAAATCACAGGGGAGGGGTCACAAGCTGTACCTCGTGGTTTTTCTACGCATTCATTCGGCGTAGTGGGTTTGCTGATGTATCATGGGGAGAGGAAGGCGGGGCGACTGCTTTCCCCTCCCGGTTTGGATAAAAAGTGGACATTTTTAGTTTTTGGGGAAGAAAAAAAGAAAAAAAAGAAAAAAAAAGATGAGATGAGTCTTCTCGTTTGGGAAGTAGTGAGTACTTGATCTGATTGAGACTCGCTGGTTTAGGCGAAGTGTGGTCATAAGATAGTTCTTTTATGAGAAGAGATTGGAGGCAGGTTTGGTTCGCTTGCTCGTGATAAGCAGAGGCTGATGTGAGATCTCTGGACGCTAGTTTTTCCTCGTGATATCTAGTGGTGGGCTGAAGATAATGATGAAAGGTCGAGCGAATCTTGGGTAGTTTTTTATGAGACGGGTCGTAAGGAAGGTAGAGCAGCGAGTTGTAAAAGAAGGAAGAAGAAACGAAGAGTGTTATGAGAAGGGAGTGAACCGTACGAGCTATGCATGCCGGTGGTGGTTTTTCGAAAAAATTAAGCTGGTGCTATTAAGTTAATGGAATCGAGCTATATTTTTCCCTGAAAGCAAAAGTTGTCGGAGCCCTTATAAAAGAGACGAGTGAGCGTATGGCTGAAAAGCTGGATAATTTCGCTGTTCCTGAACGAAGGTACCCGGAGTGTAGAAGTATTGACGTTTCCCGATGGATGCTTTGTCCTTAAAGTGGTTGTGAAAAAACTCTCCTCGACGCTTGGCGGAACTGTTGCAGCTAAAATACCAAATGTTATGTAAGTCAATTATTATATTCATGTCTTTAATTATTCCTGCTTCTTGTATATTGTTGCTTCACTTAAAATGTATTAATTTTTTTTAAGATAGTAATTTTGTGTTGGTATGTAAGGACGAATGGTCCAGTTCAACGCTAGCTTCTGTATCATGATGGTATATTTTCCCTTATTCTGCTGAAAGTTAAACGTTAAGAAATATAGTGTAATCCTACTGTAGTCTAATTAAAAATTGGTATATGTTAAAAGCTCAAATTTTAGTGTTGGTGATCCTTTGTGAAAGTATTGTTTTTTTTTATTTAATTGTGTCAGATAAAAGATAACAATGAAAAATTAATTACACTAGAGAAACAAGTTTATTTTCTTTATTTACTCTTGTCTGCGGGTAGTGTTTACCCATTTTTTCTGAACTAGGGTTGTGCGATAGAAAAGTTAATAAGTAAAAGATAAATTTTAAGAACACAACGCGAATTTATCTTTAATGTTTGTTTTTGTTTAATTCTATACGATCACCTTATCTTTCTTTAAGTTACAAGGAAAATTATAATTGGATAACTTAAACATTTTTTTTATTATTAAGGAAATAATTACATTTGTTTTTATGTCGTTATTATTTAAAATCTAGTAAATAATCACGACTTTAGGTTTAAAGTTGAAGCCAAAGGCAACTTAAACTAAATGAATATTATTTTAAAGTTAAATAGATTTGAATCTTAAATTTAAAAACTTAGCCTAAATAAAAAAATATGATAAATTGAATAGTAACTTATTAACAAATAAATCATAGCCTAAATAAAAATATGATAAATGATGCCGTGCCCATTTGGTAGTCAGGAGTAATTATTTGTTTCTCTAGCGGTAAGTTTGGCACCGCGCTTAGGTCTTAAACTATATTAATAATTAAATGAATTATTTTAGTGTGTACTTTTGTATTTTTTTCAAGTCTACTCAGAATATTTTTTTTTCTCTTTTTCTAACTCATGTGTTATGGAGCCACATTGATGAGGAAAAATGTATGGACCTGTGTTGTGATGAGTGAGGATGTATTTCCTTCTGTTGCCCTGTGGTGAGATCATGAAATTTTTGTTTTGATTTACATTCTATTTAAGGGTGAAAAAATTACTTGTGTATTTTATATATATTTTTTTTTAATTGGAAAAATTTGGCTTTTATGTATTGTGTGAAATGAAATTTTATAGTATACATTTTGCTGGAAGGAAGAATTTTGTCAAATGTAATCAATAGATCTGATAATTAAGTGCAAAATAATTATTTCTTGTTAGAGAAACTGTAATCAGTAAATTTATTTTTTTTTTTTTTGGAAGGGCTTACGAATGTTGGTAAAATTCAAATTTTTTTTTAAAAAGTATTTTTGAAGAAAAAACTAAATAAATTAGTTAATTGATCTGCAGAATTCTTCTTTCAGCCTATGAATTGCAATTATTTTTTTGTAGTGTTACTCCATTTTTCTTGTGCTAAAATCAAATTTACATATCTTTAAAATTTTGCTTGTGATATTCATATGTATACATTCATTTGCATTAATTTTTTAAGTTACTTGTGTAGTAGAAAATTGAGTCATAACAAAGAAGGATTTTTTTGTGGTTAAAATTATTTTTCGGTGTAAGACAAAATTTTGGAAGTATTAGGACTGGTAATTCATTGGTTTTGAAATTTTGTTGCTTTTAAGACAACTTATGGCTGGATTTATAGGCCAACAAAAAATTTGGAAAAATAGTTAACTTATAAAGTGTAAATAATTTAAAGTTTTTCTCTCAAAAAAAAAAAAAAAAAAAAAAAAAAAAAAAAAATCCTTCTTATATTTTGCTTTGCTTTATCATTACTGTATTGCTTATACATGCTTATACACATATTTACAAAACAAGTACATTAGGGGTTAAAAAACATATGGAATTAGTATTTGTTAACACAGTGTGATAATTAGATACAAGACTTTATTACATTATCAATTTGATATATGTTACAGACATAAAAATGAGTACCCATGTTTACTGTTTGTTATATGTAAATTTTATGACTCAATTTAAGTAATTTTTTTTTTCCTCTCACTTGGTTTTCTATGCTGCTATATTGTATAACCTTGTTTTCTGCTCCGTATGTGTATTGGCTAGAACATTGAGTTGGTTAGGAAGAATTGTGTTTTTTAAATTTGAAAAGAAAATGAAGGTTTAGCGGTGGCCTTGACGGTCAAGGGGTTAAAAACATTATCTGATCAATTTAGTGCAAAAAAAGTGTTAAAATTTTTTTTTGTTGTTTTGTTCTGTTCTGTTTTGCATTTGATTATAGCTGTCAATATGGGGGAAAAACCGGAAACAGGGGTAGAAAATAGCAGTAGTAAGGACGCTTCTCAGCCAAATGGTTCCGTGTACAGGCGTTGGAAAATTCCTTGCTCTCTGTCGCAAGATGTGTTTATATTTTGGGGAATTATCTTTTTAAATTGTGAATTTTTGTATATACATTGGTATGGGTTAGGAAAAAGGAATTTTTTTTTAGTCTATGCCCCTCTCTGGCAGATGTAGTCACCAATTTGTTTAAAGTTTAAAATGTCTGGCCTAGATCAAAAATTATGTTCAATTCTGAAAGAAAAAAAAAAAAAAAAAAACTGCTTTTGGCAAGGGAAAGTTCAAAATTGTGATCCTTATGTGTGGCCTAGTGCTTTTGGTTTACCTTAATAGTTCGAAATACAGATTTTAAAATTGTTTAGAGTAGCGTTTAACTTTAAATTTTTTAACTTTGAAGCAAAATTCTTGGGAAGTTTATTGAAGTTGGAGGGTAGGCGAGCAATGCTCTATATATTTTTTCTGTCACTCTGATTGGGTTCAATTTTTGTTTTTTTTTTAAAATATTGCTAGGAAAATAGTACTTTTTATTAGTTTATTCTAAATGCTTAAAGACATGTTTTCGCTTAACTCAAAAAATTCTTGTTTTTGGGGTTAGTTATGGCATGTTATCACTATAGATAGAAAAGTTTAATAGTCAGATTTTTTTTTTGTGTCATGTATTTGCATTTTTTTTCAATTTTGTTAAAATATTTAGTCCCAAAACCTGTTTACTACCTCTTTACTTTCAAAAATGTATATAGTTGCTTAAAAATTAAAAATTACCCCTTAATTTTCATTGTAATTGCTTAGATCAGGGTGATACAAGGCTGAATGCAATAAATGTTCTAAAGGATTTTCTACCAAAATTCTTGTAATGGGGCTATTTTGGGTGATTAAGATAGTGTTTTTCTAGTAAATTGTTGATGCCCTACATGATTTTCTTTTAAAATAATACTTGGTAATGAGATAATGTCAAATTTTAAAAGTTAAAAGTCAGAAATTGAATTTTACCCTTTTACGAGTAAAGTGCTGTGTTGTTTTCAAGCTGGGTTGTGATTGTGCTATAAAAGTTTGTTTGATCTTAGTAAATCCTGCTGTGTAAAGGTTGATTTAGAAGTTGTGTAGAGAGTGTTATAAATGTTTTGCTGCAGTTTGAGAGCAGTTTATGGGATAAATGCAGGAAAGTGATGTTTTTTTAAGCTACCTAGGGGCAAAAATTGAACTATGAGCTTGAAAATGTTGTTTTCAATATAAATTTAAGGCACTTTATATTGTTAGCTTTTAGTTTGGGTCACTTTAGGATAGAATTTGGTTAAATTGTCTAAGTAAATGCTTTGAAGTAGAATTTGATTTAAGGAATTGGGTAAGTGTGAGCACTTCTGTGCTCCTTTAAGTAAAGATTTCTGAGGTTATATGTGTTTAAAATTGAAATTTTAGGTGGCAAACTGTTGTAAAAGTTTTTTTTAGATTCCAGGCTGATATTTTAATAAATCTCAAGTTAATTTGTATGTTGGTATAGGGGTTAAAGTGTAATTTCAGTCCTTTTTGGGGTGGAAAATGTTTTACAACATTTTTCGCAAATTCCAGTATAAATTGTAGTAACTTTAACAGTCTGCTCTATGTTTGTTTACATATTTGTGTTAGTATTTGAGGCATGTTTAGGAGGAGTTGTGGCTAACCGGATAATTCTCTGTTATGCTTGCAGATTTATTTAATTCTGCTTTAGTTTATTTATAAAAGAGTTCAAGGTTAGGATTTGCGCTTTGTTCGCTGTATCATTTTCACAATTCTGTTTTGTTTGGTTAGGCTCTGAGTTGGAATTAGTTTTGTGATTGATGTTTTAGAGTATTGTAATTTTATTGGAAATTTAGGTACCTTGTGTTTTGTGGAATTGGGTACATTTGCAAAGTATTGATATTTGTTTTTGAGAGGTGTTCCAAAAACTGTGGTTTGCAAATAAGTGTTTCTCTCAGAGTTTGGCCAGATGTACTTGCTCTTGCTACTTTTAAATTTTGTAAACAATCATTCAGATTTTAAAAAATCTTTTAAATTTAGGAAAATTTTGTATTTTTTTTTATTTAGCAAGCTTCAAAGTATTTTCTCTGCTTTAAACCGTGTTTTAATTTCAATGTTTCTCCAAATCTTTTTTTTTTGCATGTAATTATCTTATCAGTATTGGATTGGTTTCGGTTAAAATTGTATGATAGATTGCTATTTGTTCAAAATCGTGGGTCAGAAATTGTTTTGTGACTAAAAGTTAGCGTTTAGGTACTCTATTACTTTTTATTGGCTAAGGCGCGGTGTTTATTACATCTGACAGAGTGGTAAAAGGTTCTCGATGGTAAAGCTTGAACGAAATTTGTAAATATAAAATTTTTTTTTGTAAATAGTTGTATATTTGTTAGTAGATTTTTTGCATATCATTCTTTTTTTGTAGTATAACTAGTAATCTTAATATTTTCGAAAGGGTGCTTTCAGTGGGAAATATTAGGGTAAAAAAAAAAAAAAAAAAAAAAAACAGTTATGGGGGGTAAGAAAATATTGGGCTCTGAAGCTGTTGAGCAGACGGTCAAAAGTTTTTTTTTTATATATTTTCTCCTTTGCCCTGTATATGAGTAAGGTTCGGCTGTCCTCGAGCAATGTTACAAAAAAAAAAAAAAAAAAAAAAAAAAAAAATTGTACAATCGCGGCAGCATGTGCACTTACTTAATAATCTAGTGTGATATATTTTGTGTAATGTATTTCTGGGCGCACAATTTTATGTCGTGGCGTTCTTTTGACGTTAGTAGTACCGTGTGCCAGTCAAAGTGTTTGCACTGTTAGAAATTATCTCGGGGCAGGTCACAACTTTGGGGTATCCATGCATGGTGTTATTTGCATAATGAGCAGAAAGCAAGGTTGGTCAAAATTTGTAAAGTGGTGTATTTAGTGCTTGTCTATATCATCTGCTCAAGACTGTGTTTACTCCAAGAAACTGTGTTATAAGACTGTATGTATAATTACACACACTGTGAACTGATATTACATTACGTATTTTGGACAATTATTTTGGAACTGCTACAAGATATATATGAACATTTTTATTGTAATAAATATAAACTTTAACACGGAATGTCAGACTTCCGCGTCCAGCAATGAACAATAGTGTATCACATTATATTAAATTTTGGTTGACCTGTGTAATATTTCCTTAGTTATATTTTTTTTTCTCAAAACTGTGTGTTGAAAAATAAGTGCTGAAAGTATATTATTAAAAGCAATTGTGTATTTCTAGAGAAAAGGCTCAATCATGTAAATTTTTTTTTTGAAGGAATATTTCATTTTTTTTTTTTTGGTTTGCTGTGCTTTTGATGTATCATGTAAATAGCTGTAACAGTTTGGTCATTATGTGGAGGTTTTCCAAAAACAACAGAGGCCAACCCAGTGTTCTCCCCTTTATTTTGATCTAATATTTTGAGGTGAAAGGAGTATTCCTGTTTTCAGTAAATTATATGTCAGGCGGATGGGTATGCAGTGAATATTGATCTGTAGAGTCTTTAAGTATCTCAATAGTAACTTTTTTTTAAGTTGGCAATCTTTATACGGCAATAGTGTAGCTTGTGTGTTCATACTGTCCTGGGAAATGGTAGGGTGTGTGGGAAGAGCGATCGGCTTTCCACAGGCTCGGCAGGAACTGGTGATTAGAGGTTTACATGTCTCGGGTCGATGTTTGATCTGCGGTAATGGGAGTTCTAGTTGCAGGTTGTTGGCTGTTGCAGGGATGGTTTGTTGCAAGTGTGGTTTCTATTATTAAAAAAAAAAAAATAAATAAATAAATAAATAAATAAATAGATAATAAATGTCATTATTTAAAAAAAAAAAAAAAAAAAAAAAAAAGAAAAACACCTAGTAGTTTAAAGCTCTCATTTAAAAACTTTTCTTGCTGCATACTCGGACGCTGGTACAATATGTGGTGTTCCTGGCTGTGTCTGATTTATTTATTTTTTTTTTTCTCTGTGACGGGAGGGTAGTTATCACAGCGTATATTGAGTCTTTTGGTGCTGTGATTAACTTTTTCGTTTTTCAAGAAATTATCTTTCGCAATTAAAGAAATAATTTAACAGATATAATTAATCTTTCGTGCTGGGATTCAATTTTTCCTCCTTTTCCAAGAAATTTTCTTTTCCAATTAAACAAATAGCTTAACAGGTGGGGGTGATTAAATAAAAAAAAAAAAAAAAAGAAAAATGTAAATACATGTTAAGAAATATGTAAAAATGCTTAGGAAAATAAGAAGAATAGTTTGTATAGAGATAATCCGAGGGTGAGAGCATCCTTTGTGTATGGGATCAAGATTACAAATTCCATGGGGGAATTTGGGTAAACAAAATATATTCTAGAAAGTATGTTGAAAATATGAGATTCTTTGTTCCAGTTTCACGAGCAAAGCATTCATTTTGTTAAGCTGCTTTGGGAAACAGCTGTAAATGCCATCGTTCTGGAATGCATATTGCATCTGCATAGGGAAAGCTAGTATTCAAAAATCCTTTCTCTCTTTTCCTTTTTTATCGAAGTGAAGCGTGAAACGTGACCTCGAAACAGATGGCTGAAGAAAACAGCTGATAAGCTGGGATCCCCCCTTTTCACTCCGTTCTGTGACGTGAGCACAAGAATTTCCATATGAAAATCACAGGGGAGGGGTCACAAGCTGTACCTCGTGGTTTTTCTACGCATTCATTCGGCGTAGTGGGTTTGCTGATGTATCATGGGGAGAGGAAGGCGGGGCGACTGCTTTCCCCTCCCGGTTTGGATAAAAAGTGGACATTTTTAGTTTTTGGGGAAGAAAAAAAGAAAAAAAAAGATGAGATGAGTCTTCTCGTTTGGGAAGTAGTGAGTACTTGATCTGATTGAGACTCGCTGGTTTAGGCGAAGTGTGGTCATAAGATAGTTCTTTTATGAGAAGAGATTGGAGGCAGGTTTGGTTCGCTTGCTCGTGATAAGCAGAGGCTGATGTGAGATCTCTGGACGCTAGTTTTTCCTCGTGATATCTAGTGGTGGGCTGAAGATAATGATGAAAGGTCGAGCGAATCTTGGGTAGTTTTTTATGAGACGGGTCGTAAGGAAGGTAGAGCAGCGAGTTGTAAAAGAAGGAAGAAGAAACGAAGAGTGTTATGAGAAGGGAGTGAACCGTACGAGCTATGCATGCCGGTGGTGGTTTTTCGAAAAAATTAAGCTGGTGCTATTAAGTTAATGGAATCGAGCTATATTTTTCCCTGAAAGCAAAAGTTGTCGGAGCCCTTATAAAAGAGACGAGTGAGCGTATGGCTGAAAAGCTGGATAATTTCGCTGTTCCTGAACGAAGGTACCCGGAGTGTAGAAGTATTGACGTTTCCCGATGGATGCTTTGTCCTTAAAGTGGTTGTGAAAAAACTCTCCTCGACGCTTGGCGGAACTGTTGCAGCTAAAATACCAAATGTTATGTAAGTCAATTATTATATTCATGTCTTTAATTATTCCTGCTTCTTGTATATTGTTGCTTCACTTAAAATGTATTAATTTTTTTTAAGATAGTAATTTTGTGTTGGTATGTAAGGACGAATGGTCCAGTTCAACGCTAGCTTCTGTATCATGATGGTATATTTTCCCTTATTCTGCTGAAAGTTAAACGTTAAGAAATATAGTGTAATCCTACTGTAGTCTAATTAAAAATTGGTATATGTTAAAAGCTCAAATTTTAGTGTTGGTGATCCTTTGTGAAAGTATTGTTTTTTTTTATTTAATTGTGTCAGATAAAAGATAACAATGAAAAATTAATTACACTAGAGAAACAAGTTTATTTTCTTTATTTACTCTTGTCTGCGGGTAGTGTTTACCCATTTTTTCTGAACTAGGGTTGTGCGATAGAAAAGTTAATAAGTAAAAGATAAATTTTAAGAACACAACGCGAATTTATCTTTAATGTTTGTTTTTGTTTAATTCTATACGATCACCTTATCTTTCTTTAAGTTACAAGGAAAATTATAATTGGATAACTTAAACATTTTTTTTATTATTAAGGAAATAATTACATTTGTTTTTATGTCGTTATTATTTAAAATCTAGTAAATAATCACGACTTTAGGTTTAAAGTTGAAGCCAAAGGCAACTTAAACTAAATGAATATTATTTTAAAGTTAAATAGATTTGAATCTTAAATTTAAAAACTTAGCCTAAATAAAAAAATATGATAAATTGAATAGTAACTTATTAACAAATAAATCATAGCCTAAATAAAAATATGATAGTTCTATACTGTAGCTATTCCATTTAATTAGAACGAATTTTCTAAATTTTATTTTAATTAATAATGTAGTAATAATAATTTCACTTTTTTTTTTCCGACATAAAAATAAGTATAATTACGCATATATTTTTGGCATTAATTTCTTTCTTTACATTTTTTAAAAAATAATTTTCTAAGTTTAAGTAGGATTTTTATTACTTTTGAACCAATTATTCGATTGAACACAAAAATACAGAATTACCTAGATTTCGTTTTAATACATAACATAAGTGTACCAATTTTTTATGTAATCCGGACTAAAAATCCGTATAGATACAGTTACAATCGTTTAGCTCTTTATATTTAGATGACAAAATAAAAAAGTTTTGAACGTCCATTCAAGGTAATAGATAAAAATTGGTAACGAAGACAAAATCGCTATCTGAAAGAAATTGTTCGACCTGTCTTACTACTACTACTAAGGTGCCTCGATAAGTAATATAGGCACCAAGGCCGTAGGCAAGGGGGGGCCCGACGGGCCCAAGCCCCCCCCCCCCCGAAATAAATGATGAAGGACTGATTTTGTGTAGTATGTATCAGGCAAACATTGCTGTCTTGAAAAAAAAAAAAGTATTTAAAAATAATTTAATGAAACCTATTAATTTAATTAAATTTCCCATTACATTCTTTCTTTTCTATATTTAAGCTCTGGAGCGCCGTAAAACCCATTCAACTTCTCGCTACATTTATTCGCTTAATTTCATCCACCTTCTTGTCAAAGCTATAATGGACTGTCCTACGTCATGAATTCAATCTTTTTACTTTCTTCTGTATTCAATAGAAGAAAGTATTGGATTCGAAAAAAAAAATTGATTTCCGGTTTTCGATGGATTTACATGTTTTGAGAGATCCAAAACCCGATTTGACCATTTTTAGAAAATATCTGTGTGTGTGTGACAAATATTTTGTTCCAATTGTATCTCAGGAACTACTGCACTGCACAGAATTACATATACATTTATATGCAGCCGCACCATGACATAAATTAGTGCCTAACACTTTTTGGTGAAAATCGTCCAACAGGTGGCGCTGCTGTCTGAATTTTTCTCAGTTTTTAACTTGGCAGTATAGTACAAAATTTCTTATAAATGTACACAATAAGAATTATTTATCATAGTAATAATCAAGTAGGCAAAAAATTTTGGACACATAGGAGCAACGCTTCTCCCTAGGGGTGAAGTCCCCCCCCCCCGGATGGGGACAGTTATTCGATATGGGTATCTTTTAAAAGAATTCGTCAGTATTTTTAAGACTAACAGTTGAACTATTGATGTATGATAATTTAAATCTAAGTTTTCCTTTTTTTTTCCCCCCCCTCATTTTTAACAAAACGAAAAAACATTTTTAAAGATATTGTTAGTGAACATAAACTTGACTTTCTTTGGACATTAACCCGTTAGTAGTCGCTAGTTGGTCGATTTGCCGCCCATCCTTCAGTTTTGCAAGATTTTTGTATTCAATAGCCACCAAAAATATTTAGAAGTGGTCTTTGATACATATAAAACGCGAATAAAATCGAAGAAACGTCGATCACATCACTTCTTAAAATTATTGGTTTCAGTTAAATAAAAAGTTTGCATTTTGTAATAGGTGGCGCTGTATATAGCGACTACTAACGGGTTAAGTGTTACATTTCTATTAGAAACAAATCATCTGCATTCATCATGGAAATTGATTTTAATAAATAAATGTTTTTATAAAATGATTGGCATTGAGTGAATTTGTATAGGAAAATATAGATGAAAGATTTGTGTGCAAGGCCTGATTAAAGCAGAGGCATCTAAGACATGTGACCTGAATAGCAGGGGCCATATAATTCGCCCTGAAAATGCCATTTAGCCTTTTATGCCCTAAAAATGGTATCATATAGTGCAAATTCTGACATATTACTCCCATAAACAGGTATATATGTACCTGTGTTTATTGGTGCAAAATGCGAGGAGGAGGCGGGCTCACGAAACTATGTGTGCCCTGGGTCTCGCCTGAAGTTAATCAGGGTCTTTTTGTGTAGGGTCTGATTAACTTTGTGTGAGGCCCGGGGTAAACAAACTTTTGTGAGCTCCACCACCACCATTTGTACTGTGCAGGAATCAGCAAAAGTATATATATATACCTGTATATGAAACTAAAATAACAAAATTTTGCATTTTATGATATCACTTTTGTCATTTTTAGAGGCAAAAGTTCATTTTCAGGGCCAGTTTTAGGGTTCTTTGCTACTCAGGGCCCGGGGCACCATGTTCCCCTGTGTTAATCAGGCCCTTGATAGCGTGTGCGTATGTTTTTTTCGTTGGGTATACGTATTATTATCATATTCGATGACCTTGTATTAGAAATGTGATGGGCCCCTCCCGAAAAAAAATCCTGGCTACGGCCTTGATAGGCACCCTAACTACTACTACTAGTAGTAGTAATAATCAGGGCCCAACTATGATTTTTGGAGACCCGGGGCACTGATGCTAGTTGAAGGCCCCTTACCCTATTCTAAAGATTTCACCAAAAGGACCAGTTCTCAAAAACAAAAATAAATAAATAAAGTGCATTTTAAAAATTTTTCCTTCAACTACACCTTCTATTTCCTCATTTTTTTAGCAACCTATAACAAAATCATTAGTTTTATGTTCACGACAAATGAAAAACTGAAGTACATTGATCAGCCAATGTTTAGGAAATTAGTCACAAAATTTAATAATTGTTTATGCTCTCTAGTAAAATATAAAAATTTAATCAATTTTTGTTTTTAATAGACATATAATGAAAAAAAAATTATACTATTACTTCTCAGTTTTTGGAAATGAGGCCCCTTAAATTTGGAGGCCCTGGGCCAGTGCCCCGTGTGCCCGTGCCATAATCTGGCCCTGGTAATAATAATAACCTGTGATACTATATATATATATATGAATCAATACTATACATATATGCATGTATACATGTGTTTTTACATGCATTCATTACATAATATTGAGGTTCATTCAATAACGCGCTGTCTTTTTATCAAAAGACAAATCAGTAGTGAGGGAGTTTCTTGACCACCCTTTTGTATAATTGACTACTTTTGGGGGGACGAAAATAACCCCGCCTCTGTGATTATCATTTACTCTCATATTGACAGCCGAAATAGTTAACGTCCCTAATTGGACAAAAAATGTCACACTAGGTTAAAGGCGGGGTAAGTTTTGTACTTCAACTGAGCCAGTTTTTTAGTTTCATTTTCTACAGCAGGGAGTTGAACGGAAACGAGGCAGTGAAACTTCAAGCTTTAGGCACGGATAATTGAAGGAGATTTTCCCAAATTAAAGTAATAATAATAATAATAAACTTTTTACTTTCATTATCCGACTACCGTAGGTAATGAAAGTATTGTATTCGGTTCAAAAATTTCATGTCGAGTTTTCACTGGTCTCCTGAATCCAAAAAAGCAGTTTTTGGCAATTGGTCAGTGTGTGTGTGCATGTATGGGGTGAATCTTTTGACTGTCATATATGTGAAACCAATAAAGGTAGAACAATGAAACTTCAGAATTGAGTTAGGTCTGAAGTGCCGATGAATTTTAACTTTTGGTTAAAATTTGGAAAGCCGGAAGGGAGATATATGAAGCCGGAAGTAGGACCCTAAGTCCGTATCGCAAAAACGACTCTAACGATTTTCTTCAAAGCTGCTATATAAACACCATATAAGATTTCCTTTCGTATGTAATAGTTGGTTAGTTCATGAAAATGAATTTGAGGTCTCGCAAGTGCATTTCTTTAAAAACGGCTGTAGTAATTTTTGTACAAACTCGCCATAATAAATCTCTTTTAGATACCCTTTCGTATGTAACTGTTGTCAATAATTGAGTTTGAAAAACTTTGGTGGATGTCGATGTCTCAAAAACGGTTCTTACGATTTTCTTGAAAATTGCTACATAAATCTCATTTTAGATATCCTTTCGCATATATTACGTGGCTATTACAGGAAAATTGACAATCATCCTCATTAGGTAGGTCAGTTTTAGATCTCGGAAATCAGTATTTTTTAAAAGCGGCTCTACCTTTTTTTTTTTAACTTGGTATGTAAACTCTGTTTGTATAACTTTACACATGTATCAGTTTTCTTTCGCTGGAAAATTGTTAAGTGTCTAATTTGTTAGGCTAATTTTACGTTTTTTGACCTTACATTATGTCAAAAAAGTGCATATAATAAATGTAATAGTAGGTAATGGACTTTTTTTTTTTTTTTTCACCAGATGTTTTCGAAATGGTAAAATTATCTAACTGTACATTAAAAATATATAGAAAGCATTATGTACCGTCCCAAATTAACTAAAAGATTATTAGTAAAAAGTATAGGCATTAGAAAAAGTAGGTATCCTAGATTTTTTTTTTTTTTTTTAAATAAAAGAGAGAGAAAGAGAGAGAGAGAGAGAGATAAGAAGAACAATTACACGAAAAAAATCATCTCTAAATAGAAACAAAAATTTAAAAGTTGCCAATGGGGTCGTATACTAAAGGTGTAACGCAAAATGGTCTAGATATTACGATTATTTTTTTTTTCTATTCTAAATATATATATCTATATATAAATATATACTTACTGATTTTTAGAATAATATTTCGTAATAAAAAGTTTTAAATAGTACTTATATATTTCAATTAGACAATAAATATGAAGATTACTTGAATTTCATTTTTCTACTTTTGGTTTATGTTATGCACTAGTAATATCCCTATTCAGTGAAAGGTAAAGCGGCGAATAGACGTGCAGAGTGCCGCAGGGGTAAATAAGTGAAGCGAGTAAGGGGCAGAGCACCCTAGTAAAAAAAAAAAAAAAATCTAACGATTGCTCTGCTTAGGAAAAGCTATCACCAAATTGAGAAAAAATTCACAATCAAATCGTACCGGTACATATATATATATATGTTTGTATGTATTATCATTACTATTATTATTATTTTATTTTTATTTTATGCCAAGGACAAAATAAATTAATTAATAAACTCATAAGTTCATTTATTTATTTATTATTATTATTTATTTATTTATTTTTATATTTTTAATTAAATATTTAATAATTCTAAAACTATTACAGGGATTTTATTTAATGTCTTTTAATTAATTGAAATAATTTTATTTAAATGCTCAATTCTGAGTCCTTGAGTTATTTCGCATCTTTTTGCGTTCAGATTTCGTAAAGAAGTAGTCGGAGACACAAACATTTTTTTTTTTTTTTTTTTTTTTTCAATATATATAAAAAAAAATATTAGATTTTTAAGCAAAGAGTTCTTTCTCTCTCTTTTTTTTTTTTTTTAATGCATTTGGACTCTGAAAAAGAAAAATTCTGTGTGGACCCAGAAAGTACGTTTTAACGACACCATTATCCCACTTCCCCTTTCGACATGAACGATATCATCAATCAATCTTAATGACTTCCCGGATGTTTCGCGGGGCGTTTCCGATGGGAGGCGGAGAAATCTGCTGAAATTGAGGTTTTTCAATTTAAAAATTAAAGTTTCTTATATTCTCATTAATAGAGATTTAAATAAAACAATTTATAAAAACATTAATAAAAAGCTTGGTTTTCTTGAGAAAGCGACACGCTATACAGATTTCAGATATTGCAATTTGTTGATAAGTTAGAGGCTAGTAAAGCAACACAAGTGTATTTTTCGCATTTTACAGCTTAAAAATAAAGGGTTAAAAATTAAATATAACAGTTTTTGTTTCACGGGTCTTCAGTGTATGGTTGTGAATTTTCTGATTGTGAAAACAGAATTAAAAAAAAAAAAAATCATTAGGTAATGTGTAATTCTATAAACAAATTTCGCCATAGAATAACGTAGGCTTTGGATGACCTTGACGATCCGTGATGCACCCCCTTAATATCGCATATCGCAACAGACTTAACCAAGATGGCGACGTAAACAAACCCGAAGTAAGTGCAACGCGGTACTTCGGATTCGGAAATATTATATATTAAACTTAATAACGTAAGTAATGCAATTATTTTACACTTTAATAAAGATTTAATGAATTTACAAAAAGACAATAACTTCTATTTAAAATAGATTAAGTAAATTAAGGACTTGTAAGAAAAACGATTTTAAGTACAACTTTTTATATTTAAAGAGGGCCAGAAGCTAACATGGTAAAATAATATTTATAAATGGGCAATATTTACGCACGCGGGCTCAGCTCAATTATCTAATAAGAAAAAATGACGCCATTTGTCTGATAAGATTGAATCTTGAGAATCTTTGCAAGTGTCATTTTAAACCTAGCAATACTTTGAAGATAATACAGAATATGAATTATCGTCATAAAATTACTAAAAATCATAAATGTATAATCAAAATAGGATTTTTTTTTTAATTATGCCAAAATAAATAAATAATAAGTTCTCGCCAACAATTCAATATTTGTTCATGCGGGTCCTATACTAAAACAGTACTGTCTTGCGGAAGTGTAAAAACTAGGTCGTCAATTACGAATTTAATTTCGAAACCTTTCTTTGTATAATTTCCCTATTGCACAATGTTAATTTAGTTCTAATAATAATTTGGCAACGTGTAAAGTAAAATTTTAATTTGGTGGTGAAATTAATATAGTAATATTTATGAGTTTCAAATTTTAAAGGTGAATAAGAAAAGAAATAAAAGTGCGGAAATTTCACACGGGTTTGCTGGTTTAATATACTTCAGCTAATTAACTCCTAAATCTATACGGTTCGTACGTTGATGACATATCATACTTTATAACAAAGTCCAATCAGATGGAGCATCTAGATGCTGTAATATTTACTAACATATACATACACGAATCAACTTAAAAAAAAAAAAAAAAAAAAAATCGAGATATTTTATAACATACCAATACATGAAAATCTTTTGTGGTTATAATATTTTCCTTACATAGCCTGGAAAGTAAAAAAGTGTTGTAATAAAAATATGGTTTTGTAAAACATGGTTTCTTTACTTAAGAAAAGAAAGAAAGAAAAGTCTATATTTGCATTTTTTAATAATAATTATTCTTTTTTACAGGTGAAAGTTACCATTTTAATTGGTGTTCTTCTTTCTATAATTCTCATTTTGGACAAACTAAACCCCCAAGCATAATGGATATTGATAGGAGAAGGAGAAACTTTCTGATGCTGAAAGAGCGGGGATTATGGACTTTAGTTTTATCCATGATAATCTTTCTTATTGAATTTTATGCCTCGAGAAATTATTGCCAACACTGGATACGAATATCTTTTCTTCATATGATATTTCAGCATTTTTCGGACCCTTATTTTCGAGCATACATAGATCGTCAAACAATGAGAAGTGCTTGGACAAGATTGTGGTACAATGTCACTGGCAATTTCGGCTGTCTTTTAATACTTTCGCTCCAATGGATATTCAATATAATCTATGTATATGATTTGCTATGCGGTAATGATCCAAGGTCTTGTCTAGAACTGATTTTTTGAAGAGTAAACAAGTGAATTCATTATAAGCAGATTTAATTAAAAAATGCAAAGCAGATATTTCGATTTCACAATAATTTATATCATAAAGAAATCAGTTAGGGTCAGGTGGGGTAAAATAAGTCAGGGGGTAAAATAGGTCAGTTTCAAAAAAACTCTTTAAAAAAACATCCAAACATTTTTTAAATTCCAATTTTGCTGGTTTTATATATTATTTATATAAATCTTCATTTTGTATGCAAAATTAACTGTAACTGATACTTTTTTAGTTACAGCCAGTAATTATTTGTGTGTTTTGTATTAGTAACTTGAATGTGTTGCTAAGAAAAACTTTGGTTTTGAACTAATTCAAAAGCAAATTTTACGGTATTTTCTTATCATATTCCAAAACGCACATTCTTAAGATGAATTTCCTAAACTTTTGTGAAAAAAAAAAAAAAAAAATATTAATGTTTTGGAGTTAAAAAACACATGTGGGGTAAAATAGGTCGTGTTGAATCATGTTAGGCTTAGCAAACATTAAGTAACTAATTACTTTTTTTTGTGTTTTAAATAACTCCATATGTATTATTTTAAAATGTTAAGAGAAAAAAAAAAGGCAATATATATTAAAAAGCTGAATCAAATCATTCAGTTTGTAGGTGTAATTCAAAAAGTTGTTTAATTTGAGCTTATTTAAGTAGGGTGACAATTTTTCATATAAAGGGCTGGCAGGACACAACATTCTCCTGAAACTGTTTGAGTGAAACTCTGCAGTTTAGCATCAACTTCCAATGCAAGAGTGGATGAATCTAGATCATCAATCACCAGTTTTGACAAATTAATTCTAGTGCGTCTTCAACAGTCATGGAACAGGATACTATTTATATATTCTCCTTTTAAGTACATAAAATCTGCTATTATAAACACTTTATCATCCAATCAAACACTGTCTTCTAAAGATGCTTTGAAAAGTGCACACAGAAAAAGAACCCAATACGCAACAGAAAACAGGAGTAATTTTAACAACCATTTTATTTTTCAATTGATTGTATGACAAAAAAATCATCAAATATGCTAAAATCACAGAAACATCAACTGTAAAAGAAACAAAAAAGCAAGTCTTTCTCAAGAAGAAAATTTGGACAGCATTAATACTAATCAATTCGTAAAAGTTGGAAAATGTGTTAAAGTAGAATTTCCTGGAAAAATATCAAAGAAAATATTTCATGGCATCATTTTTTCACACAATCATGAAAATTTTGAAAAATTTGAAGGGATAAAAAAAAAAAGTGGAAATAGGTTCCTATTGGATTTTCCAGAGAAAGATATTTCCGATGTAGATGCATCGTAAATTATAAATGTTTTTCCCAAACTAATGATGGACCGTAGAGACATTTTTTTTTTTTCTCGAGAGAACACAAAATCAAGTTTTTATCAAAAAAAGGAATGTGTATTTGTAATTTTATTTGCATGAAGTAAACTGTATTAAAATTTAACACATTCGCTGCCACTGACGCGCTGGCGCGTCAGCATGGCGCTACCTCCCATGCCGGTGACGCTCTGGGGCGTCAATCGAGTATAATAAGTAAACTGCTTTAGTTTTAGTTCAGATTTGGAGGTTGAACGATGAGGTTTTTGTGGCACGTTAGTGAAGCATTATTTTTATATTTTCAGTGCGTGTTTTTTAAATTTTGTGTTTAAATTTTTTTTTTTTTTGTGCAGCCAACGTTTTTAATCATTAAAACACTTTTTTTAAATTCGGCTTCTGAGGATGGATATATAAATTTTGGTGGCAGCGAATGTGTTAAAACAGTTTTAAAGGAGACTTATTTTACCCCAACCCATGGGGTAAAATAAGTCATAAACAGCATATTTTAAAATTTATTTTTCAGTACAAATTTTTTGTTTTTTTCAGAGATATTTCTCTTAAAATGTCATAAGGAATATTCATTTGCATATTTTGTGCAATTTTTTAACAAATGGAACCAATACATTTTCTGCTGTTTAAATGCGAACATAAAATACGCTGTTTTTGACCTATTTTACCCCACCTGACACTATTTGAAATTAAATATGTATATTATATATATGCGTGTGTCACTCTTCAATATTTTAATGTTTGTATTATTTTGCTCTTTTTAAGTTTTTAAAACAGAATTTTAAAAATAAAATATTTGATATATTATGTAAATTTGGTCATAAATTCAAATATATTTTGAGTACAATATTTTTATACATATATAAGATATTTTTCTGTGAATAATGAGGAAATTAGGAATTGAAAATATATAACTGGTTCAACTTTTATTTTGAAGAAATTAAAGCTAGTCTGAACATTACATGCACTTGTAATTTTGTAATTACAATCTCCTTAATATAACATGCATTAGTAGGTTTTTCAAGGGCCTGATTGCTGAAAAGGCCGTGGAAACAAGCTTTTCTTCTGAAGCCTCCAAAATACCACTGAGAACTGGATCTCGAATCCCCCAGTTTCAGATTTTGAGATTGAGGCTTAATTTTGTCTGAAGCAGATCGCCAAGAACAAGAAAAAGTACATACTATTTTGGGAAAGTTCTATTTAATCACAAAAATTTTTAAATGTTTTAATTGTTAATATTATTGTCGACAGTCATGTGATCTTGATGTTGCACATAAAAATCACTTAGACATATGAATCAGGGTTGGCAGGTTTTTGACACGTGACAGTTTTTGACGGTTTAAACCATGGTTAAAACCGTCATGTCAAAAACCTCTTGTCAAAAACTTTCAAAAACCTATATTTATAATTTGTCATATAAAAACTTAGTTTAATAAAATATAGTTTATAAAGATTTTTTGAAAAGCAAATAGATTGATGTTCTTTGATAAACACATTGTTACAACATTTTGATTAATACAAAAAACAAAACTTTAGGCTTTTAAAATTTTATTATGAATTATTTCTATGTTCATTCAAAATATGCTGTGATACTTTTATATATTATTACGAAATTTATTTATAACTATGCTTAATATAGTATATATTAAACTTTAAAAATATAGTACTTTTTAATAAGATATTATTTATAAGTATGTTTAAAAAGGTAAACATATTAATGTTTTTGGAGAAACATTATTATAACATTTTAATTTATTTTAAAGAAAAAGATTATTTAACTATTTAAATAATATTTAACTAGTTAAATAATTACCAAAACTAGATGCAAAACTGGTGTACAAACGATAAATAGGCAATAAGACTTCTTCACACACCATAAATTTAAAGCCAGCACAACCGGTTTCAAAAGGACTTAGCCTTCCTTCATCAGGTGCAAAAAACACGTGCTACTGCCTTGGAGGCAAAAGCAAGACTGAAAGCAGGGCAAAATCCAGAGGGGGAGGAGCAACACAAACAACCAATAGGAAGCATCATGCAGGACCAATCAGAGAGGAACACACATGCACACACAAAAACAAAAGAAGGGAGGGAAGGAATAAGCAATTGATTTTTTATTTATTATTTATTTATTTTTATTATTATTATTTTATTTATTTATTTATTTTTTATTATCTTTCATGCCAAACGCGTTTCCGAACTGGATTTTTTGGAAAATTTAGCTATTTACCTTAATCGTGATAAAATTGTCAATAAAAAATCTGATTCTACTTTGCTGTCTACAGCCTGGAAAAATTTGTTGAATTCAATTAAATAATTTCCTTCATTATGTTTATAACACAAGAATAGTTATAATTAAATAATTCTAAATAATTAAATTAAAAAAAATAATAATAATAATAGTAATAAATTTTATTAAATTTACTTATTAGTATAATATTAATTATAATAAGAAAAATAAAAAATAAATAAATAAATGAATAAAAAAAAATCAATTGCTTATTCCTTCCCTCCCTTCTTTTGTTTTTGTGTGTGCATGTGTGTTCCTCTCTGATTGGTCCTGCATGATGCTTCCTATTGGTTGTTTGTGTTGCTCCTCCCCCTCTGGATTTTGCCCTGCTTTCAGTCTTGCTTTTGCCTCCAAGGCAGTAGCACGTGTTTTTTGCACCTGATGAAGGAAGGCTAAGTCCTTTCGAAACCGGTTGTGCTGGCTTTAAATTTATGGTGTGTGAAGAAATCTTATTGCCTATTTATAGTTAAATAATTACTATAACATTTTGATTAATAAAAAAAAAAAAAAAAAAAAATATTAAATGAGAACTATTTCAGATTTAATAACAAATTCTATCAACAAAATAAAGGTGTCCTGATGGGATTGCTGATCTTGGGAGTAGTAGCACAATTGAAACTAAGACAAATGGAAAATGAACATATTCTAAAAAACTTTAAAGAAATAAATGTTGGTATAGATACGTAGATGATATATTTGCAATAGTGAAAAACACTCCCCCCCCCCCCCCCAAGAAATACACTTGAAAAACTAAACGAAATAGATCCAGACATTAAATTTACTCTTGAAATCGAAAATGAAAACATATTAAATTTTTTAGATGTTACTATAATAAAAACCTCAAAATTAAACTTTAAAACTACGATATATCGAAAACAAAACAATAGTAACGAAATTATAAACGAAAAATGTAAAACTCCTTACAGATATAAAATTGCAGCTATACAATATTATATAAATCGCACAATAAATATATGCTCCAACAAAATCTTACTAAAACAAGAACTTAAAAAAATCACCGAAATATGTCAAAATACAAGTTATAATAAATAAATTGTATAAAAATAGATTTGAAAAACTTGACAATATTAATAACGCACAAAAACCTAAACAAAAATATACCTTTGTTATATGGAATTGGGGGGATATAAGTAATAAAACAAAAAATGGAGCCGCTAAGTTAAACATAAATATACCGATAAAACCCAATAGTAACATATTCCAAAGAATCAGAAATGATAAAGACGAAATCTACTTCTCAGAAACCGCAGGTATTTATAAAATTAATTTCACCAATGAAAATAAAACAATGGAAAATAAAACACGGATAAAAGAACATGAAAGTGATATAAGATATAATAAAATAATAACAGCCTCAACAAAAATAAACCAAAAAGAAAATATTAAAATTGATTTCAAAAACTTCAGCAAAATAGCCCATTACAATAATTATTTTTATGCAACAAAAAGAGATAATGTCGAAATTTTAGCGAATCACGACTCCTGCAACAGTGACAGTGTTGCCAGATTGGGGAAATTTTTCGCGATTTTGGGGAAAACTTTTGCCCGTGGGGAAATTTTGGGGAGAATGAAAGTGTGGGGAAAATGTTTTGGGAAAATTTTTATTTTGCGGGGAAATTTGGGGAGAAAATCATAAAGCTTCTTAAAAAGTACCGGTTTGAAAAAAAAAAAAAAAAAAAAAAAAAATCCATTTTTTCATGAATTTTTAGGCTTTCAGATGTCCTATGCACTATTTGACCATAATTAGAAGTTGTCTGTCTGCCTGTATATCTGTTTTTGAGAGTGTTTAGGTGATAGTAAAATTTTGTACTTATTTAACTTTACAAATAAATATACGCCAAATGAAGAATTAATCCTAATTCCACAAAGCCTTTTATATATTTAGTTGGATCATGATGTAAAGCGGCGGTGCTGATTATATATGTGACATATAGTGTCTGTAGATGGTGCTGCTATACTGAGATAACCACAATTTTCAGGAAAATCTCACTTTCTTTAGTAAATTAGAGCATCATACTAGATATGTAAGATGAATATCATGAAACTTTTTACTGATTCAGTTTGAGCGCATATTGCATGAAAGAGGGCGATGCTATGCTGATATTTTCTCCGCGTACAAAAATGGTATACCTTAACTTCGATAGTGTATAAATGCATTCAACTTGATATATTAGTTGTTATAAAAAGTACGTTGGATAAATTTTGGTGCATATCAACCCACGGTGATTGCTGGTATATTAAAATTTCTTTCATTTATGGGAAAGCTATAGCTATCAACTTCTATATTATTCATATTGTAGTTTATTAATCTTCTATTGTATACATACAGTAAAAATGTTACAGAAGATAGCTTTGTGATGGCCACAAAGGCATAGTAGTTTTTACTTTTCTATATACATGGAGAAAAGGTATTGGATTTGTGAAAATTTTTGACTTTCCGTTTGTGATTGATTTACATGTTTGATACGTCCTGAACGCGTTGTCTCTGTCTGTGTCTGCATATATGTACGTTAGCAAAACATATTGAAAGTTGTATCTTGCGAAACATTTTACCGAACCGCAGAAAATATTATAAGGTATACATATTAGGACCTGAGGATATGAATTCATGCCAATTTCATTCTGCCATATATAGCCCTGAGGGCGTGACCCGTCAAATAAGCCCAAGACAAAACGGCCCCGACAAAAAAGCCCCGACAAAATAGCTCCGACAAAATAGCTCCGACAAATGAGCCCAAAGGACAAAAGAGCCCCGACAAAACAGCTCCGACAAAACAGCCCCGACAAAATAGCTCCAGACAAAATAGCCCCAGACAAAACAGCCCCAAGACAAAATAGCCCCGACAAAATGGCCCCGACAAAATAGCCTCCGACAAAATAGCTCCCCGACAAAAAAGCCCCGACAAAATAGCCCCCGACAAAACAGCCCCGACAAAACAGCCGCCGACAAAATTTGTATGAATCTTTCTGTGTACATGGAAAATCTTCTGACTATCACGTCTCAAAAAAAAAAAAAAAAAAAAAAAGAGAGAGAGAGAGAGAACTACGAAACTTCAGAATTGAGGCAGGTCTGGTGTACATATGATTTTTCGAACTTTTGGTGAAAATTGGATAACCGGAAGTGAGTCACATAGTTTTTTCAGAATCAAAGAAAAATACAGCGTATTAGCGCCACCTATCGGTAGGAAAAAAATGGTGCACTTATAAACAATAGATTTTGACAGGGGCGGACTGGCTCATCCGGCTACCCGGCGATCGCCGGGTGGGCCAAATGCCAAATTATTAGGCTGTGGGCCAGATGAACAGGGAAAAAAAATGCGTTATTTTTTTATAAATTTTAATTCTTCAGGAAAAAATAGTGACATGGTACATATGATGACAATGAACATTCATCTAAACAAATGACAGAATAGTACAAAAAATTATACGGTACATAATTTGGCCCAGAAAAATCTCATAATATTCCTTAACTTTTGGCCCATGATTTTTTTGTGTTTCAATGGAGGCTACACTTCCGAATTACGGAAGCATAGATTACGAATTTGCACCTAGTTAAACATTGCAGTTTTCACGTCGGGTGCTTTGCATTTGAAATCTATGTGCTCTCAATTTTTCCCGTCTAGTGATTTGCCATAAATACTAAGTGAAAATTTATGCATTAAAGATATTTATATCAGAACGTTTCATTCTCTCAATTCTTCGTAAACAATTTTTTTTTATTTTGCAAGTAATTAAAAATAACCTTTACAACAGTGGAACAAGAGTAGGGTGCGGTACGTGTACCCTGAACGCTATGTGTAAAGGGTAGACCTATTCTAGTTAACATCAGGCAATAAACAGTGAAACGTGATTAATACTCCCTTTTTTTCTAATGGGTAAGGTTGGTTTGGGTTATAGGGATTAAAGGCCAGTTGACTGCACTAGGGTCCCAGGCCCGAGGAGGGGGTGCACTCGGGGTCTTTCTGTGGGGTCCTAGCCAATATTTACGGAAGTGTCAGAGAAAACCACAGGAAAATCCTAACGCAAGGCCGACTTGCATGACTTGTGTTTGAGCCCGGTACCTCACGTCTATCAGCTTTGAGCGCAGAACTACTCGGAAGCTGGTGGGTCCCTTTTTCTTAAGGGAAAATATCATTCAGTTTTAAAATATTGTAATACTTTTTCTTCTTTTTCTTCTTCTTTCTTTCTTTCTTTTTCTGTTTTATTTTCTCTTACCCATGTATGGCAGGGAGAGTGTTGTTTTTTGGTCGAATTTTTGAAACTGTATTTTTAATATATTTGAACGTTTTGAGGTCTTCTGAATTCGAAAATCAGGTTTATAGTGGTTGTTCTGTTCGTGTCTGTGTATGCTATCATCATAGTTAAAGAACAGAGCTAAAAGAAAATGTGCAACATGTATGAGCTGAGCAGAGCTCTAGAGTAACAGCACGAACTTATATGTATATCTCATTATATATAGCTTACAAGTATGTATAATTCCTTTCATATACGTAAGTGCCTTGTGAAAAAATGTTTTCAGTTATGAAAATAATTAAAAGTCATTTGTGTGTTCTTAATTTGGACAAGAACGCTTAAAAGACTTTATTTATTTATTTATTTTTGTACGTTGAAAGGTCTTTAATTTTTGGTTATGATAAAACACAACCTAGCTTCATCTTCTAAATATTTAAGTCGGTGTTAAAAAAAAAAAAAAAAAAAAACTTAAATTGGTTGCCAGTTTTTCATGGTGTACGTTATTAAGATGATAGATATTGGTTATAGCTGCCAATTTAATATGGAACATAAATAATTTGTATACCATTGTTTACAAATAATTCATCTTATTTAATTCCATATAAATATTACAAAAGAGTACTATTAAAAAGTAATGATATAAAGAATGGACAATCCTTAATAAATTGGCACCTGTAATCTTTGTTGTACCTGAACCGCCTCCTTTATTTATTGCAACATAATTTATAATTAACTTACAGACATTATTTATTCGAGTTAAATGTTCTGTGGACCCATGCAAAATGCTTTAAATTTGTGAATCATAAAAGTGTCTAGAAATTTAAATTGAATTTATCTTTTAAATGTTTTTTTAAATGTCCTTTCCTTCTTCTCTCTCTTTCTTTCTTTTCTTTTCTTTTTTTTTTTTTAGGCTTATGTTCAAAATTATAAAAGCTTCTACAGTTTCAAATAATTATTCATAAATCTTATCCATATGTGTTATTTTTATATTTAAGACTTTAAGAGGATTCCAAATCGACGAGCTGAAAATTACGTTTCTTAAGTTAATTCAGTAAACAAATAGTAATAATGTTGACAACTAGAGATTTCAGTGTGTCATCATGAGGTTAACTATATTGCTTCAGCACCTTCAATTTAGAGTTTTTTTAGACCACCTTTGTATACAATGTGATTATATGACTATAGAGAAATTATTGTCTAGTTCAAAATGTTATTTTCTAGTCCCCTGAATATGAAAATCATGTTTTAAGCGGTTGGACTGCTGCGTCTGTTATCAGCATATCTCAAGAACAAATAGTAGCAAGAATTTGAAACTCGCTATCTTAAATCTGTATCATATAAGGACACCAAACTTTGAGATTAAGTAAATGGTTCATGTAAAGAGACATCCAAAAAAATTCTTAGTACATTACGACAACGGGCAAAACTTTTGATGGGTATATAATTTAACATCTATAGGCTGCACTTACATTTGTTATATGATATGCATGAAAGCATGTTTTGTGCGGAATCAGCTATAAAAATTATTCATCATTTGTTTACAGGGCTACCCAAAAGTTTTAAAACATAGTGGGACTACATTAAGAAGTTACTAGAAATGCATTTCAGGTTGTGCTGTGTACAATTAATGTACACTGAGAAAAAAAAAAAATATATATACAGCCTTCATCTAGAATGAATAAGTGGTCATTTTCTAAATCTCTTAACTAGAAATATATATTTCCAAGCTATTCGCATAAGGTACGCCAATAAACTAAATTGACGAAATGATCGAGAATTTCTAGTCTACACATTTCTAGATGGTGAAACAATATTCTGAATATTCTGACTATTTTGAACCTTTTGTATTGCGAGAAATTCTCTCTTGATTTTCTAGAATTGGGTCATAAGCCAAGATTATAGTTGCTGAAATTCGCATTTATTTACAGAGATTTTTAAATATTTTTCCCTCGATAATATAGGCAAACTCTCTAGAATTCTAATAGGTGTTTCTAGAACTCGCTTTCAAAAGGGGCTAGAATTTATAAGGATCACATGGAGCTATTTTTTCTAGACCACAATTTAGATTCTAGATGTCAGTTACAGAATTTTTTCTCAGTGTAGGACTATATTTACGTGCACAATGTGGTGTGTACGTAATTTATAGATGACATACAGATCTGCCAATAACTAAGCAAAAGCATTATTTTCTATTAAATGTAATTGGTGGAAGTGTTTTACTATATTTCACCATGTCCTGGAAACTGCTTAGAAATGAAAATTAATTTATCATATCCACACAATAGGTAAAGTATTTTTTTAAGTTAAATTTTCAGTGTTTGCTTTTTATATAATTACGCTTTTTGAGGTTCTTTGAATACAAATGTTAAGTTTTATAACGTTTGATTCTGTATCTCTGTTATCAGCGTAACTTAAAATAACTTAACAGTCTTGAATTCTATATAAATGTGTTTGCTATTTTCAAACTAAGGTTGAGGGGAGGCGGCAACCTCTTTCGCACAGATTTATGTTAGTATACAGTTCTTTCTATTTTACTTTTTAATCTGCAATGTACCTTCAAAATATTGAAATGCAGGGTGAGAGAAACTCGTGTGAGTGCCACATCAGATTATTAAAGTAATTCAAGAATTATTAAACTTTTAACACCAGGCTGTATTTCTAACTATAGAACTTTATCATATAAAAGAGTTCAATTTCAATAATAAAATCCCATTCATCATTTGTCATAATTTTATTTTATTTTTACCACATACAATTCGTATTTATCAAATGAAATAGTACGTTGTGGCTACCACAAGACTTTTTTTTATGTTTTACTATACAAACTCACACAGAAAAATTTTTTTATTAAAATTATTTTTCATGATAAATTCAGACGATTGTATTACAGAAAAGTATACACTAAACGCACAAAGAAAATCAATTTTATGCAATTCAGAAAATATCTCAAGATATGCTTTTTTTTTTTTTTTTTTTTCATTAAGTCTTTTTTTGTATTAATAATGGAAAAAACCATAACTTTGTTTAAAATTATCATAGATCAAAGGTTCAACCATTCAATTTAAAGGTACTGATGAATGTGATGTTTTCAACACAGGAATATGTGATGTTTTCAACATTACAGATGAGTTCTTTTGGATGCTATATATTGAAAATTTACACACCTAGGAGGGAAGAAGTGATGCATCTACATGCACATGATTTTTTCCAAGTTCATTACTACTACTATTATTAATATTTTCAAAATCATTGGTTAAAAATAACTTTCGTCACGTACATTTACACAAAATTTTGTCCTGTTAAAATTTTTTTAATTAAATTTGATGGCAGCGCTACCTGTTGAGCGATTGATCCCAAATTGGATCCAGCACCTGTTTAGGTAAAGCTCATATTAAATATGAAGTTCGGTTAAATTTCGTTCATTGGTTTGGGAGTAACAGCGACCACAAAATTTATTATACTCACGCACTAACACATATACAGGCAGACAGATTGACAGACATTTTCCGAAAATGATCAAATCCTGTTCTGAAGATCTCAAAACGTGTAAAACAATCGGAAATTTAACAAATCCAAAGTTTCATTCTTATATACAGTGGCGGTTCTACACTGAGGCTGAGGGCCAAAGGGCACGGCCCCACCTAATTTTTTTCTCGATTAAAATAGTAATAATAATAATAATTTTGTTTTTTATAATTGTTCAAAAACATATATACAAAATAACTACGTCTATCTAACCTTTTCTTAATCTTCTTTCATTATCATTTATTTGTCAATGTATTTTTCCAGCTGTCACAAACCACTAATGACTGAGAGAGAGACCGCTACTTCCCTTGCCTTTTCCTTATCTAATACAACGGGCCGTTTTCATGCGACCCGAAATTAGCGTGTTTATTTGTACAGTTTATTCTACTAGAAGATCGGTTAACATATTTGGCTTTATCAGTTTAAGCACGCTGTAATTTTCTGGTCGATGGGCCAGCTGAGTCCTGCCCTTTAGAGGTGAGTTCGGGCTCTATTTTGGCAATCCGAGCCCGCCCGGGCCCGAAACATTTTTGAACTGAGCCCGCCCGAGCCCGAAAAATTTTGTGTGATCAGAGCCCGAGCCCACCCGAGCCCGATATTGAAAGTGGTACGCTATGCAACGCATACACAATAGTAAAATTAAGTACCGTTTTCATTTTCAAATTAATTTTCTTATTATCAATCCTAAATTTAAATAACTATAAATGTTATTATAACAATTTATAATGTCTGTGTTTCTGCATACATGTATATATTTATATAATAGATATTTATAGTGCAGCCCATTGTTTATAACGCGCCTATCGGGGGGGAAAAAATTATCCGAATAAGTGATATAATGAGGCCCGATATAACGAAGGAGGAAAGATTACTGTATAACACTATGACATAATATGCATCCCGTTGAAAAAGGAAAGTCAAAGCTACTAAGGTTTGCAAGATTATTTTGTGATTTATAACCTATCATGACATTACTAAAGGTGCTCTCAAAATGAAAAAAAATTCTTTCTTTTTTTTTTTTTTTACATTTTCCAGTTAGTGAAGAATAAAATAAACGGAACTTTTAGCTTGAATCCGAGCCCGCCCGGAGCCCGAAGACTTGCGTAAGATTTGAGCCCGATCGGGCTCGGGCTTACGGGCTCGGGCTGAGCCCGTCTCATCTCTACTGCCCTTTGGAACAAAACTATAGGGAAAAAACTGTTTGTTAACCTCGGGTAATATTTGGCGACTTCTGCATTACGTTTTTCTTATTTTTTTTTTTTTTTTTCCCTCATTGATTTTTCGGTGAATTTTTTAGAGTTGTATATGACAGTTTAAAAAAAGAAATTTGGTAATAGTCAAAAATATTTTCTAGACTAGCCTTTGAGATAAAAGCTTGTATAAGAATTTAAGACCTCCTTTAACTAAAGTGTTTTGAATTTAAATGAGGGGGGGGGGTATAAAAATAAAAATAATATGCGATTTTTTTTCCCCTTCAGAATAGTGTATTAAAACTTTTATGTAAATAAATTGTAAAATTTTTAGATAAATAATTAATGGATTTACATGGATAAATGGATTAAATAGCTGCATAAAATTGTGATTTATTATTATTATTAAATGATTTTTCTTTTAAATGCGATTTAATAGAAACATCCGCAATGTTTCTTTTTTCTTTTCTTTCTTTCTTTTCTTTTTTTTTTTTTTTTTTTTTTTAAATATGTATCCACATTACATTAATCATGAATTTCTAAATTCCAATAGGTAAGAAACATGAATATAACACTTGAAATTCTATAATTAAAAGATTTAGGGACATAATTAGCGTAAGCTAAATAATATTACTCTCTGAGACATTTGAATTTAAATTTTAATGGTGTGTAGTGTTAGGGTTAAAGCCAGTTGACTAAAAGAGGGTCTTAGACCTGAGGGGTATACTCTCTGTAGAAAATCTTTCTAAGTGTTACATAGCCCTTTTTATTTGAGTTTTGGAGAAAACCATAGTAAACTCCAAATGTATATGTCGACGAAAGCGATCTGGTATCGAACTTGGCAATTTCCGTCTACTAGCTTCCAGATATTTAAATTTTGGTATTCCATTGATTAGAACATTGCAGAATTTTTCAATTGTATTTATAAAACTTTAATTTTTATGATAATTTTATGCAATGTTTTCCATAGTGGTGAGTTTAAGATTCGCCATTATAAAAAAAAAAAGAAAAGAAAAGAAAAAAATCCGAAATTTCGTTTTGCATTCCATTTTATTAATGTTTGTTTTCATGTTTGAATAATAAATAGTATTAAAGTTAAATTACGCATCATACGATGGATCGGGCCCCACCTGTGAAAATTTGCACCAGCCGCCACTGCTTATATATATAGAAGAAAGTAAAAACTAACACAAAATTGATTTGGCTTTTTACTTCTACATTTATATTTTATTTTATATATCTTTAGATTATAATGTGAAAATTTTCAGAGTATAGTTTGTGATGAAATGTACAAGATGCCATAAAGATCACCATCATCCTGCGAGTGTAGGTGCAGACGCATTAGGATCCAAGACAGGGAGTAAACTTTCTTGGGACCCTAGCCCGTATTTACGCAAGTTTCGAAAAAAAAAAAAAAAAAAAAGGAAATTCCAAAGGGTGCACTATATGGGATTGAATCCAATACGTCACATCTACCAGCTAGCTTTGAGAGCAGAACTTCTCAGCCACTGGTGGGGCACACCATCGTCCGAAAAAGCTCATTAATATGAAATATTCTGATCAAAGTAAATAAAAAAAAATATACTACTTTACATTTTAACATAATATAGTCTTTGATGCTATATTTTATAACTGAATGTATTTTGATATTTTTAATTTAGAGCTCGATAATTACCTACAAAATAAATTAAACTCGTTTAACATTACCATCTGCATCAGTTTATCTTTAAAATTTAGTAAAATACCATTTAAAATAGTTATTGTTCACTTCCCTGCAGTTTCAAAGAAATACTCATACAATTTAAAAAAATAAAAATTTATTTATAAATGACCCATTTGAATTTTTTGTCATTGAACATCATTTAGATAGCATTGTATTTTTAATACTGTTATGAACAAAAATTTGTACTGAAAATATATTTCCTGGAGATTCAGAAATGTATCCCATTAACGTTCTATCATTAGTCTTCTGGAACATACTGTATTAGGGGCTGATCCATGGGAGAGAAGAAATCGATCACAATTTCAAATATTTATTAAAGATATGTTTGTCAGGGTTTAAACTGCCATTAGTTTTTTTAGCATTTTGCTAAAAGGTATCATATTTTGCTAAAACAAGACGGTCAGAATTTCGCTAAAAAGCTAAAACTGGATAACTGTATAAAATATCTCTATATAATATTTTTTTTTTTTTTTTTTTTTGTAATATTTGCAGGCAAAAACTACGAAAGGACTGAAATTTTTGGGAATCCTTATTTATATAGTAATTTGGGTTTATTTTTAATTTTCAATGATTGAATTTAAATGCAAAAATATTTAAAAGTATGTTAGAATTCAGAATTTGCTTCAGAGAAGCATTTTTAGCACTAGTATTTCACGATTATCTACCACTACACTTTACTTGATTTTTAAATTGCTTTTTCATTTTACACATATGATATGAGTACCTCTTTTTCCATTGTTAAAATCAAAACATAGTTTCCCTGATTCATATATTTGTACTATTTTTATACTTTTGTGATCTTTTATATGTTTACCATGTCTTTTTTTTTTACTATTTTTTTCTCATATGACCATCTGGATGGGTAAACCCATCCAGAAGCTACCTTTGTTTTTTCTTTCATCACAGTTTGGCGCAGCATGTCCCATTGTGGACCTTGTGCCAATAAAAGGCAACCAACCAACCAACCCTGATTCATATTTTTAAAGTCACAAATATGGATGCTTGGTTAAAATCATCAATGAACAAAAGGAATAGAAAACAAAACTGAGGATAACAAAGCTAAGTAAAAGAAATCAATGGTATCCAAAGAATTAACTTTCGAAAAAGCTAAAATAGTGCTTGCCTATTTTCGCTAAAATGCTAAAGTAATTTTTTTGCTAGGTTAAACCCTGATGTTTGTATTTATAAAACTTATATTAATGTGGAAGGTTAAGTAAAATGCTGTAAAATTATGACTTTATTAAAAAATAACTGGATTTCTGTGACTCTACTTTGTGCCCCAATGATGAAGGCTTCCTTGTATCCCATTATGAAGCGAGTGGGCCAAAGTATCTTGTAGCCGGGTGGGCCAAATTAAGCCAGTCCGCCCCTGGATTTTGATGTGCAGTATTTCATAGGCAGGGAAAATTCAGAGAAATTTACAACAAAAAACGCTACCTTCCGACCGATAACAAACAACATTTCGTGTAATATTCACAGAATTTAAAAAATGATGCAGTTATGACCGTTATATTTTAAGATAAACTTTTTCATAAACAAAGGAAATGACAGCATATCAGCATCACCGCTACCTTTCGGCCGATATAAACACAAATTTAAACAAAATTTACAACGTAACTACACCACCTTTCAGTCCTTTTTTTTTCGTTGTTGTTGTTGTTGTTGCTTAAAATTACACAAGATTAAATTATTTCAGTGAAGTATAACACTGACGTCTGCCGTCGATGTACACATAAAGTTGAAGTGGTTGCTAATTAAATCATTTTTATCTTAAAACAAAATTATGCAATTTTTTTTTTATTTATTTATTTATTTATTTTTTTATTTTTATTATGAAAGTGTAAAGTTATTTGGAGGATAGATTAAGGGACAGTAGGCCCCAAATGGGAGTTCGCCACGGCCTTAGAATAAATAAGTTTAATCACTGGATGAAAGCTCACCTGTTTGGCGATGTATCACAAAAGTTAATCAGAACAAATTTAACTCAAGATGAAAAAAAAAAAAAAAAAAATCAAGTATTGTTAAATTCTGTTTATTGATTTAGTTACAGCGACCAGAACTTTTGCTGATACACACAGACAGATATCTCGAAATGTGCAAATTCATAGAAAACCTTAAATCAAAAATTTTCAGGAATATTTCATTCCCTATTTAGGTATATAAAAGAAAATAACAAATCCACATTTAAAAAAATCTGGTGTGAAACAACCACACGACTTCCATTACCCGCTATTACATGTATTATATGCATTTTTGAGAGAGAATGTGATCAGAAAACATAAAAGTGACCAAAAAAGAAAATCGTTAGAGCCGTTTTTGAGATACCAACTTTCACAAAAAATCAATTATTGAGCGGAAAACAATAATTACATACAAAAGCATATTTAAAAGTGAGTTAAAATGGCGAGTTTGAAAAAAATCCGTACAACCGTTTTTAAAGGAATGCCTTTGCGATGCCTGAAATTGAGCTATTTATACAGGACGCCTATCAATTTTCATGAACTAACCAACTATATCATTCGAAAGGATATCTGATAGAGTGTTTATATAGCAAGTTTGAAGAAAATCGTTAGAGCCGTTTTTGAGATACGGACTTACGGTCCCACTTCCGGTTTCCGATGTCCCATTTCCGGTTAAACTCAATTATTGACAGGAAAACAATAATTACATACAAAAGCATATTTAAAATTGAGTTAAAATGGCGAGTTTGAAAAAAATCCGTACAACCGTTTTTAAAGGAACGCCCTTGGGAGGCCTGAAATTGAGCTATTTATACAGGACGCCTATCAATTTTCTTGAACTAACCAACTATATCATTCGAAAGGACATCTAATAGAGTGTTTATATAGCAAGTTTGAAGAAAATCGTTAGAGCCGTTTTTGAGATACGGACTTACGGTCCAACTTCCGGTTTCCGATGTCCCACTTCCGGTTTTTCAATTTTCACCAAAATTTGGAAATTTCATCTGTAGGCCAGACGTATTTCAATTCTAAAGTTTCGTAGCTCTATCTTTATTAGTTTATGAGCTATAATAGCCAGAAGATTCTCCACATACATACACACACACACACACACACACACACACACATACGTACACACTGACCAATTGCCAAAAACCACTTTTTTGGACTCAGGGGACCTTAAAACGTGTAAATCAGGTGAAATCTCGATATCGAATTTTTGGACCGAATACAATACTTCCATTACCTACGGTAGTAGGGTAATGGAAGTAAAAAATAGTCGTTTACAGTTTATGAAAATACATTATGTTTTACAATAAATAATTACAAGATAAAAAGAACTTTTTATATACCATGCTTTTAAATTATTCTGTTGAATCTTATAAACATACAGTCGGTAACAAAAGTCTCCGAACACTAGCAAAAATTCCTATATAAAGAAAGTACACTTAATACAGTTTTGTTAAATAAATCCTTGTCGAATCCTGTTCTTAGTCAGTCTAAGAACATGATTCGACAAGGATTTATTTAACAAAACAGTATTAACTTTACTTTTTTTACATAGGAATTTTTGCTAGTGATCGGAGACTTTTGTTACCGACTGTACCTGGTAACTTTTATAATTTATTCCGGTGTACTGTTAACCTCACCCTTTATTCATACCAGTATATTTTAAAAGCACTTTTCTTCTTATTTCATCGTAATTACATATTGGAGAAAATTTCTCTACAATCATACTGGTGTGAAAAAAGGGCGGAGCTAAAAGTACTCCGGAATAAATTATAAAAGTTACCAGGTATGTTTAAACGATACCGAAGGCAGCGGGGACCCATAATAATTCGCTGAAAGTAATAAAAAAAATGCATTGTCCTCGTTGTGAGCTTTTCTAAAAGTTTCAAATTTCTAGCTAGTCAAGATAGAGGTCTGCACGGGCTGAAATTTTGAGGCCCAAGCCCCTCCAGGCCCGTTTCAAAAATATGTAAAAAAAAAAAAAAAAAAAAAAAAATGCATGTTTTTCTATGAAAAAATTTTTTAGTATGTGTTTTGTAGAGATTTTATATAGCCAATTAACAGAATGTCCTTTAACAAAACTGCTGAACTTTTACAAGATAATTATATATAAACAGAAATTCATTATTACAGACGTACAAATGACTCAAAGGACGACAGAAAATCGAGTCGAAAATATTAGCATTCATCAAACAATATAGAACAGTATTTAAAAAAATTAATACTACTAAAAATGTATTTTCAACCATTTCCTCTTATATACCGTAAGGTATCTGAATTTTTCATGTGATCCGATAAACAAAACTTTAATGCTAATCCAACCATATTCAATAGAAAAGATGCTTTTGCACATGCTAGAAATGGTGCTACTTTCATCCAGTGCACAGGAGATAAGAAAAAGGAGCTTTCGCGAAAAAGTTACAGTGGAATGATTTTTACTGGCTTTATACAATCTAAACTCTTCAGACCGTAGGACACAAAGCCTTATACACAGTAACGTATCTAATTTCTTTTGTTTGTACATGTGTGTAAACTAATAATGACAAGCATACTATTTTGAATAAGAACCATCTAATATTACATGAAATAAAATATATTAATTTCGAGACATGCTAAAAATATCTGCGGAAAATGAAATCTCAAACAGGCACATTGATATTCATTTTAATTGAAGTTATAGACATTTTTTAACAAAATAAAATTTTATGTGCTACACAAGCCTGTGAAATTATGTAAAATAAATGACTGAAGAAATATTTTATCTTTTTCATTTTCCTTGATTAACGAGGAAACTAAAAAAAGATTCGGGCTGACACGGACCGGAATAAATGTCATCCACGCCGGCCCGGCACAAGTATACACAAAATAACTGAGCACGAGCCCGGGCCGAGCGCAAATTTAAAAATTCGCCCCGAACCCGGCCCGTGCAGACCTTTAAGTCAGGAAGTTATATTATTATTGAATTATATAAACGCTACCGAAGGCAGCGGGGACCCGAAAAAATTGGCTAAAAGTATTAAAAAAATGCATTGTCATCGTATTTTGAGCTATTCTAAATATCTAGCTAGTCGAGAAGTTAATTAAATAAATTTTCTGTTAAATCATATAAATGCTTCCAGGCTATTTTGTTGGGGCTATTTTGTCGGGGCTGTTTTGTCGGGGCTATTTTGTCGGGGGCTTTTTTGTCGGGGGCTATTTTGTCGGGGCTGTTTTGTCCTGGAGCTATTTTGTCGGGGGCTATTTTGTCGGGGCTGTTTTGTCGGGAGCTATTTTGTCCTGGGGCTATTTTGTCGTGGCTATTTTGTCTGGGGCTATTTTGTCTTGGGCTGTTTTGTCGGGGCTATTTTGTCTGGGGCTATTTTGTCCTGGGGCTGTTTTGTCGGGGCTATTTTGTCGGGGGCTATTTTGTCGGGGCTCTTTTGTCGGGGCCGTTTTGTCGAGGCTATTTTGTCGGGGCTGTTTTGTTGTCAAGGCTCTTTTGTCGGGGCTATTTTGTCTTGGGCTATTTTGACGGGGTACCGCCCTGAGGGTGCTGCTACCATACTGATATTTTTATCATGCTTTTATTGACTCGCTATGTTGTTTGTTTGTTTCTTCAGTACAAATCTTGCAATATATTTTTAACTAACTTCCCGATTAGCTACACATTTGAAACTTTTAGAATAACTCAGAACACGATGACAGTATATTTTTTAAAAATACTTATAGCGAATTGTTTTGGGTGCCTGCTGCCTTCGGTAGCGTTTATATAATTCAATAGAAATTTTATTTAACTGACTTCTCGACTAGCTAGACATTTGAAACTTTTAGAATAGCTCAGAACATGATGACAATGCATGCTTTTAATACTTTTAGCCAATTATTTCGAGTCCCCGCTGCCTTCGGTATCATTTATATGATTCAACGATTGTATAACTTCCCGACTAGCTAGACATTTGAAACTTTTAGAATAGCTCAAAAGATGATAACAATGCATTTTTTAATTTTTCGAACTTCAGTTTTCGATGGATTTTCACGATTTAGAATGTCCCATCCGGATTTGACTCTTTTTAAAAAATGTCTGTCTGCGTATGAGTGTGTATCACAAAATTTGTGGACGCTGCATCTCACCAACCAACGAACGAAATTTAACCAAAGTTGTATTTAGTTGGACCCTGACATAAACTGGTGCGGCTTAGATTTGAGGATCAATCGCTGAACAGGTAACGCTGCGATCCCATATTCTTCTAAATTTTTAACATGACAGTGTCGGACAAAATTTCATATGAATGTACATAATGAGTTGTTTTTAACGTGTGATTGTAAAATTGATAGGAATTATTGATAATAGGAGTAGTAAACTAGAGAAAAAGTCTGTGCATATGGGAGCATCGCTTCCCCTCTGGGAAGAATATCTTCCGTGACGTGTAAATTTTCAATATGTGTATTTTTCAAAAGATCGCGTCATCATTTTTAAAACGAATGGTTGAATCATAGATAGGTGATAATTTAAAACAAAGTTATCGAACGGAAAAAAAAAAAAAAAAAAAATTGATATTGGCAAAAATTTCACTTTTTTTCATCACTTAGTGATATATTATTCTGTCAGATAAAAATCATCTGCGGAATAATCTGCGGAAAATAAATTATTTAATAATTTGTATTGCATGAATTTTGTGTAAAAGTATACAGAAGAAAGTCTTGTGGTAGCCACATCACACTAGTTTTATACATGCTTTGTTGATAAAAAAGTAATTTATTCTCTCTCTCTCTCTCTTTTTTTTTTTTTTTTTTTTGATTTGTGTTTGGGAAAAAATTTTGAAAAAAACGTCATTTTGGGGAAAAATAAAATCTATTTTGGGGAAATTTTGAAATTCCTATCTGACAACACTGAACAGTGATCCAATGGAGATTGATGCCGGGTGGCGCACTATGCTGGATGAGAGAAGAGAAGGAAGACAAATGACAAGACCGCTCGACGATCCAGTTCATCGAGATATACCTGATGAAGGCTGCGGTTTTAGCGGCTGAAAGTGCTTGTGCGGGAAATTTAAAAGATTTTTAATGTTTTAATATATTTTAGAATTTACCTTTTATCTAATTTTAAATTGATAATTATGCATTTTTTTTATCAAAAATAAGCTTTGGAAAAAATTAAAAATTTCAACCATTTTGGAAAAGAAAACTGGATGAAAACTGGTCATAAGGACACAGACAAGTGAAGATTGCATATACATGCAGGTTTATACATTTGGTATAGATATGAAATATAAATGTATAATTTGAGAAGAAATACATATATTCATCAAGTTATTGAGCACTTCTGTCGCTTTATTGTTTCTAGAATTGATCATTTATCACTATCTAGAAATGGGGAAAGGAGGGGGGGGGGATTAAAAAGATAATTACATTAATAAGAAATATTAAATTCTCAATTCTACTTCCAGAATCTAATAAAGCAAGTTTAAAATGAATATTGCCATTTATATTATGGATGAAGAAAGACTGAGAAACAACTGCAGAACATTTGATCGGCGATCTCTAGTTGGAAATAAAAAAAAAGGGGGAGAGAGGCAAAAAATAATTACACAAACAAGAAATATTTAACAATTCTATTTCTTTTTAGACTCTCATAAAGCAAGTTTTAAATGAATATTGACATTTATGTTGTGGACAGAGAAAGACTGGAAATTGGAAGGTGCGATCATCATCGTAATCCCATTAAACAATCGCCGATTGTTAATGGGATTTCTTTCTTTCTTTCGTTTTTTTTTTTTTTTTTTAACGCACGATATCCGCGATTTTTTTAAAAACGGAAGAAATATTTTCGCGAATTCGCGGGAAAAAAGTGGCGACCATACGAATTTTTTTTGATCGCCACTTTTTCAAATTAAGTCGGCGAGTGGCGACCGTGAGTCTTGAGTCTTGACCTCTACCTACAGTTAATTTTTGTTTCATTTTGGCAGAATATTATTATTTCTATTTTATATGACCTACTAAAGCCTTGATTTACCTTATTTTTCGAAAGGAGATACTGGTAGTGAAAGGGTTAAATGAATGTGTAAAAGATTAGTATAACTTTTTTCCCCTTACATTACCCTACTACCGTAGGTAACGAAAGTATTGTATTCGGTCCAAAAATTCGATATCGAGTTTTCACCTGATTTACACGATTTTGATCAACACTTTTAAGTCAATCTTTTAAAATATCTTATTTAAGCAGAAAAAGCAGTAGAAACAATTTAAATTTAGAGTTTAAGTAAAAATGACTTGACTAGTGTAAAAGTATGCTGAACTCAGTAAACACCAAGAATTCAAAATGAGATAAAAAATACAAAAATTTATTAAATCTATTTTAAACTTTAAAAATACATTTTAATTAAAAACATTAAAACATAAGACAGACATTTCGGCTAGAACACTAGCCCTCCTCAGTGTCAAACACACAGGCACAAACAACATTTACAAAAATTCATAATACATCATAGCAAGATTAAATATTCAGGAGGAATAGCTTTAGCCTCGTTCAAGGCAGAATGTTGCATTTTAGTAAAAGCGTCCTCTAGAAAAATACGGGATGCATAGATATTTATATTAGAAGCTAAAATTTTAAAGTTTTCAAAATCTGGAATATGATCACTATTGAGAGAATGGATTACGAGTCTTGATTTTAAATCTCCTGTTTTAAATGAGCGTTTATGTTCTAATTTCACCTGTTCTGCCAGTTTCACCGATATATGTAGAATCACAATTTTTACAAGGAATACTATAGATTACACCTAGACGTTTAAGAGGGGGGCCAGCGGTTTTAAAGTTTGAGAGAAAGTTACTAATACGGAGTTGAGGTTTAAAGCTAGTACAGATATTAACTGTTCTAAGTAATTTAGAGATATTTTCAGAGGTACCTTTATAATAAGGGATAGTCGTACGATAAGTGGAATTTTTAACTTTAGGATAAACTGATTTATATGAAAAATATAACCCACCTTCTCTGGTCAATATCTTAACTTCAATTCAGCTAATCCCTTATCGCATAAAATTGCAGTAATTCGTACTCTTTTACATCGTGCAAAGCATTATTGTAGTAATTCTGAATTATTAAATATTGAACTATTCAAATTTTTTTCTGATTTAAAAAATAATGGTTACCCCCCTTGTTTTATTAAAAGAATTTATGAAGAAGAGTTATATTTTTCATATAAATCAGTTTATCCTAAAGTTAAAAATTCCACTTATCGTACGACTATCCCTTATTATAAAGGTACCTCTGAAAATATCTCTAAATTACTTAGAACAGTTAATATCTGTACTAGCTTTAAACCTCAACTCCGTATTAGTAACTTTCTCTCAAACTTTAAAACCGCTGTCCCGCCTCTTAAAGGTGTAGGTGTAATCTATAGTATTCCTTGTAAAAATTGTGATTCTACATATATCAGTGAAACTGGCAGAACAGATGAAATTCGATTAAAGGAACATAAACACTCATTTAAACAGGAGATTTAAAATCAAGACTCGTAATCCATTCTCTCAATAGTGATCATATTCCAGATTTTGAAAACTTTAAAATTTTAGCTTCTGATATAAATATCTATGAATCCCGTATTTTTCTAGAGGGCGCTTTTACCAAAATGCAACATTCTGCCATGAAGGAAGCTAAAGCTATTCCTCCTGAATATTTAATCTTGCTGTGATGTATTATGAATTATTGTAATTCTTGTTTGTGCCTGTATGTTTGACACTGAGGAGGGCTAGTTTTCTAGCCGAAACGTCTGTCTTATGTTTTAATGTTTTTAATTAAAATGTATTTTTAAAGTTTAAAATTTTTGTATTTTTTATCTCATTTTAAATGTTACATTGGTTTTAATATATTAATGAGACGTATAAATTATGTTTAATTTTATTAAACCAAAAATTAACATTAAAAAATAAATTTTATTTATGGAAAAAGAATGTATATAGAACAAATCCATTATTACCTTTCAAGTGCAGAACAAAAAACACCTTTAGATGAAGTTAACACTTTTGATGAATCTTCAAATACAATAACTATTCATAAAAATTAACTCAAAAGTTCTTTTTAACTCCAAAGAAACAATCACAATATCTTCATAAAAAAAGGTTTTAGCTGGCATTACTGTAGATAATCACACAAACTGTAGAAACACAATTAAATCATTAAAAAAATCAGCACACGTTGTCTCGTTGTCGCTAAGTTGACCAGCGAGGAAAAGGAGAACTTCAGACTACATCTCGTGGTCGCCATGTTGACCAGCAAGAAAGATGAACGATGACTTGGAAAAAATACACAAGAATTTATTTGAAGACCATCAAAGAAAATACTGCACTAAATTTGGACTGGATCTGTTACTATTTAAACTGTTTTAAATTTAATTTATTTTAATTTAACTATTCAAACTTAACATGATTAGCGCTAAGGCTATAAACAATTTCAACATCATTAAAAATTAAACTTAACAAAATCGTTTCAAAACACTATAACATCTTTTAATTTTTTTTAAGTTTTAACATTGCAAGATGTAAAACTTATTATGAAATCAAGCTCATCCTAACCACCAAAAACAACATCCTGAAGCTGCTGCCAGAGACAGCCACTAGAGCTACTCAACTAAATTGAGCTCATACTGCCATATTGGAACTGCTGAAACTGTGAAGTTGTTCAAATCGTGGCACTCTTTATACTTCACAGAAGTTAATAAATTTGCATATTGACGACATCAATAACGCTACCTAGAGGCCAAAGCCAAAATACAATTTATAATAACTATTTCTAAAGTAATGGCAATAGAAAATTTATGTAAGCTGAAAAGGGCAACGATAGAAATGGTAAACAAACGTCGATGTTTTGACACGTGAAATATTTGAGCAGCAAAATGAACTTTAATTAAAAAAAAAAATAAGTAAAAGTTTAATAACTTCAAAAGAAAAAGGTAAGTTAAAGCTTTCATGAATATATATATAAGGAATTAAATATTTTTTATATGTGAGGACATGATAGTTACCAGTTTTAAGGCCTCTTGAGTCCAAAAAAGTAGTTTTTGGCAATTGGGCAATGTGTGGAATCTTCTGGCTATCATATCTCCGAAACTAATAGAGATAGAACTACGAAACTTCAGAATTGAAACAGGAATTGTGTACAGATGAAGTTTCCAAATTTTCGTGAAAATTGAAAAACTGGAAGTGGGTCATCAGAAACCGGAAGTGGGACTGTAAGTCCGTATCTCAAAAACGGCTCTAACGATTATCTTCCAAATTGCTGTATAAACACTCTATTAGATGCCCTTTTGAATGATATAGTTGGTTAGTTCAGGAAAATTAATAAACGTCCTGTATAAATAGCTCAATTTCTGGTCTCACAAGTGAGTTCCCTTAAAAATGGCTGTACAAATCTTTTTCAAACTCGTCATATTAACTACCTTTTAAATATCCTTTTATATGTAATTATTGTTTTCCAGTCAATAATGGGGAAATTGCACAGTTTTGTTTTGACTTGTAAATGATAGAGCATGAAAATACAAACATTTTGATACCACTTTTATGGATATTTGAAAACCGTATGCTTTATTAAATTAACTTTAAAAGACGTAGTTTTCATGTGTGTCACAACTGGTTGGTCAACGCTGCGTCACGTGATGAAACCTATAGTGACGTCACTATTCACGAAATGAACTGCCCGCCGAATTTTTCCCTATAGCATAGCTGCCAACTCTCCCGAAAAATTCAGGAGACTCCTGAATTTTGAGGCAGTCTTCCGAACTCCCGAAAAACATTAATATCTTCCGAATTTTTCAAAATTTTCATCACACACCGCACCTATTTTTTTTTTTCCCATCTGTATTCCCCACGCTGACGTTTCAGACATAATTTTTGCTGCAAATTCACGGAAATCAGCGATTTTTTTTTTTCATTGTTTAATTCGTGGAATTCCGCAAATTTATTTTTCCCTTTATAAAAAAAAAAAAAAAAAAAAAAAAAACAGGGATATCGTTCATTTTATAAAAAAAAAACCACCATGGTACAATCGGCGATCAAATGTTCTACGAAAGCCCAATCTTTCTCCATCCACAACATAAATGTCAACATCAATTCAAACTTGCTTTATGATATTCTAGAACCTATGAAGAAATAGAATTGTTAAATATTTCTTACTCATTTAGCTATTTTTTTATCCCCCCCCCCCTCCCCTTACTTATCTCCAACTAGCGATGAGCAATCAAATGTTTAGTGGAAGGCTTATCTCCCAGTCTTTATCCTTCTGCAACATGAATGATAATATTTATTGAAACTTTATTTTTCCGACTGAGTGAAAGTAATGCCTGGACCGGGAGTCGAACCTCGGATCTTTGGAAAACACAATCACCATGTGTTTTCCATTTCCTGAGGCTTATTTCTGTCGAGCTATCTACATGATAGACCAGAGATGTTTCTGCCTTAAGGTTGTCTGAGTGAGTAATGCTGATCGGGGTGTCGGCCTGGATGGCTCAATTGGTAGGGCCTTGACCTTGTAAGTCAAAGATCCGGGGTTCGACTCCCGGTCCAGGCATTATTTTCACTCAGTCGGAAAAATAAAATTTCAATAAATATGATTTTCTTCCACAGTTGATTGTGTGATTTTAATAAAAATGAATGATAATATTCATTTTAAATTAGCTTTGATAGAGTCTGGAAGTAGAATTGAAACAGTTTAATATTTCTTACTCTGTAATTATTTTTTTATTCCCCCCCTCTCCCCCATGTCTGGATAGTGATCAGTGATCAATTCTAGAAACAATAAAGCAACAGAAGTGCTCAATATTTCTCACGTATATAATTATTTTTAGACTTTATTGCTGAACTTAATGAATCTATTTTTACTCGATTAAATTAAATATTTATACATCATATCTGTACCAAATTTGTAAACATGGGAAAAATGAAGAATAGATTTTTCAGGTTGGATATTTTTTCCCCAAATCTATGTATGTATATATATAATTTCAGTATGGTTAGAATTTAATATAGTCTACTAGTATTTTAAATTCAATATGTTTTCTTTATTTATTTTTTTTTCTCATTTGCAATAGGAAGAAAGCCTCTGGATACTGCAAAATTTCCCTTTTATTTGATCATCTCTTTCCAACAATTACTGTGCTATTAATATTCTATTTATGGCATAAACAATGTCGTATAAAAAATCTCCCTAATTTTGATTCTCAAAGGTTGGCAGGAATGCTATATAGTATTGTAAAGAAAATTCACACATTCAGCGAAATTTTGTATTTCTTTTGCTAAAAAAAAATTATTAAAACAATTTGAATTCATTAAACACCACTTCGTTCTATAAATGACACCAAGTTTCAATGAGATTTTTTTTTACTAGCTTGCTGTTATTAATTCAAATTAAACTATAATCGAAATAGTAGTTGATCAATAGAATTTTTTTAAATAATTTCCTTAGTATGCCAAAGATGTAGCTTTTAAATACTTGTTTTGTTTCATTTTATTATGTTTTATAGATTTATTAATATTATTATTATAGACTGAGTACAGAAATAAAATATTGGGATTGGATAATAATATTTAACTGAATAATATGTATATTTTCATTGTTTAAATAATCTAGAATAGTATATGCTGAACTAACCTAAATTAGATTACTTTTATAATTATGAGATGCCAGTATATCTGTATATATATTTTTTACTTTAGACTTTGTACAAAATTGGTATTAAGAAAATCAATAAACAATAATAATAATAAATATTTATACTGCAGGCAACCTTGTCAGAGCTTGCAACCGAAGATATAGTATTTTAAACTAGAAGTAACTTTTTTAAATACATTTCATTATTATAACTTAACAGTATTTCTTTTAAAATAAAAGCTGAAGATTGTGAATAATTAAAAATATTATAGTGATGCAATTTGAGAAATTGAAATTATTTAAGGAAAATTATATGTTCTTATCATTCTAAATAAATAAATAAAAGAAAAAAAGGTCTCTGTACAAAATTATTATTATTTTATTTATTTATTTATTTTCAGAATCTAGAAACGTGCTTAGTCATATTTTTATAATGTAATTACTTTTTTATTTGGAAAAATTAGAAAAAAGAAAAAAAAAAAAAAAGATTAATAGAAAGAGAAAATAATAATAATTAGCAAAAGAAAAATAAATAAATAAATTGCATAAAAAAATAAAATAAAATAAACACATGAAATATATGTTAAATGTAATAATAAATTATAAGTTAAACATGACAGTTATAAATATGAACTAGTTATAAATATGACTAGTTATAAATATGAACAGCATTAAATAATTAATTAAAAATTTGCAGTAAATTTCAGCAATCAAACATAAATATATATATATTTATAAAAGCCTTAATGTAAAATCTAAATATGTTTAGAATATATCAGGGGTCGATCCAGGTAAAAATTGGGACCCACTTGCTGATCCTTCACAAAATTCAAACCTCTAAAATGGGCCCCTTCACAAAATTCAAATCCATAAAATGGGTCCCTTCACAAAATTCAGATTCATAACAACAGCCCTTTCACAAGATTTACTTTAAAAAAAAAATGATGACTTTGTATAAATTTTCCACATTAACAATATTATTTTTAATGAGTGTCTATACTTGGTTCAATAATATGCTGTTAACTTGGTATTGAACATTAGGTAGAGTAACTGCTAAAGTGAAAGGTTTCGTATCATAATTCTTTTTATCATAAAAAGAAATAAATTCACAAAAATGAGCACCAAAAATTAAAACCTGTATCGATTCTTGTATATACTATTACTGGCGGTCTTTGCCTGCTTTGCTGGTCGCTAAATTTAAATAAATTGTTTAAAAAAATTTGAATCCTTATTTCTTTTATATTATTCCATTAAAAAAAAAAAAAAAAAAAAAAAAAAAAACTAAATAAATAAATAGATAATTAAAAAATAATATAGTCATAGTATAGTCGTTAATAATTGACTACTTTTTAAAATAATCATATATATTTTGTAACAAGATAAAAAATTCTGGTTAAATAAAGAAAAAAATAAATAACATAAGTAAATCATTAAAATATATTTTTATGCACTATAAAATTTTAATGAATGTTTTAATTATAATTAAATCTTTCCACATACATTATGAAAAAAAGAAAAATTCTCTCATACAAGCGTGAAATGCAAAAAAAAAAAAACTACTACTATATTAATACAATGCTAAAATTTTATTATGAAGACGTTTATAATTTTCTAAATATAAATAAAGAACAAATCTATACCTTTTAGCTTTAGCTCCTCTTATTTTTGTACCAATAAAATCGAGGTTTCTTCTCAAAAATGAGAATATGAAAAGAGCATCTATTTTTGACAGATTATCCGATTGCCCTTTTACAAATCCAAAATCGACATTATACAAATAAAAACAGAAAAAAAAAATATATATAATATACAGTTTAGTTATGGAAGGTTTAAGTTATTTCTTCCAAAAAGGTAAAAACTTTAAAAATAAAATATAAAATACAGATTAGAACTGAGCAAACAAAAAAAGCAATAGGTAAAATAATGTAAACATTTGCATTTGCACTTCGTGAACTGTGATGTCAACCCCATCACTAAGGCCGCTCTATATAGAGGGGCCCTACCCATCACGGAGCGTTTTCAGATCTCATGGTTTTGTTTTAGATTTTAGCAATTTTAAAACCTTAATTAAAAGTTAAATTGAATTAATTTTACAATTTGAATTGGATTTTTGGGATTCACAAGATTGAATTTAACAATTACAATTAAAATAAAGTGGTTTTCTTCGTGAGTGCAACTTTCCCATCGAGTATATCAAGTTTTAGTAAAAGTTGGTGTCTCAAAAACGGCCCTAACAATTTTTTTTTAAATTGCTACATAAATCCATTTTAGATATCCTTTTTCATGCATTATGTGGCTGTTACAGAAAAATTAACGGTCATTTCGACTACAAAGTACAGTTTTAGATATTGAAAGTTGGTGATTAAAAAAATAACTATCATCATTTTTTTTTTTTTTAATAGATGTATTATCATCTCCATAAACTTTTCATTTATTTACTGTCATTTATTTCAGAACTATAAACAAAGTAATATCAACTATAATTAAATTTGACCTTGAACACCGTGAGTGAAAGATTTATAGACTCATAATGACTTTTACTTTTCTCTAAATAAACATTTTCAAACCATTATTTATTTTACAGAACTATTAATTTCAAACTTTATGGAAAATCATGTTATTCTAAATTACTGTTTTATTTCTTTCAACGATGTAGTTTAATGATTGTATAAACAAAATAAGATATTAATTTTTTCCTTTCAAATGTCATAATATAATATAATATAACAATTTATGATCCATAATGATATACTTAAAAATTGTAATTTAAATTCTTCAAGCAGTCTGTAACTTTTCCTAAACCAGGAAGGATGCATAAAAATGCACTCCTAAAATATACAATAATAAAGCTAATTACAACACAGAAATATTTTCAGATTCATTTAAACAAATTCAAATAATTATCTTTTTACATTATTAGTTGTAATATATGCTTATTAGTGAATGCTTAACAACTATGAAGTAAACCTTTTTTTGGATTAAAATATGCCTGGAGAAAGAAGCTCCTACTGCACTACTGAATACAAGGTAAGTGAAGAACTTATCATTTTTCTTTAAAGTCTTACCTTTGTTGTGATTCAATAATAATTTACTCAACATTGATTATGAGACTGACTTAAAAATCTCTGGCATACAATAATTAAATTCATATTACATAGGCTATTAGTGGTGGAAGTTATTACTGTAAATTAAATTAAAATTAACAATGGCGTCTTATAAAGACAATGCAATTATTGAGAAGCTCAATGCTTCTAATTATGCTACCTGGTCTTTTAAGCTAGAAATGTTATTGATAAAAGAAGATCTTTTTGACGCCATAACTGAAACTCCACCAGAGCCTATCACTTCAGATTGGTCCAAAAAAGACAAAAAAGCCAAAGCCATGATAAACCTGTTCATTAGTGATGATCAGATAGTACATGTAAAGGGTTTGCCCACGTCAAAAGAGACATGGGTTAAACTAAAAAATTTACACGAACGTACAAACCTTTCAAGCAAGTTATACTTACTAAAAAATTTGTATAGCTGCAAATTAGCCGAAGGAGGCAACATGATTAAACACATCACAAACATTTTAGAAATCAAAGAGAAACTTACTGCCATTGGCGAAAATATCAATGATTCTCATCTATCAGCTCTTTTACTGTGTTCGCTACCTCCGTCATATGATCCTCTTATTACTGCTTTAGAAGCAAAATCTGAAGAGGATCTTACACCTAGTTATATCCAAAGTAAGCTGATGGATGAATATAACAGAAGATCTTGTAATAACAAAGCGTTGCAAGTTGATGATAATGCCGTAGCTTATCAAATTAAAAGACACAAACAAAACTTTCCGAAAAAACAAGTGAATAAATTCTGCACATACTGCAAGATGAAAAATCATAATACCAACGACTGTTGGTACAGAAAAGACAAAAACAAAAAACAAAACTATTCATCAAGTGGCTATAACAATAAAAATAAAAACTTTAATTCATCTTTATGTTTTGAAAATAGTGAACCAAAAATGAAACATGACAGGGATGAATCAAATGCATCCGACGATGAAACTCATACAAGAAATAAATTAAAAAATTTAGCATTCATCGCCTGTAAAGAAAACAAAAACAATTGGATCGTAGATAGCGGCTCCTCCTCGCATATCACAAATAACAAAAATTTATTTAGTGAAATAAAAAGTTATGACAATTCAAATGTTGTCATAGCAAACGGAAATATTTTAACATCACAGGGCTCAGGTGATGTAGTTATTACTACTGAAACATCTGAGGGGGAAATAAACAAAATAAAGTTACTCGACGTACTTTTTGTACCAGACCTCGAAACAAATTTAATTTCTGTTAGTAAAGCCACCAAAAATGGCTGCACTAATTTTCAAAAATGATAAATGTATACTACAAAAATTCGGAAAAACCTTCCTTGAGGGGGATGAAGTAAAACAACCCCAAAACAGTTCAAATGAACATATTAATTTAACTCACGAATGTAACAATAAGAATTGTATCACGCTTTGGCACAAGCGGCTCGGTCATAGAAATTATGCTGACATAAAACACATTATGGATAAGGAACTAGCAGTGGGAATTAATATAAATTTCTGCAAACATGACAAAACATGCGAAACATGCATTAAAGAAAAACTGACAGATTTACCATATCCACAGCAATCTAAATACAGGACTAATAGAGTACTTGAATTAATACATACAGACATCTGTGGGCCATTTCAAACACCCACCATAGGGGGGAAAACATATTTTTTAACGTTCATCGATGATTACACCAGATTCTGCATGATTTATCTCTTGAAACATAGAAGCGAGGTATTAACCATGCTCAAACAATATATAGCATTAGTCAAAAATAAGTTTGGAAAATTACCTGAAAGAGTCAGATCTGATAACGGGAGAGAATATGTGGGAAGTGAAATAGAAAATTACCTAAATCAAATGGGAATTAAACACGAACTTACAGTTCCTTATTGCCCAGCACAAAACGGAGTGGCTGAAAGGAAAAACAGAACACTGGTAGAAATGGTGAGAAGTATGCTATCAGAAGCAAATCTAGATAAGCAATTTTGGGGGGAAGCTGTCAACACAGCAAACTATATTATTAATAGACTCCCCACAAAAGGAAATAATAAAAGTCCCTACGAATTATGGAATGGAATTAAACCTAATTTATCTCATTTGAGAGTATTCGGGTGTAAAGCTTTTGCGTACATAAATAAACAAATAAGAAGAAAATTAGACAATAAAGCGCAAGAGGGAATCTTCGTAGGTTATGACTATAGATCAAAGGGATACAGGATTTACACGGGAGGAAAAGGTATTATTATCGCAAGAACGGTTAAATTTATAGAAAATCAAAACTCTAAACTCTCATCACAAGAAAAACCAGAAAATGATATTAGTCAAAAGGAAACTGTAAATGTAGAACTTAATGACACACCTGAAAATAACACCGAACAAACACTTGAAATAAACAATGAACCTAGAAGATCCTCGAGATCTAATATCGGTGTACCTCCAGATCGACTAATTTACATGGTAAAACATGATCCAATACATGAACCGCAAAGTTGGGCGGAAGTTCAAAATCTCACAAATCCCGTTGAGAAAAATAATTGGATAAAAGCAGCAGAGGATGAAATATCATCGTTAAAAGAACACAACACGTGGACATTAGTAGATCCACCACAAGGAAAGAAAATTATCGGTTCAAAGTGGACCTTTAAAACAAAATATGATGACTCCGGGAAAATACAAAAATTTAAAGCACGACTGGTAGCTCAGGGATTTCTCCAAAAATTTGGGGAAGATTATGATGAAACATTTGCACCGGTGGTGTCCTATACTACAATACGTTCTTTCCTAAACTCTGCAGCTTACCACAAATTAAATGTAAGACACATAGACATTAAAACAGCATTCCTACACGGTGACTTAAACGAAGAACTGTATATGCAACAACCCGACGGTTTTATTAATCCAGGGGAAGAAAATAAAGTGTGTAGGTTGAACAAATCAATTTATGGGCTTAAACAAGCTGCTAGAGCTTGGTACTTAAAAATTGGGAGTTTCCTAAAAACCCTAAATTATGTCGAGAGCAAAGCTGATTCATGCCTCTATGTCAGCGGTTCCCAACCTTTTTAGTTGTGCGGACCACAAATTTTATAAAAATGACTTTGAGGCCCACTAACTACTTAATATTCAAGTAAAAAATATAATGGCAAATAGACGTCTATATATGTTATATATATATGTATATACTAGGCAGATATATCAGTAATTAGTAAAAGATACTGTACAAGAAGAATTAATAATAATAATAATAATAATAATAATAGTAATAACTTTATTGTATTTACTTAGCTGTTACCTCTGCAATAAATTTCAAAAACAAGTGATCAAAAAAAAAAAAAAAAAAAAAAAAAAAAACTTAATGAGATTTTTGACGTTGTTTGTCCTCCACGAGTGAGTCAATATCTGTATATCTGTATTGAAACTGGATAGTTTTAGCCTCAAATCCCTCTCAACATTCAATTTATTACTATATTTACTTTTCAAAAAAACTAAAGTTGAAAAAGCTCGTTCACATAGATAGGTTGTTCAAAAGCCCATCAAGTGTCTCAGTGCAATTTTTGCAATAGCTGGATAATCTTGCCGAACGTTTATCCAAAACGTGACCAATGGTGTTGCTTTAAAAAGTGATTTTAGAATCTGGTCACATGATAGTTCTATTAACATGTCTTCCACTCTTTAAGATAGTTTCAATTTTTTTAGGTAATTTTCTTCAAAGGGATTTCTGATCAATTGGATTTCATCTGATGAAATCCCTGATCAACAGCCAACGCGTTTTCTTTATTGACTACTATGGTACGGACCACGGAAATTTTGAGTAACACCACATCTCACTAGTGAATATTCCTGAAAAACTGGTATAGTGCGACCACGTTTCCTACGACTAGCAGTAAGGTCGAGTCCAAAAGTTTGGAGGGATGCAAAATTGCTCCAGAGATAGTTATTTGGCAAACATCCAGTTATTCGGTGTTCCCTTATTGCTTGTTTTCTCTCAGTCACCCCTATTTTAACACTGGACTCGTTCAATCCGCACTTGCGCAGAGGCTTCAATGGTCGCAAGAAATGTGGTTAAAGAATATTTGACCTCAATATTCCACGGCCCAGTACCGCACTGCCTGCGGCCCACTTGTGGGCCGCGGCCCATGGGTTGGGAACCGCTGCTCTATGTAAACAATACGTCAGACAACATTTCATTTATTATAGTATATGTCGATGACATATTAATTGCCGGAAATAACGGGCAAATTAATGAAATAATAAGGAAATTAAGCAAAGAATTCGAAGTTAAGGATTTAGGAGAGGTTAGTTTCTATTTGGGCATGAAAATAACTAGAAATGATAGAGGGGATTTCGAAATAAATCAAAAACTGAAAATCGAAGAGTTAGTACGTAAATTAAATTTAGAAATCTCTAAACCAACATATACACCAATGGAAACAAATTACTTAAAATTTGATGATAATGATAACCCATTAGAAAACAACACTAAATACCGACAAACAATAGGAAGTTTGCTATATTTGGCTACAGTTAGCCGTCCTGACATATTAGCTGCCGTAAACATATTAAGTAGGAGAAATGAAAGTCCAAGAAAAAAGGACTGGGAAACAGTAAAAAGAGTTGTCAGGTATTTAAATACCACAAAAAATCTAAATTTCGTTATCAGTGCCAATGAAAAACCTAAACTGGTAGTTTACGCAGATGCGGACTGGGGAGGAGACAAGTCCAACAGAAAATCAACATCAGGCAGTGTTTTCATGATAGGAGATAATCCTATTCAATGGATCACAAAACGGCAAAATTGTGTCGCTCTTTCGTCGGCTGAGGCCGAATTTATTTCTGCCACGACTGCTGCGAAAGAAATCATGTGGATACTAAAATTATTAAAAGACTTGCACTTGCCTCAAGAGTTACCTATCAAAGTTTTTCAAGACAATATTTCGTGTATAAAACTGATAGACATCGGTTTTACTGGAAAACTGAAACATGTTGACCTGCAATTCAACTACTTAAAGGATCTAAAAGAAAAAGGTGTGATAGAACCCGAATATTGTCCAAGTGAAAAAATGACTGGTGATATCTTCACCAAGGCACTTCCAAGACAGATTCACGAAAAACACCGAGAGAAATTGAAATTGATTAGTGGAACTTAAAAGATTTATGGAGCTGAAGGGGGAATTAATAGATGTATTATCATCTCCATAAACTTTTCATTTATTTACTGTCATTTATTTCAGAACTATAAACAAAGTAATATCAACTATAATTAAATTTGACCTTGAACACCGCGAGTGAAAGATTTATAGACTCATAATGACTTTTACTTTTCTCTAAATAAACATTTTCAAACCATTATTTATTTTACAGAACTATTAATTTCAAACTTTATGGAAAATCATGTTATTCTAAATTACTGTTTTATTTCTTTCAACGATGTAGTTTAATGATTGTATAAACAAAATAAGATATTAATTTTTTCCTTTCAAATGTCATAATATAATATAATATAACAATTTATGATCCATAATGATATACTTAAAAATTGTAATTTAAATTCTTCAAGCAGTCTGTAACTTTTCCTAAACCAGGAAGGATGCATAAAAATGCACTCCTAAAATATACAATAATAAAGCTAATTACAACACAGAAATATTTTCAGATTCATTTAAACAAATTCAAATAATTATCTTTTTACATTATTAGTTGTAATATATGCTTATTAGTGAATGCTTAACAACTATGAAGTAAGCCTTTTTTTGGATTAAAATATGCCTGGAGAAAGAAGCTCCTACTGCACTACTGAATACAAGGTAAGTGAAGAACTTATCATTTTTCTTTAAAGTCTTACCTTTGTTGTGATTCAATAATAATTTACTCAACATTTTTCTTATTTTTTGACTCGCTGTGTTTTTGTGTGTTTACACATGTATGAAATTTCTCTTACTGGAAAATTCCAAAAAATGCATATAATACATGTAATAGGGAGTAATTGAAGTCGTGTGGTTGTTTCACACCAGATTTTTTTTTTTTTTTTTTTTTTTTTTTTTATATCACTTTACAAATAAAATAATAATAATAATAATAATAAAATCACCCAAAACCTTATTTCAGGCAATTACACATAATACTGTACTTTAAGGTTTTTCAAATCTATCCTGCTGCCACCAGATGCTTCAGTTAGATAGTGCTGCTGTAGGTAAACTATTTTTTAGTAGCACATTATGTCACTTATCTTGTATACTTACTTTGAGTCTTAAGTTGATATCTTTTTAACTAATTGGAAAATTTTAATTTAAATGGTCAATTTAAAATCCTTGGATTATTTTGCACCTTTTCTGTCTTTTTCGATTTGACAATTCATCAGGAAATACCCAGACACATATATATAATTGGATTTTAATAGTATGAATATTATTTATTAGATTTAATTTAACCAGTTTTATTGTGCTTAGGCAGTACCTTCCAGTGTGATAGTGAAGCCTTTTATATGTCTAACTCAGGAGTGTGAAACTGGTGGTTCTCAAAGTTATTTTTTATGAGCCACAATCTTCAAAAATAAAATTAAAACAGAATAATACAGCGGTCGCCAAACTTTTTAATTCCACAGACCTCTAAATTCATAATTTAAAATCCTATGGACCACTTATACCTATAAGTACAAAACTTTGAATAAACACCATAAAATGCAATAAACTCGCAATAAGTGTTCATCATTTTGTTCACTTAACAATACAGGGTAATCACAAACATTATTGATTTTGCTCAATTTGTTACCGGCCCCCTAAATGTTGTCTTAAACCAATCTTCACTGAAGAACATGGGGAAGACCCAGTACTTTAAATACCCTATGTTTGAATACATTTCATCAAGAGATAACAACAATGTCTAGAATGCCAAAAATAAATTATAGGAAAGCAGACAGCTATTTCGGTAGCATTTAGCGTACCGTCTTCAGTGCATAAAGAAATGAGAGAGAAGTGCTCTTATATACAGGAAAAGGATCAGATTCAGCTCAGGATGATCAGCCAATAGAATTAAGATTGGCTAATATGAAATTACGAAAAACTAGTTGTGAAAAATATAGAAGAAATTAAGAAAATGTGGACTGAAGGTAAAATTTTCAGCAATCAGGCAAATAGGGTACAGCGAAATCACAATTAACAATATTTGAAAGAATTTTATAAACATAAAAAAGCTTTTAAAAAATCGAGTTCAAGAGTGGAATTAGGCCTGCAAATTATTCAGTGTGTGAGATAGAGGCATCAATTTAAATAATTCTAATGGCTGATCATCCTGAGCTGAATCCAGTCCCTTTCCTATATACAACAGCACTCCTCTTATCTCATTTCTTCATGCACTAAATGCTACTGAAACAGCTCTCTACTTTCCTATTATTTCTTTTTGGTGTTCCAGACTTTGTTGTTTGCTTCATTTTTATAATTCCACGCCAAGTCTTCCATTAATACACACATACACTCTCCAACAATGATAACAAAGACAAAATGATTACAGATTCATTTTATGGCATACAAAAGCATGCATATGTATACATAAATAATACAATTTAAATACAACTTTATTTTTTGATAAAATTACTCATGTGGAAAATTCCAGATTAAAGTGTATCATGTTTAAAATGCATTGAATAGGTATTTTTTTACTTCCATTACCCTACTACCGTAGGGTAATGGAAGTATTGTATTTGGTCTGAAAATTTGATATCGAGATTTCACCTGATTTACACATTTTAAAGCCCCCTGAGTCCAAAAAAGTGGTTTTTGTCAATTGGTCTGTGTGAAGGAATCTTCTGGCTATTATATCTCGGAAACTAATAAAGATACACATACGACAATTTAGAATTGAAACAAGTCTGGTGTACAGATGAATTTTCAAAGTTTGGTGAAAATTGAAAAATTGTAAGTGGGACCGTAAGTGCGTATCAAAAACGGTTCTAACAATTTTGCTATATAAACACTCTATCAGATGTCCTTTCGAATGATATAGTTGGTTTGTTCAGGAAAATTGATAGGCGTCCTATATAAATAGCTCAATTTCAGGTCTCACAAGGGCGTTCCTTTAAAAACGGGTGTACGGATTTTTTTCAAACTCGCCATATGAACTCCATTTTAAATATGCTTTTGTATGTAATTATTGTTCTTCTGTCGTAAAAGTTGGTATCTCAAAAATGGCTCTAACGATATTCTGGTAAATTGTTATATAAATCTATTTCTTTCTTACGTATCACGTAGTTATTAGAGGTAAATTAACAGCTACCCTGTTTAGGTAGGTCAGAAGTTTAGGTAGATCTCAAATATTGGTGTTTAAAAAAATAACTCTACCATTTTTCTTTCCTTATTTTTTACCTCGCTATATGTAAGCTTTGTTTTATATGTCTTTACAAGTGTATAAAGTTTATATTACCGGAAAAATGTTAGGTTTCTACTTCTTTAGGTCACTTTTATATCTTCTGATCACATTATCTCCAAAAAATGCATATATGTGAAACAGTGGGTAATGGAAGTCGTGTGGTTGTTTCACACCAGATTTTTTTTAATTACCCCTGTAAACGAACTGTTAAAGTTAAAGCAACATATTCTATTAAAATGGGAAACATGCTATAGAGTGCCACAATAAGCGATATAAATTTGGTAGTTTTCTAATTTATTCATGGAAGCTACTGTTCAAAAACACTATTAAAAAGATACAAGTGTCTTGATATCTGCAGAAGGTATTTCACAAACTGCATCAGAATTTTTATTACTTAAATTCCAACATCCTGTAAAAGGTTGTTGTGGCCGAGTTGCCCCAATATTTATATATACATGAATTACAAAAGTATACAATTTAAAACTTTTCACACACCATAAATTTTAAGCCAGCACAACCGGTTTCGAAAGGACATAGCCTTTCTTCATCAGGTGCAAAAAAACACGTGCTACTGCCTTGGAGGCAAAAGCAAGACTGAAGGGGAAAATCCAGAAGGGGATGAGCAATGGCTTAAAATTTATGGCGTGTGAAGAAGTTTTAAATTCTATATTTTGATTGTACACCAGTTTTGAATTTAGTTTTGATAGATAAAAGTATTATGTGTTACTTTTACTACATGTATGCTTTTACTTTAAAACATTAAATAAAGAAAAAACAAGAAGAAAACATCTGATGATATTTATTGTTTCAAAATTACAAGATTACATATATAAAAATATACATTTGTTAAGAAATTACCACAAAGCATTAAAACAGTGTAACATCACAGATAAAATAATTTATACTCTTCAAAACTATGGAAGATACTCAATAACTATTCATAAAAAGCAGAAAACTTACATTTTGATGTCAATCATCATAAAATAGATTGTAAATGATTGTTTAGACTAATAAAAGTATTCATTAACTTTAAAAATATCAAATTTAATTTCTTGCTGGCTTTTAGTAAATTGAAAATTAAATTTGGCATAGACTTAAAAAATTCAAAAGAACATCAAGTGAAAAGATGAAGCGGGATACATCTAATCTTAACACTGGAAGAAATGTATTATATCACAATAAAACAATTATTTAATATTAAAACAAAATGGCACATGAAATATTGGACAAACATAACAGGAAATACATTATGGAAGACATTCTAAATATTGCATTATCACATAATTTTTATGTAAATGACGTCAAAGTTTTCAAAGAAGTCTATGCCATACATTGATATCATAGGTATATTAAGTTGAGGCTTAATATTTATATTTTTTATTTTGTAGTCCAAGGGAAAAAATTACACAAATCAACTTTTAATTACATGATCAAATTTTGTAATTAAAAAGATGAAGCGACTACAACATAATAAAAGATTTTATAACAAAAATGTTCAAAATATACTGCAGAAATAATGAATAGGCAAAAGTGAATGTAATGCATCAAATACTCTTACTTTCTCTAAGAATTATTGGAATTTACTTATCAAAATAATTATAACTTTGATTTTGAATTTAAACCAATATTTTGTTTTTCAATATTCAAACTTCATAGTCTACAATAATACCAGAAGAGATAGTTCAGGTTTATTATTCAGAATACATATAAAGTAACCGCTGCTTAATAAATTCACTGGTTAATAAAATCAGCCGCTTAATCTGATCAAATTGCAAGGACTAGAATCAAATCAATATGAACTGCTTTTAAAATTGTTGCTTAATAAAATCAGTGTCTCCGGTTAATAAACTCAAAAGAATCTCTGCAGCAGCAAAAATATCATTTAAGCACACTAAACAAATTTTTATTTGCACTGTAATTTTTTATTTTTGAAATAAAACACAGCAATCTCTCCGTTATTTCTACTCTCTGTCAAAAATTTTACATTTGCATCATAGTTACAAATTAAACAAACCCCACCACTTGTCTCAGTAACTATTTCAAGGAACATATTCTTAAAAGTTTGATAATAAGTTGTAAATTTGATTTAATTCACAAATGATAAGGTTTTTTTTTTTTTAATTATTAAAAGAGAATGTTCAGTTCTTATTCTGAAATAATTAAGAAGCAAGAGGTTTATGGAAATATTTTAACACGTTCACGCCGGCGCATTTTGTTTACATATTCTTCTCAAAAGTATGCGAGCACTAGCCGATAATTCTGATGTCAAAACAGTACACTTAAAACTGTTCTGTTCAATAAATCCTTGTCGAATCATGTTCTTAGACTGACTAAGAACATGACTCGACAAGGATTTATTTAACAAAGCAGTATTAAGTGTACTTTTTTGGACAGGGATTATTGCTAGTGCTCGGATACTTTGCTGCCGACTGTAGCTGTGACCCACTGGTGGGTCACGCCAGCATGAAGATGTTAAATTTAAAAGAAAAGCGTGAACTTTCATCAAAATAAACAGGATCTTCCTAAAAGGAAAACACATCAGAACTTAGGATGTGTTTAATAACTTATTTTGAAGGACCAATTAATTATCTATCAAAAATCAATTAATATTGCTTATTAATTCCATTCTTCATTCCATTATGAAATTTCTTTCCGAAATCAGGGATGTAATACCTTTTTCTTGAGTGCAGGAATGTTCGCCGAATATAAAAATCAGCCGCTTAAAAATCACTTTGGTTCAGAACGAATGTGATTTTAATAAGCAGCGAGTACTGTATAAAGATGTACTGGAAAATTTTATCTGTTTGAATTTGAAAAAATGGCACTGGAATCAAGTTTGATTTGAAAATATGTGAAATAAGTCTACGTAACTTGACACAATAATAAAAGAAAGAAATTTTTTATTAGAAAATGTAAAAATGCTATTGTTGTGTGGTTACTATTAAAATACATTATTTTTCCAGAGAATCTGTTTTATTTAAAGTAGTTTGGATTAGATATGATGTTTATTATTATCAAAATTATATAAAAACATAATTAATGTATTATTTTGTTAAACATTCAGCATTTTTCAATTTTTTACTTTTCTGTATTCTTCCCAAAAGTGGGGGTAGGGAGGGATATGTGCATATTTTTTACGTTAAAATCGAGGTCATAAGACATTACAAGCATGTCGTGTTAATATTTAAGTCTATGAGTGGGACAAATATTTTTGATATTATAAGCAAGATGGCAATGTAACTGAGGATGCTATAATTGAGTTCAACACTATATGATACTATCATATTAAATATTACATACTGATAAAGAAAAATTTCTCGCGTAATTTTTTTAAAATTCAAACTGACAAAATGTTTTGAATAATAATAATACAACCACAATAAATAAAATACTGACATTTCAAAATACTGAACAGATAAATGAGAAAATAAAATAAAAATAAATAAATTAAAAAGAAGAAAAAGACAGAAAAAAAAAATCTCTAAATAATATGACTAGTTGTGATAGAAATATGTTTCACTTTTTTTCAAGTGAGGTGGGGGGGGGGGGGACTCAATAAAAAGTTTTCAAAAAATAACATTTGTAATAAATTGAATATGAATTTTCATCAATAACATTTTTTAAATCATTAAGTAACAAAAAAGAAAAAAACATCTGTCAAAGACAGAATTTAGTTTTGTTAGGAGGACTATTAATTTCAATCTGTAATACTTTTATTTTTACTTTTTATATATTTTTATCTCATTTTTTGACAATAAACTTTACCGTGTACTTTTTAAAATAACTGAAATGAATTAAAATGAAGTATTACCACCTAAATTTCATATTTAGTTAATTAAAAAAAATTTAATGGTTGTGTCGAAAAATTGCTTCCACCCCTGGTTAAAAAGAATCCCCCCTTTCATTTGGTACTGAATGGGTAACGATTGAGCTGATATCTCTAATTTATCTTGGTGTTACACAAAACTGGTGACAATGTTTTTACCCAGATTGAAACTAATAGTCCTCTTAGTCCTAAAAATATCTTTAATCATATTGAAATACATATGATTTGATAAATAAATAACAAATACTTTTAACATTTAAAGCTAATTTATCAAATTTATAACATAATATTTTATCAAATACTCTGAAAAGGACTGACCATTGAGGGGGGGGATTATTTTTAATTAATTAATGTCCGAAATGAAATAAAAAGCTATGCTTTCTAGCATAAAATTAAAAATTTCAACGTAAGTAACAGAAACATATAAATTAATAATAATAATAAAGCTACATAAATGTATTCGTATTATTTTCCAATTGCTAACTATAAAAAGTTTCAATACATAACCATTTCATAGCATTTGTAAATGATCATTTAATAAGAAAAAATTGAAGTAGCACCAAAAATGAGATGATGTGTTTTACAGCCATGCTTTTTCACCTTCTGAACATACTTATAAATAGCTTAAAACATAATAACAATGAACTTTTCACAAAATAAACTAAAAAACAAAAAGATATTTGATGGTATTAAAAACGTTTTTTGAAAAATATAAATACTAGAAAAAGAATAATAAACATCAGTATAATATTACAAAAAAGTACTTTTAACATGTTGATTGCCAACTACAAGATAACTCGCAGCAGTGGCGGTTCGTGCACCAAAAATAGGTGAAGAGGCACACTGTATTTTACACTGTATTCATTTATAGAATATAAATTTTCATTTAAATAAGTATTTTTAGTTAATTTTAGTTAAGACCATGCTTAATAAAAATTATGCATTAAAAATAAATAAATGTTATTTTTGAGCTCTTCACCTGTTTTCGGTTCACGAGCCGCCACTGACTCACAATTTGTTTACTTGCCTAAAATACCAACTATGAGTTATCTCATATCTTGTCTACTTGCTGTGTTTGTAGAGCTACAAGGAAATTCATAGTATATTAGTTTAAATATGAATAGATAGTATCAGGAAAGAGAACAAAAATAAATAAATAAATGAATCAAGGTTGGATTACATAAAAAGAATATTTATTAATGAATAGAAAATATAATCATAAAAAGCTTATTCAAAATCAACAAGCAAAGGAATACTTGTTACATAAGCCAATTAACTAGATAATCTTTTTTTCTTTTTTTAAACATTCTACATGCTTTATGTTGGTTACTATAATTCAATTTTTAATAATATAACATGATTAAATTAAATTGGCTTATTAGAACAAAATCCTGAAAAACACTGTGGCAGACAACATGTTAAGTAGATGTTATTAAATTATTAAAACAATAACAAGAGATAACATCAGGGACATTTTAATAAAAATAAATTTCAGACATAATTTAAAAAAAGACACAAAATAATGGTAACCAGACAAACTAAAACACAATCGGACTAAAAAAGATTGGCAAACATGAGAACTATATATGTTGACGAAACTGATTTAATTTATGATATACTAGAGATTCAAACTCGGCCCAAACTTAAAATACCTAAAGAATGAAAGAATAATTGAAATATATTGTATATTTACTTACAATAAAATCAAATATGAGTTATGCCATTTTTTATCCAAAGAACAGGCAGGGCAGAGCTCTCTCCTGATACTATCTGGAAAAAACTTTGATTAAATTTTTGGTTATATGCATCTTTGCAAAAGCAAAGATTATTGCATAATTTTGAAGTTAGTTTCATCAAATAAAACAAATTATACATTAATTCTAAAGTAAAATTTGCTTCAAAATAGTAACAATTTAGTAAATTTAGATTTATTTTTTCAATCCTAAATTAAATTGTTTTAACTTAAATAACATGCCAAATTGCTGACGATAATCTTTCTAATTTGTTCTTTAAGAGTCCCCAGTAGTCAGATACCTTCTTTTTTCCTTCCCCATGTAATCCAATGGGATTTTTGTTGCTTTGTATTTTTCAGATATCTCTTTCAAAAATACAGTTCTTCACATTCTGTTTTTTGAATTCCACTCTTTGAACATGTCACATTTTATCTTAGTAAACAATTTTTTTTTTTTTTTAAATAAATTTAAATATGTTATTTCACTAAGCAAACAATCTTTCAATCTCAAAAAGAAATATTTAAATTGAATTAAAAAAAAAAATGTTTACTACGATAAAATGTGACATGTTCAAAGAGTGGAATTCAAAAAGCTGAATGTGAAAAACTTTATTTTTGAAAGAGATATCTGAAAAATACAAAGCAACAAAAATCCAATTGGATTACATGGGGAAGGAGAAAGGAAAATATGACTGCTGGGGACTCTTAAGCTTTGTTACAGGATGAGATTTAAATGGCTTGTTATTGAAAAAAAGCATACAGTTAAAATTCACTGATTTATAAAAGTATCAAAAGTGACCACATTTACAAGAAAAAATATTAATAATTAAAGATGTATTTAATATATAATAAAAATTGTATCAATTTATATGAAAGCAAAGGTTGGACATGCTTAGTCATACCTAAGGTATTACCACTCCAAAGAATCAGATTTTTCATTAAAAGTTTGGTACGTCAATCGAAAATGACAAATTATAAATTTCTGGAATTCTATCATAGGCTGTGGATTGGTCACCCCTGTGATAGAAGACAGGTACACTAATACTATAGAATTACAGAAGATTGATAATAGTTATTATCTTACTAAGCCTTAATAGTCAAAAACATTTATCATCAACTACTTAGAAATTTATTGTTAGTTATCTATGCAATCATTTCCTGTAAGAGTAATTTCGGAACTAACAGACAAAAATTTATTTTCTTTTAATTTATTTAAATCAAATAAATTTAGAAATAAGTGTTTTTCTGAAAATCACAGAAACATATTCCAATTTTTACAAAGATACACTTTATAGATCGTGATAAGATTCTTTGACTACAATAAAATCTAAAAATTAGTTCATCAGATGTTGAATAATGAATATCATTTTTTTGGTTAATCTTCTGTAAAAGAATTCACAATAAAGTTTAGCAATAATGTAATAATGAGTACAATAAAAATTACAACAATAGTTACAAAATGTATTTGCAATAATTACATGCACACATCCTTTCACTTAAAGTTTCTAGAGGAGGCTTTAAATAAAAAAATCCATAACACTAATGTTTGATTATTCATACATTCTAAATTTGTTAAAGGTGGGTGATAGTATGTTTCTTTTTAGCTAAATTAAAAAAATTTCAAAAAGAAAAGATGAAACACTGAAACAAAACCTTACTTTGATAGTGTCACAAAGATTATATTTTAAAAACGTTTCTTTCCTAAATGCACATATATTATCTAACATCTGAAATAGCTATCGATTCTATTTCATTTCTAATGCAGTATTTAATGTAATACACATTCATTAAAGCTTAGATTTATTCAGTGAATATAAAAAGCTATTCCAAACAGTTCAGATATATATAACACATATAATAACACCGGATAAGATTAACCAAATCAAGGTCTAACAAAACATAAAAAAGGTTTACAATATTCATTCATAAATATATTGCTAGCATGTATTAGTTTTAAATACTAAATTTCTAAAATGCAATTTTTGTCTGCAACAGTAAAAATTTAATATTATTAGTGAGAGATACAACTAAAGTTTTATTTAGAAAAATATTAGGTATGTTTAAATGCATTTGATAACAGAATTGACATTCATACTGACTTGAAATTTTGAACTATTAAGACAGACTGATATAATAATAATTATGAACCCCCACCTCCCAACACACACACAAAAAAAAGAGAGAGAAAGTAAATGCAAAGTCTTATACATACAAATATGAGATACAGATAATTTACATATAAAAAGCAAGAACATAAAAAATTTAAAAACACATACACATACTTAATGCACAAGAAAGTGCAACATAAAAATCATGTAAAAGGGTCTTGTTTGTCTTACTTTTTTTTTTTTTTTTTTTTTTTAAGACCTTTTTTGTTTCATTTGGTTTGAATTTAAAAATTCTATCTGCATGTTATTGCACATACAAACATTAAATAAAATATCATCTTTACCTTTTATATTAAACTGATAAATTACAAATACTTTCACAATAAAAAGTTAAACACATCTTAATATGAACCTATATACACATAATATTATCCACAGAGCACATCAACAGTAAGTACGTTTAATGAATAATAAGAAAAATAATGTATGTCTAAATAATTAATGAATTCAGCAGAACACAAGCAAACTCAAAGAGAACAAACACACTTTGTCTTTCGATCATGCAAAGATTATCATACATATCAGCAAAAAACTAATTTTTTAAAAAATCAAATGATTTTTCAAATTATGACAAGCATTTCATAAATAAAATATTACAACCTGTTATATTATTTTTTATTTATGAAAAGACAAAATGTTACAGTAACTTCCTGACATTTATTTGCATATAATCAAAAGCACATTATTTTCAGAAAAGAATATTATGACAAATGTACAGTCGGGGAAAAAAAAAAACGCAGCACTTGATGGTATTTCGTTATTAATTGACGAAGAAAAAGTTAATAGACACCATTCAACAGGAAATGAAATGCACTTTCTGAAAATGTCGTCGAATTTTGAATTAGGGGTCATCTACATATTAAAATGAGCGCCAACTTTGATTTTTTCAATAGCAACACCCAATTTTGACTTCATATTCGAATTTCTGAGAGTCTGGCAGTGCGGAAAAATATACTGTTTGTATACTTTATCTTTAGTATTCATAGAGTTATGATCAAAAATGTGTTAGGGGGCTATCTCTAAATATAGAAAAATAAAATTATGATCCTACAAGAACTAGACAAAATTATACTGTTTCACACCGGAAATATTTCAAGAAAAAAAGAGTTATAAAAAGAAATAAAAATATTAACACCTTTGCAGTATCTTAATTATCATGAATTTAGTTTTTTGGATATGTATATACTTTAGTACTTTTTTAGATAATTTTAGGTATATTTAAATACATTACACTTACGATTGGTCAGACAATACTTTTTATAAAAGTGCAATATTTTTCAATTAAAAAGTATCTATCATGGATATACTGATCACCAATAAAGCTTAAATTTTCTTTCGTACGTGTAACATAATATACAAACTGAAATAATATAGCTATATATGTGTATATATATATATATATATATATATACAACAACGCATAAACTAAATATTTTCGGATAAATTATTGTAAGGTTTCATAAAGTAAATATTAAACAATTTTAATAGCACTTACCAGTTTTGGGTCAGTTGAACTCTTTGGAACTGTACGATTTGTTTCATAATTTCTATGAAAATATAATTTCTTAATTAACGCTTTCGCGACTGCTGACGTAGATTCACATCATTTGAAAATATGTAACAATGTCAGTGGGCGTTTCTTTCGTAATTTGTGTGTTATTTATTTCTTAAGCATGTACCCAGTGTTCATATTTTTGCAATAAAATATACTATTTATAGAAATATATTAATTAGAAAGACTACAGTTATAATGTATATCCATCTGTAAGATAATTGTAGTACAGAAAATTTGTTTTGAAATATTTTATTTTGAGAGTATTTCAAACAGTAAACCCCGCCTATTTAGTTAATTGTTTTCTTCTAGTGTTTGTTTAAAGGATTCTAAATTTATCACCAGGAATCGATGAAGTAAATATCATTTGTGTATATTTTTGTCAATGTAAAATAAGGGGTTTAACACGAATACTCAAAGTCACATTCAGTTTTCTTTTCTGTATTGTTTTGTTTTGAAGAACGATAAAAGGCGGGGCTTTAGAAAACAGGAATTCTTGATACTAACACAAATGTCTAAAATTCAACATTTTTGTTTCATTTCTTTGCATTGGACGTTGTTGTTATATAATTTGACCCTTAAATAAAAAATAAAAATATTTTGTTCAATTTTCTCCGTTATTTTTTAAGATTTGCTTCGTTATCTCATTCAAAATTTTTTAAGAGACGGCCCCCTAAACCACTCCAAAAGAAATATTTATTTATATCTCGAAAACTAATAACTGGAATGAGCTGCAAATTTGCACACCCATATTTTTCAGCATTAGGATTCATTTTATGTAAAAATTAATATAGGTCATAATTCATAATTTTTATGAATATGAATTTATTAATATTTTTCAGAATTAAAAACATTTTTCAGAATCAAAATTAATGATGGATTATGTTTGGGTTTCTTCACTGTATCTCGTAAAAAAAGAATTATATCGATCAAGTTATTTTTTGTGAAGATATTAATAAAAGTGTGAAATATGAATTTAACATTAGCACCTTCAAACTTTGAACGCTTATAACTCTGTGAAAAAATAAGCAAATTATACAACCAATATACTTTTTCGCATTGTCGCGATCCCAGGAATTCAAATATAAAATAAAAATGGAGCCTTACCATTGAAAAAAACAAAGTTGGTGCGCGTTTTAATATGTAGACGACCCCCAATGCAAAATTTTCGTTCATTTTCTGAATCTACTCTCAATTCCCCGTCGAATGATACCTATTACATTTTTGTGCATTGATTAGCAACGGAGTTACATCGAGTGCTGCGTTTTTTTTTTCCCCGACTGTACATAAAAAAGTATTTTATAGATATAAAAATTATAACTTTCCACGTAAATCAAATCTCACAAAAAATTAGCAAAACAATTTCTTATTTCCAGTTAAACCAATTATTTTCCTTTTAGGAAACATATTGTTGTTTACTTTTTTGCTTTTGATATTTTGATTAAATTGCAGTATGAAATTGCTGCTTATTAAAAGAAAAAACACAAACGGTATTTTTTTAAAGTTAATTCTAAAAATTTCTCTGGTAAAGTTCGGGGATGAGATTAGCAAAAATAGAAAAAAGCTGAAACTGTATGCAAAGGCAAGACGTTGAAATGAAATACCAGGATTTTGATGACAAAATCTATTATATTAGAATAATAAACATTTATTTTAATCTTCAATGTATAAAAAAAGAACAAATTCACATCAGAAACATAAAAATAAAGCTGAAAAAATGTTTAAAAAGCTGAAAAGCTAAAATGTACAAAGAAGCTGAAATCAGCTGAAAAGCTGAAAAATCTCATCCCTGAAAGTTACATAGAAGAAAAATCTTATGTCCTAAGTTACATTTCAGGGTGGCTACAGAAATTCAGAAAAGATGTTTCCTGATTTTTCCACGATTTCCATGACTAATTTTGACATTTCCATGATTTTCATTACCTATTATATGCATTCTACAATTTTATGTATATCACACTCTTGTGTAACATGCTCGCTAAACCACTGCAATTCAAAAAACTATATTGATGGGCAACAATATCTCAATTTTTAATTTTTTTCTTTGTTCACTTACAAAAAGAAAAATAAAATGAAAAATTCAAAATTTTGGAAAAATTAACAAAATTATAAAAATATGATTCTTTTTAACTGCACAACATATTAACATCAAGACATAAATTTATTCCTCAAGTTGTTGCATTTTTTTTTATTTATTTAATTTTTTTTTTTTTAAATGTTAACTTTGTGAGATTCAACTCGAAAGCAGCCAATTCTGTGAAATCATGGTTAAGACAACTCCTGTTTGGGTCAAGTTTGCTGGGCAAAAATGAAAATTTCCATGACTTTTGTGTATTTTTACAAAATTCCCTGATTTTCCCCTGATATTTCCAGACTGATAAAGTACCCTCATTTTTCCATGATTTCCCTGATTGTTGCCACCCTGTAAAAATGTAGGTCATTATAAAAACAGAAAAGTAAGAAGACGAAAATAATAAAAGAAAAAAAAAAATCAAAGATTTATATTTTTCGGAAATATTGCACCGTGAGTTCCAGTACGCACTATTAATGAATTCCCATGTGTTCCATCTAATACGTAAAAAATTACTAAAAAGTAAGAAGAATGGAAACTGTGTTCCTGAGCGTTCACATGAAAATTAAAATGAAAAAATGAAACATATTGAAAATTCGTATTTTGCAGTTTCAAAATAAAATATAAAAAATTAAAAAGATAATTTTTTAAAAAAGGTCTGTCAATTTAACAGCTGGGAATTTTCAGAATGTGAAAACAGAATTTAAAAGTATGTATTAGTTAATAAGTTATTTGTAAAGAAAAATTTCCCATAGAATAACATTAGCTTCGGCCTCCGGCGGCGGTGAGTGAAGAGGGCCCTTAACTAAGATCCATAAAAGGAAAGAAATAAAAATAGATTTTGAGAACACTAAAAAATTAGCAAATCACCAAAATTATATTTACTCACTAAATCGGAAAGCAAATGAAATTTATACAAGTAATTGCAGTTGCAATAAGAATGACCCTAAAATGAGCTTAGACTAGAAATGGTGCCACCTGAAGATCAAGGTGTGGAAGATACATCAGTTTCATCGCCGAACAGCATGATGTGAGAATGTTCAAGAAAGTTGCGGCATCGCAACGAAAGATCTCACGTGGAACTTCAAGTAGGCCTTATTAATCATTTCCTTTTAATATTTTCTGTGTTACACTTTTGTCATGTTTGTGATTATGTGGTTCCCTACCTTGACCTTGTGCTGAGCTGCAGTAATTCACTACTGCACTTTTGCATGGAAGAAAATAAGGGGGGGGGGGATTATAAAACAAAAATAAGTGCAGGAAAAAATCCATAAGCACAAGTGTGAAAAAGCAAGAAAATCAATAGACACTAGCACAAAAACACACAAAAAATAAGATAAAAAAAAAAAAAAAACTAAAAACCGGAAAGATAACAAGGGCTCAGGAATTGTCAAAATGACTAGCTACTTTTAGAGTTAGTTAATCTCATAATTTACACCAGTAATAATCAACCTGGTCCTTACAATCAACTAGTCGGTGATAAGGACCTGCTTGATTTTTTAGCTTTAACTTGCTGTAACTCTACTTTATAAATCATCATAACTATGGAACAGGTGGGCTGTTAGAAAATTTTACAACTGACAGAAATTCAATGATGGGTCTAGTAGGTACAAAAAGGTTCACTACTAATGCTTTACACAATTGCAGTAAAAATTTTCTGTATCTCTTAAAGGAGATATACATCAGGCTGGAGACTTTTGAATGAGCGTACATGTTAGTAGAGTTTTAATAACTATATTAACGACTAACCAAGATATCTGGATAAAATTTATTCTGCACGTTAATTGTTCCTTATGCACATGATTCTGTTAATTTCAACTATTAAGTTTGATTTGTTTGTTTTCAGAAAAGTGTAGATCGAAGTAACTGCATTTTTGATGGAATCTGTTGAACTCTACAGTGACAACCTTTGAAAGGCAAAGAAATGGTTTGAAAAATGTGGATGGTGACTATGTGGAAAAGTCTTAATAATAATAATAATAAATAAAATAAACACTATCTTGATCACTTTTCTTTTTTAAGTTTAAGATTTTACAATGCATTCTTCCTTTTTTGCTATTTTTTTTCAAATTCAAGAGTTAGAGGCAATTTTATTTTGACTACACAACTCATCTAACTTTATATATGAAACTCCAAACAGTCAAATATTCAAATGCAATAGAAATAAATGGAATATTTCTAATAACTCAGATTAGCATAAATAATGACAGAATATTTTTATTCTTAAGTAGCACAACATTAGGCAAGCAGGAGAAGAAATAATTTTGATGTTATTTTTAATCTCTCACTAGCCATTAAGTTAATGAAGTAATAACACAAAAAACATTCTTAAAAACTCATTAACGGCAAGTATCAACATAATAAATTCTCACACTATAGAATAAATATAATAACACTAAAAATAAATAAAACTAAAGAAAGGAGAAAAAAGGTCCACATATAATTACAATGTATGCAGTGTATATTGGTAGAATACTGATGTTAAACTACAAAAAATAAACAAGCCTAACAAATTACAAAAAAAAAAAAAAAAAAAAAAAAAATGATTGGAGAGAATAATAATACAGGGTGGCTAGCATTAATCTTTTCCATGTTATTTTTTTTTCCAATTTCAGCACACAATATTTTTGTAAAACAATATTCTTTTGCCTAGAATTTCCTGGGTGTAACTGAAAATTTCTGACTCTTTTGAAATTTAGTGAAAACTGCATGGCTTTTACAGATTTTATTATATTTTGTGATATTTCCCTGACTTTTCCCTCTGATTTGCAGGTTTTCTAGACTGTTAGCCATCGTGTAATATATCTCCAATATTCATAGGTCATATTAGCATTTATAGTGACAAAATTAATTAATAAATTAAGAAGAATGAATGACACGTGTCAAAAGCTTCAATAAAAATCTCACAAATGTCAAAAGTTTAAAAATTCATATGGCAATAAACCACTACAATCAAATTATAAATAATTGGGATAAAATATGCAGTTAATAACTGCCTCACCCACAGTTTAACATTAATTTTGCAAAAAAAGAAGAAATTATGTAATATAAAGCAATAACACAGGTCTACAATTGAAAAATTGATTTTTTTTTTTTTTACAATTTCTTATACATAATATAACTGACTAAAACATATACATAATACTGAAAAAGTTCCACCATGTCATTTATTATATTATTGTAAAACTTGGTTGTAACTCTTGGTTGAATTTTACATGAAATCTATCTTCATATTTTGATTATATAAATCATAATTAATACTTATTTCTAGTTTTAAAACAATATCTATTAAAGTACATAAAAAAAGGGGGAGAGAGAGAAAATAGGAGGGATGTGAGGGGCAGTAGAAGGGGTGAAAGTGTGTTGGGAGGGGCGTTAAAAAAGAAGAAAAGAAAAAGAAAAGGTTTTGCAGGCAAGAAGAATGAATACAGAATGTTAAATACAGTGAAATACGTTTAACACGAAATGATGTAGCTGTCCGGACAGTATACTATGCTATTTAATACATATTTTTTCTTTTAACATGAAACAAAAATCGTTTAACACGAAAAAAATTCGCTTCCGATCTTCAATAGCATGTTTGCTACAACAGAGATGCCAACATTTTAATTTATTCCAAAGCATTTTTAGACCTGCCTTTATTTCCATACCACTTTATACGTAGGAGTAATTTTTTCTTATTTTATCGTAGTTACATATTGAAGGAAAATATCCTATAAAGAAAGTGGTGTGTATTAAAGGCGGGGCTAAAAATGCTTTAGAATAAATTAAAATGTTGGCATCTATGCTACAATATGTTGCCTTCGATGATCATGTGTTTACAGCACATGAGATTTTTGACATCATTCATCATAAAATTCCACTTATGTAAATTTTTACGACGAATCTGACAACTGAATCCATGATGCAGTTCCTGTCTTCTCTGCTTCAGAAATGAAGAAAATAATGAGTATCCGCAGTTATTTAGATATGCATTCGAATTCAAAGATGAATAAAACAATGTGTAATCTTAATCAATTTTTAAACAGTATGGTTCTGAAAAAGACATCTGATTCCCCCCCCCCCCCAAAAAAAAAAACGTAAAATCCCGAAAGTAACCCCTCCCCCTTTTTTGAAAAGCAAAACGGATAAATTTCAGGTGGTGGGGGTTATAATCAAGATTCTTTAAAAAAATGAAGAAAAATAGGGGAGGTTATATTCGATGGAGGGGGTACTTTCGGGATTTTACGGTACTTACTTAAAAGGAAATATTAAAGGCTATCATTTCTTACATTAAAGGTAAAAAAAAAAACTGTGTAATGATTCCATTGATAACATGCATCTGACACTTTATAAAAAATTAGTTAAATTAGAAATAATATATAAATATTAAAACATAATTCAATGCCAAACTTAACTTGCAATGCCTACGTACCGTAAGTGCACCCAAAGATTGGATGTAGCTTTGTTGGATGGAGAAAAAAAAAAAAAAAAAGGGGAGGGGGTACTTTCAGGATAACGGAGACATTTCACTTTCAGCGAGAAAAGGGAGGGGGGGTTACTTTTGGGATTTTACGGTATATATATATATATATATAAATATATATAAAATAAAATAATAATATTTGTACTTGATATTTATAACTAATGGATGTAAGTTAGTAGTAATTTTACAGGAAATGGAAATAATAATTGACGACATGGAAAACATTGGCCAGTTTTGTACTTTTTCTACGGATCTTTTTACACGAAATAATATTTAGGTCCCCTCATTTTCACCTTAGACATTTTTCACTGTATATCATGAAGCAATTGCAACAATTCTGAGAAAGAATATGTTTATGAAATATAAAATGAAGAAGAACTTTTTAAACATTTATAAATTAAAAATAATATAGATTGCCTACTTTAAAGTTGCTCCATTGGCTCTTTCAGTTGGGCACCTGACCTTTTTCAGATGTACTGCTTCATTGACTGCTAGCCTGCCTATAAATAAAGAAAGGCAGGCTAGCAATCAGTGAAGCAGCACATCTAAAGAAGGTCAGGCACCTGACAAAGTGCCAATAGAGCAAATTTAAAGTAGGCAATCTATTTTATTTTTTATTCATAGTATATGTCTAGATCAACATACTAAAATAAGTTATTTTTATAATAAAACCCTTATTGTTATTATTTTTTAAACCATATAATGATGGGCAGAAATAGAGGTCATTTTTAGATTCAACGCCCTTGGAAACAAAGTTTATTAAAAAAAATTTCATGCAGCTGAATGTCTCTTTTTGCAAACCTGTGTAATTAATACAGTCTGTAAAAATTGATAATGGTTTAAAATGCAATTTTTGAAAAAAAAAAATAGAAGATAATAAAATTCTAGTTAACATTAACTGTTAAATTATTATAATTTTAACCTTGTGCAACATGTTTCTGAAGGCATTAAACACTGCAATCATTCTTCTTGTAGTAACATAAATCAAAACAGCTTACCCACAAAAATTACAGATTATCACACTTTAAATAGTGTGATACAAAACTCTATGATACACACAAACAAAATAAAAATTTGTACTCAACAACAACACTGGCACATGGGATACATTAAGTTAAAAATTCTGAAGCTATATTAGGCCTCAAAATATAGACTTCACAATAAAGCAGCCAACATTTCTGCACAACAAATTCTCCAGCATTTGAGTGTACAGAACAATCACAATGCTCTGCATTTAATCTGAGCTGTAAAGAACTCGAAGTAGATTCTTTCACATTTTTTTAGTATCAATACCTAGTTAGATTGCCTACTTTCACCTGATTTCATTTTCATAGTTGTATTGCTCACCTTGATGAGGATCAACCTAAAATATATAACATAATTTACTTAGAAATAACTCTCATTTGAATTTCCATAGAGTAAAATTTCAATTATCTGTGGGCAAATTATCAAAATTATTTTTATCATTATCTTTTAAATATATATCAGAATTTATTGTTACAAAAAAAAAAAAAAAAAAAAGGCCAAAGAAGATTAATGCAGTCTTCCTTGGCTTTTTTGATTTGACAAATTATTATATATATATATTAAACTAGTTGGCACAGGAGAGATGAACTCTGCACAGTTCCCAATCATATATTTGTTCTTGTAAATTTCTACTACAGGGAAAAAACATTCACATTAAGAGAAATTAACACTGAGAAACCTTGGCATGATCACAGACTGAAATGTCTCACCCACTAGGCTACCTTACATCTGTACTGATATATTTAATGAGGAGTGTAACTAGAGAGATTATCTGCAACAGGCTAACATGGACTGCAAGAGGCTGAGATTGACTTCCTAGTTTGTTTTAATGGCCAAAAATGAAACCTCATTTAATTTTGAAGTATCTGTAGGGGCTTGAGCCTCCTTAGTCCCGCTACATTTACTTTATCCTAATTTTTTGATTAATTTTATTAGGGTCAGTTTCATATTTTAGATTTCTTGCAATTCCATATGCTTACCAATGCGAAAATCTGTATATGAAAGATTACATAAATATTGCTCTAATTTGCTATTTTATGAAAACCTTAAATTTTTTATAAAGTAATATACAAAATTTTCAAAGTAAAATGTTTATAGTCAATAATGTTCATGTGAGTATCATTTTAAACTGATTCAACATCCTCACAATGAAAATATGAAGGAATATATAATGGATGCTTATGCAAATTTTTTCCCTATTTTCTCATGTAATGAAAATCATAAGTTTTGAATAAATTAAGGTTTCTAAACTGTTGGAAATTAAAAGGGTTCTTGCTAATATCATAAATAATATTTTAGGATTGAACCAGTATCTTTCTTGAGATAATGTTTACACTGACTAATAAACTCACTAACCTACCACATGAATCTTGGGATTTTCAAATTTCTCACACTTCAAAATATGGAGGGGGGGGGGGGGGGAAATGAAAAAAAAATTAAAAATTTTCATGAATACACAGCTGCCAACATCCTAATTAATATTTTGTACTATTGTTATTACCTGCCTTTTTTTTTCATCCCAGTCTTATTAGGACTGAGGGCCTATTAGTCTCAATCTGGGATTTTTGCGTTGTCGCTTTCGATAGTTGGACATTTGTCGAAATCTAAAATTTATCGAAAATATAATTGAATAATTTGAAACCGATGTTATAATTTGAAGAAAAAAAAAACCTAATAGTCCTCCATCCTAAACTAAATTCTGCTTTTGCTAGAATTTCATCAAAATCTTTTATTATTATTATTATTATTGAAAGACAAAGAAAAGAAAATTAATAATAATCAGTATCGTTACAAGCGATATCGAAAAAGTTTTTTTTAATACTTTTGAATTAGGAAATAAAAAGTGCGCGTGAAATAATATGAAATAAAAATAAGTAAAAAAATGAATTTAATGATTTAATGTTTTTGTTTTTCGGGGGCTGCTCATGCATATAAAAAATGCGTATTAAAACGAGTCGAAGAAAGAAGCGAAATAAGTATTGAGTTATATTACGATAAATACGATATATAATATGATACGATATATTAGACCTATCGTCCAGGGTTAGTAGGCATTTTCGTTGAAAGAAATAGTTTGTTCGTTCGGTGCAACTTGCACATTAGTCCCGTGAGGTACAACTTTCACTTTAGTCCCGTCAGGTACAACTTGCACATTAGTCCCTTTTAAATATAGTGACCAGCGAAGCTGGCAAAGCATTCATTGATTCACTACCTCAATTGATTTTTTTTTATCATTACAATTAAATAACTATATTACAACTTTTTATTTTATTTTAGAGTATTTTTCTTCTTATTTAATCACACATGAACATTACATTTGAAGAGAATTACTCTAAAAATAAAGTGGTGTAAAAAAGGGGCAGGTACTGACAGTACTAAGGAATATTAATTAGGATGTTGGCAGCTATGTAAATACCCAAGTTCTCTATACCTATAGTACGATAAGGAACTAAAAAAAAGTAATTTACACAATTAATCAACTATTAAATGTTGTGAAAATTATAAAGAAAGGCAAATAATCAATACTTTACTCAGGCCTAGTATCAGGGCATCTCAAAATTTTAGGGAGGAATTTTAGGAATTTTTTTCAAAATTTTAGGAAAATTTTAGGGGAAAACCGGTGATATTGTAAAACTTCTAAATCCGTAATGGGTAATAATTGACGTGTTAAAATTGGAAATGTGTGTTGTTTTGTATATTCAGGCTGAGCCAGACAAAATTAAGAGTAGAGCTGGACGATATCAGAAATTAAATATCGCGATATATCATCAAGTTAATATCGATATTGGTGATATATTGCGATATTTATTTCAAGAGAAGGAAAATAGATATTTGCTACTTTTTAAAGACAAATGAACACCAATTTTAATGTATACAAGTGGGGAGTGTTTTCTATATGTATATTTATATTTTCTGGTATATTACTTCCAAATCTTTTTTATTAAAAAGAAAAAAAAAAAAAAAAAAAAAAAAATGCATAAATAGCAACACAATGTTTTGTGTTTCTTTTAATTTATACCATTACTTTTAAGTATATTTCTGAATAGTTTGTCCTCCATTCTTTCTATTTTAAGATTTAATTATTTCAAAATCACATTTTAAGAGAGCTAATGGGTGATATGTTTTTATTTACACAAAGTATATCATCAAGATACATAATTATAATAAAAATATAAGCTTAAGAAAAATGAAGTTGTACTTAGAATGTAGATGATTAATAAAATTTTGCGCAGATGTCGTAACTTAACTATCTATCTCTCTCTCTATATATATATATCAATGATTCACTTATATACGGAAATTTTAAAAATAAATATTAGTATGAGTTTTGTGCCTAATTCCCATCCCTGAGTATAAAGAAAGTTCATTTACTAATAGTCCTGTCAGTCATTGATAGCGATATGGTTGTAATTAAATTAATTTCAGTGAATAAGAAATGCACAGTAGAAATACTGTTTATAAACTTTTTTTAGAATTGCCACAGAATAAACTTTCTCGGTTGTAGAGTAATATTAATTTGAGACCCTATAACACATAGGTATTCTAAAGGTCAATTTCCTGCCATTTTTATTTTATTTTTTATCTACTTACCATATCATGTTTTTTTTTTTAAGATATATATATTGAATTCATATTTTGCAATGTTTTTATAACATTTGAAAATTGTATTATATTGATATACTAGTACCGCCCAGTGGTTGAAGATCAATCACTTTTTGCAAAGCAAAGCAAAACAACTGCCTTCTCATAAACGGAATTAAATTGCAGCACAGCAGCGACAACTGTTGGCCGATAGGCACGAGTCGTCCATGAAATAGAGCGTTCGAACAAAAAAAAAAAAAAAAAAGAAAAGAAAAGAAAGAACGGAAGGAAATCTTAAAAATGGTCAATTAGAGTTCAAGGAATCTCAAAACTTGTAACATCATCGAAAACTGGAAATCTAAATTTTTTCTGAATCTTATACTTTCTTCTTATATATGCAGAAGGTAAAATAATAGATCCACTTTTTTAAGAATAAGTAGTCAATTTCAGTTAATTGAAATGCAAGGGAATCTCAAAACGTGTAAATTCATCGAAAACCAGAAATCGAAATTTCCCCCGTGTCTTCTACTTTCTTCTTATGCATGCAGAAGCCAGTAATAAATCCACATTTTAAATAATAAATAGTCAGTTTCAGTTAATTGAAAAGCAATGAAATCTCAAAACGTGTAAATTCATCGAAAACTGGAAATCAAAATTTATCCAAATCTTATACTTTCTTCTTGTATATGCAGAAGATATAATAATAAATCAACTTTTTAAAAAAATAAGTAATCAGTTTTACTTAAATGAAATGCAAGGAAATCCCAAAACGTGTAAATATATCAAAAAACGGAAATCGAAATTTATTTCGTATCTTCTTTCTTCTTATGTACGCAGAAACTAGTAATAAATCCACTTTTTAAAAATGAGTAGACAATTTCAGTTAATTAAAATGCAAGGAAATCTCAAAACGTGTAAATTAATCGAAAACCGGAAAAACGTTTATCCAAATCTTATATTTTCTTCTTATATATGCAGAAGATAGAATAATAAATCCAATTTTTAAAAAATAAGTAATCAATTTCAGTTAATTCTTTGCTTAAAAAAGAAAAAAAAAAAAACCCACTTGACGATATTTCGAACAATCCATGCAATTCCGAACAATATATCAACGAACCGATAGCAAGAACTAAACGCAATATACTGTTTCCAGTGTTTTCACTTTTCACCTGCGAGCGAAGAGCAGCTTCGATATTATTGGTGTGCGGATATTATCGAATGGGAAATAATATACTACTGCGATGAACTAAACGCGATATACTGTTTGCAGTGTTTTCACTTATCACCTGCGAGCGATGAGCCAGCTTCGATATTATTGGTGTGTGGATATTATCGAATGGGAAATAATATACTACTGCGATAACTTGATGAATGAGGAATGAAACATTTCATATGTTATCGTTCAAGGTCATACTTTTTAAGTAGTGGTTTCGATTTGAGAGTGCGCAGTTCGCACAAATGAAGTAAAGGGGCACATCGCAGGAATAAGAAAGAGAAAGTGTGTTCGGATCGTTTGCGGTTGGGGTTATTTTTCCAGTTTAGTGAGTGAGTAAATAGGAGGAAAGGAAGAGAAGGTTTATTTGTATAAGATATTCGGCGGTCTCTTTGTTGGGTGTTTACGGGGTGGTACTGGGTACGGTGACGCGGGGAAGCAGAATTTGAAGACGTTGGCGTTGGACGCTGTTTATCGGTATATGGTTCGATCGTGCTGTGCGCGTTAGAGAAATTAGTTGTGCGCGTGTTAGAGAAATTAGCTGTGAGCGTGAATTCGCGCTGTGCGTTTTAGGAAATATCGTTAGAGGGATATATCGACAGAGCAAGAACTTAAATACTGTTATCGCGATATTAAAAAAATATCGATACTTGGGGATATATTGATAAATAATCCAACCCTAATTAAGAGCCCTTACTCCATCAAAATTTAAATAATCTATAAAATAGACGGCCCTTTTATAAAATAAAGTTTATGTAAATCATGCTTTCTGCATTTTAAGTACTTGGTTCGATGAAACCCTTTACTTGATATCTCTAGTGGCTTAAAATTTTTATGCTTTCTGACATGTCTTGTAGGTATGGGACGAGCATGGTATATATGTGATACAGCCTTTAAATTATTTCTCTGGACGAGCATATCATATTTAAATAGAACGTTTGGTATGATACGCCTGCCTGTTTGGTATGATACGCAATCTATTCATGCATGCGCACGCGGTAAACACAATATAAGAGCATTCGATATGAACCGGACCGGAATGAACATTACTCTCGACCCCAATCCCCCTACTCTATCTCCACAGCTAGGAGAAACCACGGAGTCATGACTCATTGGAAGAAACAGGCCACGTTCAAGGCTAAACTAGATACGACGCTCGCGCGCGCCGATTGAATTCGTGTTGGCGCGTGGGAGTGGCAGATCTAGTTTAGCCTTGGATGCGTTTTTTTAGGATTCATGGAAGAAATGTAGGAGAATTTTAGGAATTTTAGGAATGATTAAAATATTTAGGAATTTTAGGAATTTTAGGGGGAACTGTTTACTATTTATTCATGTGTATTAAGATCATTCTTAATTCATATTTAAATTATAAAAATATTAAAAAATAAATTTTTTAAACCTTAATTTGCAGAACAGTGATTTTTCAAATTTATTCTACAAATTAAAACTGGATGAAATATCACTGATAACTGAAATACATACCTCTTTTCCAAACAGATTTGTACCATTTTCAGTCGAAACATAGCTTTCTTAAACTTCAAACATTTATTAATTAACCTTCCAGCAGGTATACATAAGTTTTTATTACAAGTTATTCTGGCATGTCTGACCATTTTAATATCATTTTTGTGTTTTTCATTTCTACTGTTTTAGTTTCTTTTTAGTTACAATTTTTACTACACTCCTGCTCAAAAGTATAGCAAGATTTGCAAACGATCAGTTTTTTTTCAATTTAAAAACTTATCTCTGGATGAAATGTTTTCAAACATTGAATATTTAAAGAAATGGGTCTTCCTCATGTTTTTCAGTGAAGATTGGTTTAAGACAACATTTAGGGGCTGGAAACAAATTGAGCAAAATCAATAATGTTCGTGATCACCCAGTATCGTTAAGTGAACGATATGAACTGTAACTTTAGGATATGTTAATACAGAACCAGTTTAATTTGTGGAAGAATTTGTATGACGATAGCATATTAAATAACGGAGATATAAGCATTTATTTTAAAACTCTAAAACAAATTAGAATGTTTTTTATTTATAATACACAGAGTTTTTAACGAAAATTATTCCCACTTTCAGATAAGTTGGAAAGACACTTTTAAAACAGTATACTGCAATCGGAATACAAATATCTCATGAAATACGAACATTTTTATGAAAAACGTTTTCAACGGGCATGTGGGAAAGATAAAATTTATTTTATTGCATTGGTCAAAAGCTAGATATATTGGGCAACTTTTATCAAAAGTGCATTTAAACAGAGTAAAAATTAAGCAAATTATACGAAAAAGAAGAAGTTAGATTTTAGATATTTTCTAAGAGTTGAAATTATTTCATGAGATATTCAAGATATTTGTATTCTGATTGCAGTATATTGTTTCAAGAGTGTTTTTCCAACTTATCTGAAAATGGAAATAATTTTCTTAAAAACTCTGGATATTATAAACATGTCGATTTTTTTTTTAGAATAAAAGATTTAGAATAAAAGCTTATACCTCCGTTATTTAATAGGCTATCGTCACACAAATTTATGCACAAATTGAACTGGGTCTATATTAACATATCCTAAAGTTACAGATCATTTTGTTCACTAAACAATACAGGGTGATCAAAAACATTTAATTGATTTTGCTCAGTTTGTTACTAGCCCCCTAAATGTTGTTTTAAACCAATCTTCACTGAGAAACATGAAGAAAACCTAGTTCTTTAAATGCCCAATGTTTGAAAACATTTCATCGAGATTCGAGATAAGTTTTTAAATTTGAAAAATACTGATCATTTGCAAATCTTGCTAAACTTTCGAGCAGGAGTGTAAATTGTACTTAATAATTAATTACAACACAACTTTAATACTAAATTTAATTTAAAAAAACAGTGTTGTTTATAATAAAAATAAACCCAACTCTTTTGCTATTTAATTCTCCATTAATTTTTGCATCAATATATTTCATCATGCATATCCTGGATTTCTACTGGGTGTACTGATATTTCCTTAGGTTTTTCCCTTATTTCTTTGGTTTAAAAAGAGTTTGTTTTGTCATCATATGGCGTCATCTGTTATTTATTTAAACATGCTAAACATTATTGTAAGTATAGAGTTAGTTGATTATTTCTATAGCTTCACAAAGATATACATATTCCACCTTAAAGCTATACAAATAATCAACAAACCCAATGCCTTCAATGATGTTCAACATGCTCAAATAGATAACAGATGGTGTCATATGATGACAAAGCAAAATACATATTACTTACAAACTTTGAATAAACACCATAAAATGCAATAAACTCGCAACAATTGTTTTGGGTCAAAAAAACACACGACCCTTCATCAGGCAAATAAATAAGCACGAGTGCTGCAGTCAAAGTTGCGTTGCCGCTTTGACTGCAGCACCCGTGCTTACTTTATTCACCTGATGAAGGGTCGTGTGTTGTTTCGACCCGAAACAATTGTTGCGAGTTTATTGCATTTTATGGTATTTATTCAAAGTTTGTAAGTAATATTTTTTACAATGCCAGTTTTGTGGTGCTTTTTTATTAAAAAAGCAAAATACACTTAAATCTAAGAAGCAGAAGAAAATCCGAAAATGTCAGTACACCCAGAAGTTAAAAATGCACATGGCAAAATATATTGATGAAAAAATTGACAATGAATTAAATGGTAAATGAGTTAGATTTACCATAACTTAAATACTTACACTCTTGCAAGTTTACATTTTACAATAGCATATCTATGAAATACATTAAACCTTTCACTTGGATAAAGAAGTTGTGACTGCTGAAAAATCAAAACTTGCTGACTGGTCTTTCTTTATATAGAATACTAAAATATGTTTCTATAGAAAAGCAGCAAACACATTTTAATTAGCAGACTTTTGAAGCTTAAGACCCTGTTCTATATGAAAGGGCTACTACTCAGTACATATTTCTATTATCAGTAATAAAAAATTCACTGTTAAAATCATACAATTTTATTTATCTGAACTACATTGCATCTTTTATTAGATAAAGTAATGTACTAAAATTAATTAGAAAACTGTTCATTTAAAAATTTATGTAAACATAAAAGCATATTAATAAAATCCTAATAGTCAGTGAGGCTTAATATGATAACAAGTGAATTATGCAAAAGCCAGAGCATATTCTGAATTGACATACCATATAGAAATAAAGAAATTTAGAACTTACTTCTGAATATGCTGGTGGTGGCTGATGCTGATAGCTATGTACGTAAGTATACATAGGAGTAAAGCGTGTTTCCCCTATAATGTTGTCATCATCTTCATCAGCAATATCAACTGATCCTTCAACACATTCAGCATAAGTGGGTGGAGCTAAAATTCATTCAAGAAAATCAATTTTGAAGTATAAGAAAAAAAAAACAAGAATCAATGCCTTTTTTTTTGCTTTTAATACTTACGTTCAGATGGTAGAATAGACGTATCTAATTCACTATAGGGTGGAGCAGGTTGATAGTACATTTGACTATCAATAGTTTCATTTGAATTTTCAACCATAGTTATATGTCTGTAGTTACTAGAGCGTAATGGCACTGTTCCTATGAGAACGGGCAAATCCATACACAAGTTACAAGCACCAGGGATTTGCAATGATATCTATGAAAAATTTTATTTTATAAATAACAGAATAACCACAAAACATTTTAAAAGAAAATGAATATTTACAGAAATAATTTTTAATAACACGTCTTCACCAGCATATAAACAATTATTCATTCCAAGTATCAACTTGCCGAGGAAATCAAGTTGATGTAAGGAATGTAGATGCAGAGATAGATGGCAAATGACCTTCAAGATACAAGTAAAGCCACAAAGTTAAAAGTATATTTTAATTTTCCTTGCTTCTGTTATCAACAATTTTTTGCCAATAATTTTGACAAGTTAACAGCAAAGATTTCTTTGGATGACATTTTAATTATTACTTTCAATGTAAAGCAAATACTCAGCCTATAAAATTTGTTTGGTAAATTAAAATTATCAGTATGAGAAAAATCAAGTACTGTACTTCCTGGCATATAATCTGTGAATTATCTGTTAAAAAACCTGAAAATTTTTAAATGGGGAGACAGATTATCATACGAATTTTTTTTTTAAATCAGCTGTCTGATGGCAGATATCGGAAATTTACGTCAACAAGATGTAAGGAAATATCTTCAGATTGTGTATCTAATAGGCCGATTGCAGAGCCGATAACCATTAGTAGTTATTGGGTGACACATTTGTGCTAGCTGGTAAGACTGGCTTCTGCTTTAAGGATATACTTTTCTAGCCTAATATCAACATGTTTCTGTTTGTTTACTTGTTATTCAGCAGCATTATTTTTGCACAAAGGTTTTTATTTATTATTATTTTTTTTTTAACTGAAGAGTTTTTTTTAACTGAGTACTTTTAAGAGTAACTTTTTTAAGAGTTTATTTTTTTTTTAACTGAAGAACTTTTTTTTAACTGATTCTTATTATTATAAGATGTAATCTTTTATATTTGTATTATAATTACCTTTTAAATAAACAGCTAGTATGCAGGGGCGCGCCAGCAGTGTCAGGCGCCTGTGTGCAGAGAGTCAGTCGGCGCCCTATGTTAGACAAGGTGTCTACTAACCCCCCCCTCCCACACACACACACACCCTTTTGCTGAAAGATAGCTCTCAAAATTTGGTCTTTCGGGGAAGTAGCGACTGTACGGAACATGGATGATATTGAAGCCACGACAGATTTTATATGCATAAATTATAGTGAATTAAATATAATGCCTTTTCTGGGTATCGAACATGAAATCTTCCAGTTCCCAGCTCAATATTTTACTATCTATCTACCACGGCTTCTCAAAGATTATTCCGAACATAATTTTATTATTGCTACAAAATGCCAAAGATGACTTCCGCTAGTATCAACAGGCTCGTTTAAAAGAATTTTATTTTAACAGTATTTTCAATTTCCCCCCCCCCCCCAACAACGCAAAACTTTTTGGCACGTTCAAAAGCTACTTTACATTGTATGATATATTTATAAAAATTTTAGATATTTCTTTTCAAATGAAATAATCAAGTTGCGATTTCTATTTCTTTCATTCTTTTTTTTTTTCTTTTAATAAATGCAGAATATATTGTGACTTAGCTAGTTCCTCTTGTTTTTTTTTTTTTTTTTTTTTCCCGATGCCATTTAATCCGAGACAACAGCTTTATATGTTTTAATTTGCATAAAATTTTCAAAAAAATCATTCGACATAGAAAATAAAACATTAATAAATTACAATAAATATCAACATGAATAAAAATACAGGTAAATTTCACATAGTTAAATATTCACTATTAAAAATAACATTGTGAATTTATCTGAAAATGGAGAATTTAGTACTAAGAACAATCTTAAAAAGTTAACAGAACTGATTTTCAATTAATATAGATGCATATTTAATAGGTAAGAATTCAGATTAATCTTAATTCGATAAATTAATCCAAATTTTAGAAAGAGCAAAAGTACAAAAAATTAATTTTTCCTAACAGCTGTAGTAAGTTGTAATATGTATTTAGCTTAATTTGTAAAAATACTATTATTCATAGTAATACTAATGTTTTATTATTATTTACAATTTTACTATTGTTTGTCATAGTAAATGATAAATATTTTTTAACATTTCTCAGTATACTTCAAAAATGCATATGACTGATGTTGGTTTATATAACTGCCCGTGCTCCAGGACTCGTAAATAGTATCTGATAAAAGAAATTAAGTTTATTGAAATTTATTGCAATATGATCGCATGAAAATAGTGTGCATTGCTTTTATACTTCTTTCATAGGTGCATTCTAAAAAACTGGATGCATTTTGCTTTAGGGGAGTAATAGTTTAAAGTAAATTTTAATAGTGATGTTATTGGTACACATTACTGATATTTACTTCAGCACCTACCTCCAAGGATACGAATTTCAAGAGTTGTCATTAATTTAAATTTTTGTGATTTATTTTTTGGGGACAGAGGTTTGATTTCCTTAGCCCCACTCCCCCGAGTCTGCCGAATTCAGTTTTAATTTTTAGGCCGAACACTTTCGATTTTAGTGAAGCTAAATAACACAAGTTTTCGATTTACAGGCAGACACATTTTTATTACATTGCGTGAGCTTTTGGCGCCCCCCTCCCCCTTATGACAATGAATCTACAATAAAGTAAAATATAAACTGATTCATAATGTGTGATACAAGGCCGTAGGCAGAAAAATTTTTGAGAAGCGCTTTTTACTTAAATACGTAATGCTGAGACTTAAAAATGACGATTAGCTCAATTTTTTTTTGCCAAAACAGCATTTTTTTAGGGGGCGGGGGGGGGGGGGGGGGGGTGAACTCCTTACAGATGGTGGGAAGGGGTTGTAGGGATCCGGTGGTGGCGGGGGGGGGGGCTCACCACCACCACCTAGTTACGAAACATCATTCACATTGCCTAGCATTGACATTATAAAAGTTTTTTTTTTAATTAGTTCTTGGTAGGCGCCTTTAGTTGCCTGGCGCCTGTGTGCGCCGCACACATTGCACACTGGGTCGGCGCGCCCCTGCTAGTATGAATAAAAAGAAATGGCAGTTTATCAATAATATCCATGTTGATTACGATTTGTATTGGCAGATTGTACAGCAAGATGGATTATCTGATGAAAATTTTTCGTCAGAGCTGAAAGTAACACCGTGCAGATTAAATGCCATCATGGACTATAGGCAGAAAAATATGGTATTTCTCTAAACAGTCTGATCATTCTAATCTTAGGACCATTATTCTGCCATAATATTTATACATGAAATTTGCATTTATAATTTTGTAATTAAAAAACCTACTCTTTTGAGTTTTATTGTAACACCATATTACTATTGGAATCTTGAATAACATTTGCTTAAGTGTACTCCTTACTTATTGTCACTAAAAGCCAAAGTAAATATTATTAAATAGAGAATTTTGTCCCACTACAACTCATTAACTAATACATATTTTTAGAGTCTATTTTAAAATTTTGAAAATTCCCAATTGTTAAATTTGTATTTTCTAAATTTTATTCTGTATTTTCTAATTTTCTGATTTTTTTAATTTTAAATATTTTATTTTTAAACTGAACAATGCAAAATTTCACATAGTGTTTAAATTCATATTTTACAGTTTCAAAATAAAATATTAGAAGTTAAAAAAAAAAAAAAATCAATGTTCAAAAAACAATTAATTTAACAGTTTTGAAATTTTTGAACGTTCAAGTGCAATTTCAAAATATGTATTAGCTAATGAATTATAATGGGGCAAAATTCCCCATGGAATAACACTGGCAATGACATTCGGCACTGGTTGGTTGGTTGAATGGCTTTTTCTGGCGCAAGGTCCAATGTAGGACATGCTGCGCCAAACAAACAAGTAAAAGAAAAACAAGTTTCTGGATGGGTTTACCCATCCAGAACATCATTAAAAAACACAGTAGAAAAAACAAGTAAAACTACATACAACATAAAATCAAAGGTAATAAAAACAGTGTATACAATAAAAAACAGATGTAAAATGGGATGAACATTGTAAAGAATAAAATCAAATATCGAAATAAAAGCCAGCCTCCTTCAAAAAATTTGTCAAGTGATGATGAGGATTTGCACCTAAAAGGCTTGTCAGATTGGGTGAAGATGAGTTGAAATAATGTCTATACAGATGACGAAGACAAGGACAGTCAGTGAGCAAATGGCGAATGGTAAGCACACAGAAATGACATTTCGGACAGTCAGGTTCCTGTTGTCCAAGAAGTAAATATTTATGCGTGATCCTTGAATGCCCAATTCTTAAACGAGTAATTATGACATCATGTTTTCTAGGACTAAGTGTAGGCCAGACTGCAATTTGAGGTTTTATTTCAAATAATTTATTATTTTGTTGACTATTCCACTCCATTTGCCAATTACTTCTAAAAGTGGTTTTTAGTGTGTGCTTAATGTCGTCATAAGGTATAGGACAGTTTAAAATAATAGAAGCCTGCCTTGCGGCTTTGTCTGCTGCTTCATTGCCTTTGATGCCAACATGACCAGGAACCCAGCAAAACAAGATGTCAAATCCCTTTTTCAGAAGGTCGTGGTAAGTTTTTAAAATTGAGGTGAAAGATGGGTTACAAGAGGTAGATGAAAGAGAATCAAGAACACTCTTTGAGTCTGTATATATAATGAATTTACGATTTGGATGAGATGAAATAAAATTAAGGGCAACTTCAATAGCTAAAAACTCTGCAGAGAAAATAGAAAAAGCGTTAGGAAGTTCATAGCTAAGAGTAGTATTGTCAGAGATAATCGCACAACCAACCTTATTGCTTGTTTTAGAACCATCAGTAAAAATTTCGGTATATTCTTTATAATTGCTTCGATGAGCTTTGTAGAGGGTCTGAAAGATAGAGGCATCAGTGTTACCTTTGTCAAAACCTTTGAAAGGATGAAGACATGAAATACCCTGGAAGTTCCACGGAGTCATATTTAAAAAACCCCTAGTACGAATTTTGGTATGAAGATGAGGAATGCCGGCAAGAATATTCTTGATTCTGAGGCCAAAATGTGGGATGCAAGATGGACGGTTCAAAAAGAGATTGTCATTACTGTTATTGATATGAGGATGAATTGGATGATTAGGATGAGAAAGTATCCTATGGTACAGTTGTAAAGATAACTGCTGTCTAATATTAGTAAGGGAAGGCTCTACACTGTCAGCATATAAACTGACGACTGGAGAAGTTCGAAAGGCCCCTGAGCAGATCCTGAGTGCACTGTGATGAACTGTGTCAAGTTTTTTAAGGTAAGAATTAGGAGCAGACCCATAAATTTCACAAGCATAGTCTAATTTTGAACGGATTAAGGAGCGGTAGATTTTTAGTAGAGAAATGCGATCAGCACCCCAAGATGTGTTCGCAAGGACTTTTAAAATATTTAAATTTTTTCCACATTTCGTTCTTAAATAAGAAATATGGTCTTTAAAATTGAGTTTTTTGTCAAAAATTACACCCAAAAAACGGGCAGAGTCAATTACCGAAATAGGTATGTCATTAATAAAAATTTGTGGATCAGGATGAAGACCACGTTTGCGGCAAAAATGCACACACTGTGTTTTGTCACTGGAAAAAATAAAACCATTTTTATTAGTCCATTTAAGGATGTTTTTAACAGCAAGTTGCAACTGTCGTTCAATGAAGCGCATATCATTTCCCTGGCAAGAAATCTGCAGGTCGTCAACATATAAACAGCCGTGAACGGTTTGTGGAAGTTGTTTTATTATATCATTGATTTTTAAAGAGAAGAGTGTAACACTCAAGACACTGCCTTGAGGTACACCTTCGTCCTGAAAGTAAAAGTCTGAATAAACTGAACCAACCCGAACTTGGAAGCGTCTGACTCTCAAAAAATTTTTAATAAAAATGGGAAGGTTACCACGGAAGTCCAAATTAAAAAGATCCTTCAAAATGCCATGGCGCCATGTCCTGTCATATGCCTTTTCCATATCAAAAAAGATTGACACCAAATGGTTACGTCTAACATTAGCTTTCCGAATATTAGTCTCTAGAAGTAAAACATTGTCAATAGCAGAGCGGCCACGCCTGAAACCACTTTGCCATGGGGAGATTAACCTTTTCTTTTCAAGAATATAAACCAGCCTAGTATTTACCATTTTCTCGAGCAGTTTACATAAGCAGCTAGTCAAAGCAATTGGCCTGTAGTTTTTTGGATCGGTTGCATCTTTGCCGGGCTTAGGAAAAGGAATGATAATGGCATCATGCCAAGCAATAGGAAAAGTATTTTCGGTCCAGATTCTATTATAAAGATGAAGGAGATTTTTAAGAGACTGTATTGATAAGTGTTTGATCATGAGGTAAGAAATGCCATCAGGACCAGGGGCAGAGTTATGACTATGTTTCAAACTATTGTTTAATTCATTTTCAGTAAATGGGCTATTGTAATCTTGTGAAAAGCAGGACCTAAAATTTATTGTTGAACGTTCAGAATTATACTTATAAGATAGAAAAGGTTCACAGTAGGAGTTTGAGCTAGATATATTAGATAAAGTTCTACCAATGGTATCTGCAATATTTTTCATTGAAGTAATCGTTTGGCCATTATCCTTCAAAAAAGAAATACTATGATTAGAGTAAATTCCCATTGCTTTTTTAACGCGATGCCAAAGCTGTTTGCTGCTTAAATTGGAGGTAATGCTGGACACATATTTAATCCAGGAATCCTTTTGGGATTTTCTGCGAATTCTGCGTGCGGCTGCCCTTGCTTTTTTGAATGCGATATAATTAGCAGTAGTAGGGTACCTCCTAAAAATTCCCCAGGCTTTTTGCTGCTGTCTTTTTGCAATATTGCATTCATCATTCCACCATGGCTTTGAATGTTTATGGAGACGCCCAGATGATTTTGGAATCATCAGATTAGCTGCATTTATTATACAATTAGTGACATCAGTGATTGCTTTGTTGATATCACCTTCAATCATATCATGGGTAATAGTTGCATTGATAGTGAAAGCAGTCCAGTTGGCCTTGTCATATATATAATGTGGATTACGTGGATGATGTTCATTAAAATTATAAAATGATAAAAATAAAGGAAAATGGTCACTACTATGTAGATCGTTACTCACAAAAAAATTAAAATATGGATATAGATTGGGAGAGCAGATGGCAAGGTCAATAGCATGGAAAGTCCTAGAAGGTTCGTGAAAGTAAGTATTGTCCCCATTATTTAAGATACACAAGGAGTTGTCAGAAATAACATTTTCAATGATTTGACCACGGGGGTTATTATTAGGGCTTCCCCACAGCAAATTATGTCCATTGAAATCTCCAAACATTAGGAAGGGAGTAGGAAGCTGAGAAATAAGGCTATTGAGGTCATGCTGGTTTATGGGTGCATTTGGTGGAAGATAGAGAGTGCAAATGGTCATTAAAAGATGAGAGTGTACTTGAATGGCAACAGCTTGAATGTTCGTATTTAAAGGTATATTGGAGTGTGGTACATTATTAGAAATCAGAAGGGCAACCCCACCTGTAGCTCGGTCAGACTGTGTAAAATCTTTCCTGAAACATGTATAGCCACGAATTTTGACTTTATCGTGTTGTCTTAAGTATGTTTCTTGGAAAGCGAAGCAGATAGGGTGATGATCAGAGATTATATCTCTGATTTCATCACGTTTATTAATAAAACCTCGGCAATTCCATGACATGAAATTTGTCATTTTTATTTTTATTTTTTAGATTATAACATCCACGTCATTCTCCTCTGATGCAGTAGACATTCCGTCCTCCCCATCAGAAGGATAGAGGCTGATAGTATCATCTTGTTTTGGAATGTTTACTTTATTATTTTTATTTGTAGTGGGAATGGGCACTTTTGTTAGTTTCTTTTTCTTGATATTGAGATGAGAGGGTGAATTAGAATGTTTTAGAGAGGGAGAGTTAAGACTTTTTTCAGACAATAATGTTTTAGTAGTTTGTGGCATTTTCTTTAAGTTTCTTGATTTGGATGAAGATGACTGTGAAGAGTTAGAAGTCTGATTTGGATTCGATTGTAAATTTGGGGAATTCTTTAATGCTGTTACAACGGGAGAGCTAGTGTTATGAACAGTGTCAGTTTGGATTGCGATAGACTGATATGTTTTTTTGGTAACTATGGCAGCAGCATATGATTTTCCAACAGTGGGTGTCCTTGATTCCACAATTTTTCTTGCTTCGGGATACGAAATGTTTTGTTTTGTTTTAGTTGTTTGTATCTCCTTTTCCATTTTCCATTTTTCACACGATTTTGAATAGGATGGGTGATCCTTTTTGAAATTAACACAACAGATTGGGGCTTCACAATTTTCACTGTCATGACCAATGGCACTACAACGGGCACATGTTTGCTTTCCACGGCATGAGGTCTTAGAATGGCCAAACCGTTGGCAATTGAAGCAGCGTAGAGGATTTGGAATATATTGTCTGATTGGGCATTCAAGGTAACCAGCCCTTATGGAGCGTGGTAGATTAGGGGAGTCTATTGTTAGAATTATGTGTTTTGTAGGGATGGGCTTATTGTCACGAAAAATGGAAATACGTTTCACTGCAATTACTTTTTGGTCTTTAAGGTTGTCTAGAATTTCGGCCTCTGGGATAAATTGAAGATCTGATTCTGATATGACGCCACGGCAAATATTTAATGTTCTATGTGGGCTAACAGTAACTGGTATGTCTGCGAATTTGGTACATTTCTTAAGATTATTAGCTTGTTTCTGACTCTCTACCTCAACCAATAACTCACCTGATCTTAATTTCTTTACGGATTTTGGATCACCCATGATAGACTGTAGCGCTTTCTGGATCAAAAATGGAGATGTTCGCAAGAAATCTCCTTCATTCCTCTTTATCACAAAAAATCTTGCCTCAGAATTTAGAAATATATTTTTCTCATTAAGGGACGAAGAAAATTCTTCCATTCTCTCTGCCCAAGATTTCACATTTCAATTTTCAGTAGCTTGGCCCGAGCCAGACGCATTAATCGAATTTCCTTTACTTGTAGCCATATTGAGATAAGATAAAAAGGTTGAGGGTTTCCTTAGTCCCACAAGTCAGCCCGTTTCTTGAACAGACGGAAAGCAAAGGGTTTTCAGAATCGCTCCCTGGGACACCCATAACCACTCACCAGCTACCAGATTAGTGACCCAGCTCAGGAATCACATGTGGTAGTCGTGTTAGTCCGGTGTTTCTCGTTCGAGTAGTCACCGTTGTCTCACCTTCACCAAGGGCACCAGTCTCCCAGTGTGATCCCAAGGCTAGACTACCGTGAGACCCTCACCAAATCGCCAACCCAATAACTAGCGCCACATCTACACCGGTCTCAGCTTGGTTAATGTTTTAGAAGTTAATTATTTTTAGTAGAACCAACAAGAAAAAGACAAAAAATAAAGGTGAGTGGAAAATAAACAAGGTAAGTAGAACCCAACAAGGTGAGTAAAACAAGGTAAGTAGTTTCATTTTTTTTTTGTAAGTTTTTCAAATTTTTATTTTTTTTTTTTTTTAACTTTTTTTTTTTTACAAGAACAATAAACAAGAACAAGTACCAAAACCTTATTGGCAGTAAAAAACAAAAAACTAACAAGGACAAAAAAGTAAGACAAAAAGCCAAAATCTTATTAGCAAAAAAATAATAAATAAATAAATAAATAAATAAAAAGTAAAAGAAAGGAAGGTAGAAAGGGAAAAAAAAAAAAAAAGAGAAAAAAAAGATCACTCGGGCCCGGGGTGCGTGACTCCCCCTGAATACCTGAAGAAGGTACCCCCCTGGGGGGACATTCGGCACTGATAAGTAGAGCATCCCATTAATTATCGAGTAAATATGATACTTTATTATAGTTTGATCAAATTACATTAAATTTTAGTTTTGTTAAAAACTAATTTATAAAAATTCTTTTCAATTCATAATTAAAAAATATATATATATGAGCATTTAAACATGATTAGAAAACAAAATAGAAGAGAAGTCAATTATCATATATGAAGATCATCTACATGATGATTTTATAACTAAGAGGTGTTACGTTTTAAATTAGAAATGCGATGTAATCAAGACAAATTGCACTACTGATACAGTAAATACATATCATGTTTGAACTGTAAAATTTTAAACAAATAATTTAATTAAAAAAAAAAAAAAAAAATAGTTTTAAAATTTAAAACCTATTCTGTAAGACTTTAAAATATAAAATTTTTAATTAAAGGAATAAAAAATACAAAGGAAATTTTTATAGGTAAGATGATAAAATTTACAATAAATAAAACACAGGTTCGTTCATTAGACTATCCCACCTCCTTAAGTTAATTAGGTATTTTTCCGTATTTGGCTTACCATGCTATTTGGTACACTTGTTGATTCATACATGCAGCAATACCCACTAATAGCACAATCCGAAGACAAACCAGTTGAAATTTTCTTATCTTATACAATTCATAAATAAGATGCATTTGCAATAAATATTAAATAACTAGCCGCCTTTGACAACCAGCTGGTTCGCGATCCTTGAAAAATCCGACTGTACGAAACTCCCGTTTGGTGGCACGCCGCCTGTTTCAGGTCTTACAACAGCTTATTGACATATAGTGAAAATAGCTTTATTGAAAAAATTAATTGCAGCAAATTCCCGCTTGGTGTAGGGATCCTCGATAGAGAGAGACTGGACATTGGCGCGCCGGTTTTTTGACGAAATTCTCCATTTTAGTGCCAGTTGCTCCATTGCTTATCATTACGCTGACAAGAAATTTTGATTATTTTACGTCATAATCGAAAAAGAACTTATTTATTACATTTTTACTTTGTTGGGAGATAAATTGTTTTAGTTTTGGAATACTTTTAAAAGATAAAAATGCATAATTATTTATTTTATATCATGCTTTAAATACTTTGAATTCTCTTATTGCATGCTTTTTTACATATTTATTTCCTAACATATAAGATAATTACATTATTTATTTGCTAGCTATTAATTAGTTTATTAGCTTGATTAGTTTTTAAGTTCTGTTTTGCAATATATTTAATATGTTAGATCTCAATGTATTTTTCTGATATATTTTAAAATACATATTTAAAATAACTATATAAAAATATATTTTTTCATTTTTTGCTACTATGCAAAATGTATCAGATTTCTTAAAATAAATTAATAAAAAAAATAATAATAAGGTGTATATTATTGGCTAACATATGAAATATAAATTTCTTTTAAATAATAATTGCCATAATAAATTTTATAAATAGTATTTAAATAAGTAATTATTATTATTTTTTTTTACATAATATTTTTAAAAACTAAAAAACTAAAAAAAAAAAAAAATCAATGAAATAAGCAAATGTAAATAAAATAAATAAAAACATTTTTTAATTTCTAAAGATATTAGTTAATATTTTTACAAATTATTATTTTTAATATTTAACAAAGTCATTATTATTAATAATGCGTAATTGAAATAAATAAAATATGTATTTTTAGCTTGTAAAAATATTACATAAATATTTTTATAAAATAATAAAAAATAATTTCTGTTCTTCTGCCGTAGTTTTACATTTATTCATGAATTACTTGACAAAAACTAAGATTACCATATTTTTGTTAAGAATTTTCCAACTTTTTATATATAGAATGTATGTCCTCAGAAAAAATAAGGTGGAATTGCTTTCGCAATTAACGTATTTTGCTTAATATAGAAGTATACAACAAAAAATTCCTCTGTTTTCTGATAGGAATTGAAAAAGTAACCATGTCGAAGATTAAAACAAAATTCGTTTTTCTTCAAATTCTTTTTCTCTAAGACGAAAAAAATTACATTACTGCATTATTTTCTGCACAAATTTAGCACAATTTCCTTTCATTTATCTTGTATAGTAAAGCGTCAATCGCGAAGAATAAAGCATTACGTTCTACGGGGATTGCTCCGAATTGGCACTAAAATGGCCGACTTTAGGTCAATGTCCAGTCTCTCTCTATATAGGGTTCCTAGCTTGGTAGCATCTGCAGTGCCCTCTTCCTGTTTCAATGTCTGAAACATGTCGTTCGCTCACCATGTTATGGTCTTTCAAATTTCTGACTTTAGCAAAGCCCTGCTCAATGCCCATTTTAGAACTTACAACACCTTCTTCGTTCATCTCATTAGAATTTGAAATATTGAAATTTTAAAATATTACAGCGCCATCTGGCAGTAGAAATTTCTGTAATCTATTGTTCAATTCCAAATCAACAAAGCTTTCAAATGATGCATTACTTATGAAATTATTTTAATTAGTAGTGGAGATACAAAAGAAAACCTAATCAGGACACCTTAAAACATGTAAATCAGGTGAAATCTCAAATTCCACTTTCGATAATATAAAAGTACTTTAAAATATCTTTCAAATGATGTATTAAAAATAATTTAATCATAATTAGAATTTGAAATATTGAAAATTAAAAATAGTACAGCACCATCTGGCAGTAGAAATTTCTGTTATCTACTGTTCAATTCCAAATCAACAAAGCTTTCAAATGGTGTATTACTTATGTAATTATTTTAATTAATAGCTGAGATACAAAAGAAAACCTAATCATGACGTGTGCGACAAAGGAAAATTGAAGAATTTTGAAATTTGCAATTTTTAATCCCAGTCAAAAAACACATGACCGCAATCAGTAACACAGGAAGTAAAAACATCTATTGTTCTATCTCTGTGAATTGGAGTTGCCATGATAACTCAAATCTGAAGTATTGTAATATGATTCGATCGGCAAACGCGATTAGCAGGATTCAGAATCTTATGAAAAAGTACACAGATGCACAAAATTAAAAAATTTATAACTGATTGAGTTTTTGAAATAATCTCTTAATCTTTTGAGATCTGATTCATCTAATCGAGATCTATATAAAAAGATTTATCTCTAAAAGATTTTGAGTTATAAAATATTTGGTGAAAAAAAAAGATGTTTCGTAAAATCTAAAAATATGGATCACAATCTGTATTTCGTTAAAATTTTTATATGGTTCGAAATGTTCTTTCAAAATATATCGGTTGTTAAGAAATAAGACAATTAGTTTTTCGTAGACGGCAGTTCAAAAAAGACGATCGAAAAAAACGAGAAATTTTGGACCCTTTTTAAAAATTTTTATAAAACTATAAAAAAATCTGTATTTAAAAAAAAAAAAAAAAAAAAAAAAAAAAAATTGTATTGTAAGAATCAGTGATAAATGCTCTTTCTCGTGGTACAGGCGTATTTTCAATATCTCGAATGGTTGAGCAGGGATCGCTTTACAAAAACGCGTGAAATTTTCTCTCTCTGCTTCTTCTTTTGAGGAACGTGCTAGAGGGTGAAAAATACGACTGGCTCGCTTTTTGATTAAACATAGGTCAACATTTTAATTAATATCTCCAGAACTAATTAAAATTTTTAAATTCTGTTTTCACTATCCCCCCATGAAGGCTTCTGAGCACCCATATGTCAAATTGTATACCTCTATGTTCAGTAGGGGCTGAATGTATAGATGCTCAGACAGACAAACAGAGAGACAGACATCTGCCTTTATTATTATAGATAGATATGTAAATAGATAACTATAAATTTATTAGGTTTGAATTTATTATTATTTATATTAATATTATTAAATTATTTATTACATAAATATATTATAATTATTGTTTAAGGTTGTCTCAAATTTAGCTAAATATTTTAAATATAATTTGATGGTTTACCTCACTCAGGGGCCACGAAAGAAATTTTCCAAATCATCAAAAGGCAATCCTCAAATAAACAGAAAAGTACTGTCAATTAAAATGCCAAAGAGATTGGTGTGAATTAATTAACATATTCTAAATATAGAAAATTAGACAATAGATTCAAAGAATGAGATTCTAAATTTTATGATGCTATTTGTGTAAAAAAAAGAAAGAAAAACTTACTCGAACAGCATAATCAACACGAATTAAGCAACAATTAATGATAGATGGAGTAACAGCAGGAATCTTTAGCAACTGAGCATCCCAACTGGTTGTTCGTCCAGGCTGAATGGCAAGTCCCGTAACAATTGTATATTTACTATGCCGCGTTCTAGATTTTCCACCTGCCAAAAAGGTTTGTGTCTGATGAAGAGTGGCATGGGGTATGATTGTTCGACTAGATAAATTTTCAAAGTCAGCAGTGATTGCTATTGATTCACCTAAAGAATATTAAAGCAGCTGTAATGAAATGAATAGTCATTATACACATACTAATCATGATATATAAAGAATAGGAGCAAGAAAGTATTCAGTTTTTGCCCTAATAGCTGGAAATAAAAGCATTTTTTAAAAACTTATTTGCATCATTTAGGAAGGCAAAAAAATGCCTATATCACTATTATTTATTATTATTATTATTTAGAGCAGGCTCGTCCAATCACAACACTCTAAAGGTCACATTGGAAATACATTACTTGCCAACTGACTGCAATATATATAGCAAAATCTTGATTATCTACAACAGGGGTGAACAACCTTTTTGGCTGGAGGGCCACTATCGCTGTTTATTGGGATATGAAGGGCCACAGACGAGATAATATAAAAAAATTAAACAACACAGATATATTTGCCATGTTATATATATATATATGCACACATACACATGCATATATAAAGAGGTGCACTATCATTATCATGTGCCTATGTGCAGAACTTGAGTTTGTATCATATGTAAAGGCTGATATAGGATACCAAAATAAGCAGTTTTAATGTAGGTATGAATATCACTTTGAGGTATTAGATGGCACTGGCGAGAAATATGAGTGAAAATGCTTCTATGGTCATAATTGTCATTTTCCACATGAATTTCCAACAAAATGCATTGTGTCACCTTTCTGTTCTGAAGTAATATAAACATGGTCTGCAAAAGATTCAGTGAGTTTGACGAGGATTTGGTTGCTGAACCCGTTAAACTTGGCTCGTCCAGGCAGGCAGGGGCTGTCCAAAGGTTTCGATGAGGATTTGGTTGCTAAATTAGCATAGCCAAGGAAAGGAGGGGGGGGGGGGAGTATTGGAGCACAAATATTCCTAAATTAAATAAAAATTTTATTTTTGATCTTTTAAACAAAATAGGAAATCCATCTCAGCCTCCTACATGCCTTCTGATGATGTTAGTGCCCTCTGTTTGTAGTTACGCCCCTATTAGAAACCAGTTAAACTACCATGATAGTAATCAGTCAGCAACTGCATCTACTACTGAAAATCTGAGATATGCGGATGTGGATGATATTTTTATAATTACTAAGCAACTTTATGTTAACGATATTTTAGATTTTGCTAACTCTTTATGTCCTGCTATCCAGTTTACCCTTGAAACTGAAATTAATAATGAACTACCCTTTATTCACATCCTTATAATGCACAAAACAGTCAATGATTTTTTACATTTTTCACCTTCAGTCTATAGAAAAACCACCTTCTCTGGTCAATATCTTAACTTCAATTCAGCTAATCCTTTATTGCATAAAATTGCAGTCATTCGTAATCCTATACATTGTACAAAGCATTATTGTAGTAATTCCGAATTATTAAATATTGAACTATCCAAAAATTTTTCTGATTTAAAAAATAATGGTTACCCCCCCCCCTCGTTTTATTAAAAGAATTTATAAAGAAGAGTTCTATGTTTCATATAAATCAGTTTATCCTAAAGTTAAAAATTCCACTTATCGTACTACTATCCCTTATTATAAAGGTATTTGTGAAAATATCTCAAAATTACTTAGAACAGTTAATATCTCTACTAGCTTTAAACCTCAACTCCGCATTAGTAACTTTCTCTCAAACATTAAACCTGCTGTCCCCCCTCTTAAACATTCTAGGTGTAATCTATAGTATTCCTTGTAAAAATTGTGATTCTACATATATCAGTGAAACTGGCAGAATAGGTGAAATTAGATTAAAGGAACATAAACGCTCATATAAAACAGGAGATCTAAGATCAAAACTCTTAAACCATTCTCTCAATAGTGATCATATTCCGGATTTTAAAAACTTTAAAATTTTAGCTTCTAATGTAAATATCTATGAATCCTGTATTTTTCTAGAGGGCGCTTTTACCAAAATGCAACGTTCTGCCTTGAACGAGGCTAAAGCTATTTCTCCTGAATATTTAATCTTGCTATGATGTATTATGAATTTTTGTAAATGTTGTTTGTGCTTGTATGTTTGACACTGAAGAGGGCTAGTGTTCTAGCCGAAACGTCTGTCTTGTGTTTTAATGTTTTTAATTAAAATGTATTTTTAAAATTTCTGTATTTTTTATCTCATTGTAAATGTTACATTGGTTTTAAATCCATATCTGTTTTAAAATAAATTGAAAATTTTTATAAATACTTATTTGGACAAGATTACCTGATGATAAGAACAAAGTAAACTGTCTTTTTTTTTTTTTTTTTTTTAAACTTTCTAAACATACATATGTAAGAAAAATATTGTAATCATGTCAAAAATCCAACTTTGAGATTTTGGCATTTCTATATGTTTTGAAATCTCATGAGTTCATTTTTACTGTTTTAACGATGATGTATGTATGTGAGTGAACACGATAATGCCTAAACGCTTTGTTCAAATTAGCTGAAATTTGGTACATATGGTGCATGTCTCTATGGCACGAACCATGAACCCTATTGATTTTGGTGAATCTAGCACTTATAGTTTTTTTATGAGGACACAAAGAAAAATTCTTTATCATTATGGCCTATGGGGACAATTTTTTCAAAGTGTGATAGCATCTAAACAGCTAATTCGTCTGAGTTAAAAGTTTATACACATGTTATAAATCACCATCACATAAAGTGTATAGAGTTTGGTAAATCTAGCATTTATGAAATTTTACAGGGACACAAGAAAAAAAAAAATCTTCAACTTTAGGGTCTATGACCCCAAATATTTTAAAGTGCAATAACGTTTAAGTACCTTATTCGATTGAGCTGAAAAATTATACAAATGTTATAGATTTTGGTGAATCTAACTCTCATAGATTTTTACAGTAACGTGACGAAAAATTCTATATCATTATGATCTATCGACCTGAGGGCTAACATTATATGAAGTTCAATAACGCAAAATTAAACATTCGGGAAAAATACTCAAACCTCCATTATTATTTTTCACTTTTGCTTATTTAACTACTTGTCTTACTTTATTTACACAACCGTTCATTACTTCATGTTTAGAAAGTCAAGTGGAATCACTCCAGATATTTTTTTATTATTATTATTTAATTTTTTACCACTTTTCAGCAAAGTTTAAAAATATTTATGATTTTGGTTCGATTTGTCGGTCTGCCCATACTCTAACTCGTATAAATATTTAAGGAATTTTTCAAATTATGTTATTTAAGTTTCTAATCGGATGCTCCCTAATGAAAATAGCAGTAAATACCATCACTATAGTTTTTGCAAAGGGACAGCCAAAAGAAATCCAAAACATTACGTTCTATAGAAGCTTTTCTAAAAACCATATTTTGATAACTTTATTTTGCACAGATCATAATGAAATTAATTTATTATTTAAATGGAGAACAAAAGAGTTCACAGAAGATAATTAAAAAAAAGAAAAAGTTTATGAAATTTTATGTACAATATAAAGAACATTTACATGACTACATAGATTTGTCAAAACAAAACAGCTGTCCATGTAAGATTAATTTTAAAAGTAATTAAATAAACATTATTTTAGCCACCAAGACGTTCTTTTAGCTGCTTTTGGAAGCATGTCTTAATCATAACATAACTGGAAAAAAAAATCTTCAAAGTGTCTGTGTGTGTGTAGGGGGGAGGATTTTCTTCCTGTGATTTCTGGCGCTTCTCCAGTAATTTAGATCACTGACGCCATTGTATGCAATTTACTTTTTCTTTATGATGTTCCTGTGGCACCTTTTTCTACATTTATACGCTCAAAAAAATTTTTTATACAGAATATAGTAGGATTAGCATTAAGATTTACAAGGCCTCATAAAAATTTTCGGCTGCTACATTATGGTCTATAACTGGAAATGGTTGAAATTTATTTGTTCGTTTATATCAAGCCTTTTTAAGAATGACTAAGAATGATTATGATTTAAATTAGTCTTTCTGTCTGCTGCTTGCATGCATAAATATTTTCTAAATTTCTTCAAAATTATATATGACTGGTTTGTGTATTTAGACGTTCAAAAGAATACCAATGCACTAAGGTTTATGAGAAGCATATTTTTATGAATCTTAATTAAATAATTTTGGAATGCATAAATAATAATGAAATTATCATTTATTATTCATATGCTAAAAAATGTTTTCTATAGAATATGGTTTGTTTAGCAATAAAATTTACGGGTCAACACTATTCAGGTACATTTATAACTACAATGCTTAAGAGTGATTAGGAATTTTTTAATAAGTGTAAAAAACTTTGAATAAACACCATAAAATGCAAGAAATTCTCAACAATTGTTTTGGGTTGAAAGGAAGTACAATCTTTTGTCAGGCGAACAAAGTAGGCACAAATGCTGCAGAAGAAGCGGCAGAGCGCCCAATATTCAGACACATTAAAGGCTATAACTGGAAGTTGCTTGAACTGCATTTTTGTTTTTATCAAGCCTTTTTAACAATGTTTAAAATTTGAACTAGTCTGTCTGTTTGCGTTGCCACTTCGCAATTTGCCACTTTGTCTGCAGTACTCATGTCCACTGGTGGATCCAGAACTTTACTTTTGGGGGGGGGCTAAGATTTTTCAAAGTGTTATTCTAGACCAATAAAAAATTTACAATTGCAATATTCAATTGTGAATGTCAGTGTTTTTTTTTTGGGGGGGGGGCTTCAGCCCCCTAGCCCCCCCCCCCCCTTAAATCCGCCACTGCTCATGTCTGCTTTGTTCACCTAACGAAGGGTTGTGTTTTCTTTCAATCTGAAACAATTGTTGAGAGTTTCATGCATTTTATGGTGTTTATACTAAATATTTTACTTATTACTTTTAAGCATCAGTCGTCTAGTACATTTTTATAATTTTATGAATTCTTTAGTTTGTCTGTCTGTTCGTCATTAAATTACGTATGGAAAAAATATATTGAAGGTTAAACAATGCAAAGAGTACGTACAGTTCAGGGTTTAACCTGGCAAAAAAATTACTTTAGCATTTTAGCGAAAATAGGCAAGACTATTTTAGCTTTTTCGAAAGTTAATTCTTTGGATACCATTGATTTCTTTTACTTAGCGTTGTTATCCTCAGTTTTATTTTCTATTCTTTTGTTCATTGATGATTTTAACCAAGCATCCATATTTGTGACTTTAAAAATATGAATTAGGGAAACTATGTTTTGATTTTAACAATAGAAAAAGAGGTACTCATATCATATGTGTAAAATGAAAAAGGCAATTGAAAAATTAACTAATTGAAAAATTATCTACTAATACACTGGTAGATAATCGTGAAATACTAGTGCTAAGAATGCTTTTATGAATCGAATTCTGAATTCTGACATGCTTTTAAATATTTTTGCATTTATATTCAATCATTAAAAATTAAAAATAAATCCAAATTACTATATAAATAATCATTACCAAAAATTTCAGTCCTTTCATAGTTTTTGCCTGCAAATATTACAAAAAAAAAAAAAAAAGAGTTATTATATAGAGATATTTTATACAGTTATCCAGTTTTAGCTTTTTAGCTAAATTCTGACCAACATGTTTTAGCAAAATATGATACCTTTTAGCAAAATGCTAAAAAAACTAATGGCAGTTTAAACCCTGGTACAGTTGGAATATATGAGAACTGCATGATTTTTTTTTCTTATCTGTTTTCAAAAAGTGTCAATTTTTAATCAACTCTACTAATTTTTAATGCTAGCAGCTTTCTTGCTCTTTAAAGTCTTTTGCTCAGTATTTTTGCCCAAAACACTGCGGAGTTTCGTAAGTAGCCTTAAAAATTAAAAAAAAAAAAAAAAAAAATCAAAAAGTTTTTTCAGTTTTCTGTAAAGAATTTTCTATAACTGTTCTTAAAACTACTCGTAGCATACTTACTAAATTACATTATTTATTTATTTTGTAAACTAAGAAAATGGCTGGTACTTTTATTCATATGAAAAAAAAAATCAAGTAGTATCTTTTTTTTCCCATGAAGACGACCTTGAATTATTTTAGAGAACATTTTCAAAGTGTGTGTTTTCGATACGTTAAACTGTTTAAAATTTAAATTCATTAAATTTGACCAGCCTGAACTCCAAAATTTTTGACTCTATGTCCCATAAAATCGCCACGGCTGTATTGAATCAGTGAACTAGGGAGTTTACTCTTTTGCAAAATTCTGAAATGACGCTATTGATGGAGGGCCCACATAATTTCTTTCCTGAGGGCCCACTTGCCATCGGGCAAGTGGGCAACCCTGTCGGTCTGCCACTGCACGATGGTTTTTGTCTGGCTCAAGCATCAAATCCACAATCTTCCAATTATAAGCTTGGTGCTCTATCGATTGGTCTAATACAGCCCACACTATTATTTTGTTCATTAGTATGCCTTTGTTCTTTTTATTATGCATATATATATTACTATGCATCGTTCCTTTTTACATTCTTGAATGATATTACCATTATAATCATTTAGTAAGCTAACACTATAACTATTTTTTTTTTTTTTTTTTTTTTTTTTGGCACACAGCAAATTTAGTTGGTATAATATGGCTCGCAGTACAGTCAAAGTTGTGCAGGCCTGTTTTAAATAATTATCAAATCTGGCAAGCCTTTTGGGTATTAGAAGTCACTATGAAATGATAAACTTTTTAAAAGAAGTAAATTTTTAGTATGACATCTAATTGTTTATTTATTTATTTATTTTTAATTTTAATATTTTTTTTATGTGACTTTTAAATGATTTTATGACTGCTTGGAGTTCCTATTTAGACATTTTTTACAGTAAAAAGAAAAAAAAAAAAAATGAAGTGCTTTTTAAATATCTTTTTTAAAAACGTATATTTCTTTGTTTTAATTTGTTTGGTGCAGAACATCATTTCTTGAACCTAGTGCCATAAAAAAAAAGTCACTCAAGCAACCAATAATTGGACTTATTAGGTGTACAAATTAATTCGGTCCGTTTTCGAAAGATGGCACTAGCTGCCACAAATGCTAGGCTATGACAGCTGTTTTCGGTGGTTTCAGAGAGGTTATATATTTGTTAAGAATCTTCAGTGTACAACTCTTTCGCTTGCTTGAAATTGCCTGATCAGCATTGCATTAAACATGTCAGGTTTTGAAGTCAACCCTGTGGCAGAAATTTATTATGCTTTCTGCGACAAGCTTCATCAACACCAAAATCTTTCTGCAGGAATAGTTTGTAAAGTTAACATTTATGAATTCAAAACAAATTATTTTTAAATAGTAAATAATAATCAGTAAAACCAATGTATTTAAATTTTAACTTGGCACAAATGCATATATCTGCACTATTGCACGAAAATACTCTTTTTTTTTTTTTTTTTTTTTTAAGAAAGGTGAAAATAAATCTATTGATCTTAATTGCTTCATATTTTTTGTTCACATTAATATACAATATTGTTTATAAAATATTCAATGAATTCAAACCATAAAATGCATCAAAAGTAATCTATAAAGTTTTTTAAGGCATTTAAATCATGAAATGTCTAAATTAAGCAAATGTTACAAATACTTTTAAATTTTTATTACTTTTTTTATATTAAATATATATATTTAAATACACAAATGCACTTATTTCATAAGGTGCAAACCAAACAACATAAAAAAAATATATATAATACAGAACTCAAAATTAAAATACAACGAATTAAAAGTAAAAATTAATATAGAATACTGAATATTATAATGAAATATAAATAATTTACAACATTTGTAGTTTTTGAGAATATTAGAAAGATGTAAGATAACATTCTAATACACAAGATTCATTTTTTATATTATATACAAATAGCATAAAGATGTGTATTTGAAATCTAGAAAATGTGATTTGACATTAAAGAATTCAGATGTATAATTATACCCTAATTTAAATACATAAAGTAAAACAGAATACAAGATCTAAGTAACATAATTATAGACAAAGCATAGTATATATATATATATATATATATATATATATATATATTTAACAAAACCTTTGGTTTGATTTTTATTCAAAATAGCTATTTAATTTGCGATATTTCAATTAAAAATATAAGCATGTTTTAAAAATTCAAATGTTTAAAAAATGAAATTAACAAGCTGTAGAAAATAATGATAAGAGTAGTTTTGTAAAATAAATTAATAATTTTTTTAACGACTTCATATGCTTTAACAACAAAATTTAAAGCTAAGAATTTTAATCACAATTAAAATAATTAATGATTAGTAAAGAAAAAAATTAGAAAAGTTACCAATTTTATAACTTAAGATACCCGTTAATATTTCTTGCTAAGCTCTTTTACTACATATAAAATGCTAAAAATCAATAAAGTATTTTTAAGATTAATTTCTTAATTTTCTATTTTTTGAAGCAAGGTTTGAAGCTTCATTTTTTATTTTGCGTATAACTACAGACGTTACAAATTTCCCCATAGTCTTATTTCTGTATATATTTGTGAAATGTATTGCATAGTTTGAACCAAACATTAAAATTAATGCAGCTTTTAAAAATTTACGTGCATTTACTACCACGCACGTATGCACGTTTCGCATACATTAAAGAAAAAAGAATTTACTAGATGCAACTAATTTGTCGTGCATAATTCAGAAAATGTATGAAAATCGGAACAGCAACAATCATACGCACTTATTTAAAAAAAAAAAAAATCACTGGATTATTTTGTTATGCATGAATCTGAAAATGCATGAAATATGAAATTCGGAAAATGGTCGCAAAGCCACATTCTTCCGAAAACACATCTTTTTTCAATACAATAAATACACACGACACGAAAATGAAGTTCCGATGTGAAGAAGTTACCAGTGAAAAGTGTCGATGCACCGAATCATATCACCGCATCACGAATCGCTAATGCATGCCGTATCAGAGGTAACCCAAGGGAGTTACATTCGCTTTATCTCCTCTCCTTATTCAGGTTTGAGGCGATCGTATCTGCAGAAACGAAAACTTGTTCTGCAGAACAGTTTATAAACCATTCTTTGAGTTTCTCTCTCTCTTTTTTTTTTTTTTTTTGAACACAAAGGCAAAATTTATTTGACTTAAGTAAAATCTTTCTGCAAGAACATTTCTGTTTCTGCGACATTGTCGCCGTGTTTCTGCCACGGGGGAAGTCAATAAGCAGCATTTGCGGGAAGTGTTGATTTTTTTCTTTCATTGGAAGAAAAGTGCCGTTGAAGCGCATCGAACCCTCGTAGAAGTATGCGGCGATAGTGCTCCGACTGACAAAACATGCAGGAAATGGTTTCGACGATTTAAAGATGGAGATTTTAGCGTTGATGACAGGCGTCGCTCTGGACAACCGAAAAAATTTGAAGATAACGAATTAGAGGAATTACTGAATGAAGATCCGACTCAAACACAAGAACAGCTTGCAGAACAACTGGAAGTGACTCAGCAAGCAATATCGGTGAGACTAAAAACGATGGGAATGATCCAAAAAGAAGGAACATGGGTTCCTTATGAACTGAAACCCAGAGACGTTGAAAGGCAATTATGCACTTGCGAGCAGCTGATTTACAGACAAAAAAGAAAGGGTTTTTTACACCGAATTGTGACTGGGGATGAAAAATGGATATTTTTTGACAATCCTAAGAAGAAAAAATATTACGCAAGACCTGGGGAATCGTTGCCATCGACCTCAATATTGACACCTAAGCGCAACATTCATGGTTCCAAGGTCATGCTATGCATTTGGTGGGACCAAAAAGGTGTCGTCTACTACGAGCTTCTAAAACCTGGTGAAACCATCACCGGCAATTGGTACAGGGTTCAGCTGATGCGTTTGAGCCGTGCTTTGCACGAGAAACGCCCACAATGCGAGCAAAGTAGGGATGAAACGGATATCCGGTAACTATCCGGTATCCGGCCTATCCGGCTGAGTTTTAAATATCCGGCGGGGTACCGGATATCAGCACACCGGATACGGATATCCAGCAATTTCAAGCCGGATATCCGACGGATATCCGAAGGAGAAAATTCAAGCTTAAACTCCCATCAGATGAAAATTTTGCGACAATTTTTCAAATTTTTTTAGATCAGTTGTAGCTTGTAAAGGATTATTATTATTTTTTTTAAGTTGGCTTCTGCGAAAATCGATTTTGGACTCATTAGCAAACAAATTAAGCCAAAAGTAGCTTCAGGTCTAAGAAATATAGAAGCCCTATTTTAATTTTGTACAGAGTTAGCTAGGTTTTTTTTCCAGAGTGATCTATAACATTCCCCCTAATCTTCCCCATAACAATAAAAAGAGCTGTTCATTGTTGTTCCTGAACAAATGATACTTATTCTCTGCAGTTTCACTGTATATATAACTCTGTTTTCATGTCTTTTGCTAATATGTTGTTAGATTGTTTAGTAATATTGTTAGTCTTGGATGTTAAAGTTGTTAGATTGTTTCGAGAATGAGTCAAATAATGTGCATTTATTGACTAGAACCTGTTTATTTACAATCCAGTTTTCCATACACAATAAAGCTGTTGTTTTTGTGACCATATATTTATACTAGCAGAAACCTGGCATTACTTGCGCCATCTATCTATTCGATTTGGATTTTTTAAAAACCCCTCCAATTTATATAAATTTGCATTTTTAATGGAATATCTTACTAAAGCACCTGAATTTAGAATTCCCTGTTGCGTTGCATAGATATATCCAAAAAAATTAAAATTACTTCCAATAAAAGTACATATTTAAATTTTCAGAAAGTCTGTACTTTCACTTTCATATTCTTCATAAGAAAAAAAAAAAAAGAAAAAAAAAGTTATTTAAAGTTTTTGATTTTGTACTGCAGAAAAACTTCACTTACTTAAAGAATTTTAATAACTAATGTAAAATTTTCTTTCTTATCTGTACAGAATATAAAAATATAAAATAAGTAAAAAGTATAAATTCATTTTGAATTATTACTTTCTTCTATATTAAATAGAAGGAAGTATTGGATTCGTGAAAATTTTCAACTTCCAGTTTTGGGTGGATTTACGCATTTTGAGGGAACCAAAACACAATTTGACCATTTTTGGAAAATGTCTATCTGACAAAAATTTTGTGCAGTTCAAGTGTTAATACACAGAATTTAATATAAATTTATACACAGTTGCATCTTACCAAAAAAAAAAAAGTGCCCATCAACTTTTGGTGCAAATCACTGAACAGATGGCGCTGCTATACTGTGATTTCTCCCATTTAAAGGAAGACTCTCTCAGCTTATACTGTGTATAATTAAAAAAATTAACTAAGTCTGTCACAGGTAGGGCTATTTATGAAACATGTTCATTCAATTTCTGTGCATAACGGCCAATAGGTGATGCTGCTATGCTGCAATTGTCCCATGAATGGGGAAGTTATATCTCAGATTCATTTGTGTATAATTGCTAAAAATTTAGTATGGGAAAGGGTCATTTTCATCATGTTGATTCAATTTTGGTGCATATTGGTCGATAGGTGGCTATATTAAGTTGCAATTTACTCTGTGAATAGGAAGGCTAAATCTCAACATCTATAAAATTTAAGAGATAAACAAGATAAAAATAATATGAGAATAAAAGTTGGCTTAATTTTGGTGTATATCGACCAACAGGTTGCACAGCTGTTCCTCACCTTCTGTGATTCTCCACATGGCTACATCTCAAAAATTTTTTATTAAAATTGCACTAAACTCAATATCTAAAATCTTTATTGTAAGCAGCTATGAATATGTTTCTTCTGCATGTTAAACAGCATGTAGCGTTGTTATATAGAGAGATATAGAAGAAAGTTTTGTGATGGCCATAACATACTAGTTTGAAGCTTTTAGTTTACTTTTTTATTTTTTTCTTCTTTCTTTTATGTTTTCTTATAAATGTCTCAAAAGAAAGTATTGGATTCATAAAAATTTTCAACTTCTGGTTTTTGATGGATTTACACATTTTAAGAAGTCCAGAACCTGGTTTGACCAATTTTTAAAAAATGTCGGTGTGTGTGTGACAAAAATTCTGTTCAACTGTACCTCCAGAACTACTGTGTACTACAATTACATATAAATTTATGTGTAGCAGCACCACCATGACATAAATCAGTGCCTACCAACTTTTGATGCAAATGGTTCAACAGGTGGTGCTGTCATACTGCGATTTCTGCAACTTAGAGGAAGGCAATATCTCAGAAACTACTGCACAGAATGTCATATAAATATATATGTACATGTAACTTGGCATATATTACTGCCTATCAAATTTTGGTGCCAATTGCTCTACAGGTGGTGCTGTTATACAGGGCTTTCAGCAATTTAGGGAAGGCTATATTTTAGGTTCTATTTCATGTAACTACACAAAACTTCATGTTGGAAAGGCATTATGAGAAATTATGCTGGTTCAGTTTGGGTGCATGTTGGCCAGTAGGTGGCTCTGCAATACAGAAATTTCCCCCCAAAAGGGGAAGGCTATATCTCTTATTCTATTGTGTATAATTGCATAGAACTTGGTATGTGAGAGAACCAGCCATTGTGAAACACTATTGCGATTTATTTTAGGTGTATATCGGCCAACAGGTGGCAATACTGCACTACAATTTACCCAATGAATAGGCTAAGTCAATCCCAACTTCTATGACATATGTGCATGAAATTTGATATATAAGACAACCATTATGAAAGCAAATGTTGACCTTATTTATGTGTGTATCAGCCGACAGGTGGTCTTCTATTATGATTTTTCACAAGCATATATCTCAGCATCTGTTGATTAAAATTGCAAAAACTCCTTTTGTAAAATATTTATTGTGAGAAGCTATGGTTAAACTTTTATACGATTTAAACCGTAAGTGGCGCTGTTATATAGAATTATGTAGAAGAAAGTTTTGTGATGGCCACAACATATTAGTTTTCATGTGAAAATAACCCTTCAACTGTAATTATATTAGTAAAATATTTTATTTCATTTTTTTTAATAATAGTATTGTAAAAATTATGTAAATAATAAGTTTTAGTTTTATAATTCTGAACAAAACCTATCTTTTTATGATAGTGCTTTTCACCAAAAATTGCAAGTGTAGGAATGAGTATGGTATGTTAGGCTTAAAATTTTATTCTTCATGGCAATATTGCACAAATAAATGGAATATTAAATAAATATGTTTAAATAAATTATATTTAAAATGTTTTTAAAAGAATAGTATATGAAATATGTTTATATTTTATTGTTTTAAAATAAAGAAAAAGAAAAGAAATATACAACAGAACAAAAAACAAAACCATTGCCGGATATCCGACGGATATCCGGTCCGGATATCCGTATCCGGCAGGCAGAAGAGCTCTGGATATCCGATATCCGGTATCCGGCAAAATCACTATCCGTTTCATCCCTAGAGCAAAGGCACGAAAAAGTCATTCTGCTGCACGATAACGCAAGGCCTCATGTCGCTAACCCAGTGAAACAATACTTGGAGACGCTAAAGTGGGACGTCCTACCGCACCCGCCGTATTTTCCGGACATCGCCCCTTCCGACTACTGGTTGTTCCGACGAATGCAGAATGATCTGACCGGTCAGTGGTTCACTTATTACGAAGAAATACAAAAATGGCTCGAAACATGGATGAGCGAAAGAGATGAGTTGTTTTATCGAGATGGAATCAGACGATTACCAGAGAGATGGGAAAAAACAGTAGAAAATAATGGACAATACTTTGAATAATGTATTTTTTGTTTTGGTTTAATAATAAATACTTTTTTTATTGCTAAAAAACGGACCGAATTAATTTGTACACCTAATATTTTATTTATTTATTTATTTGTTATAATTAGGTTTAGTTTTGTTGCATGCAAAAATCTATCTGAACATGTAAAATGAATAACATTTTTAAAAATTGATGAACAATATCTGTGTATTATAAGAAAACAAATGAAACCCAAGAGATTGATCACAAGCAAATACAAATTTTAAAACTAAGTGAATACCTGGACAATAACCTTTCCTGTCAGTTCTGGCATACAAAGATATTGGACCAGAGGTGCAACACCAACAACAAAGCAATTTTTCCATATTATTTTCAACAGGAACCTAAAACAGTTGGGAAATACAAAAATTTATATTTCAAATATAGCTCACACTCCCTCCCCCTCCCCTGCCCTTCACATTTATATCAGATATAAAAGCAAAAACTCACCAAAAAAATATAAATATAGAACTAGTGCAATATGAATGTCAGTGCATGAAAAGAACATTTATTTGTATAATTAATTATTAATTAATAAAGGCATAATTAACTATTAAATTGATTACAAATACTTTTAGGGCCTTTTTGTACAAAATACCTTCAATCATAATCGTGGTCATCTTCAGTATGGTAAGCAGCTTTTTCTGTTCATCATTCCCAGAGTTTACCATGTTTTTACAAAAAAATTTGAATAATTTGTGGGTAGTATTTAGATAGGAAATTATCTCACAGCTGTTTCTCAAAATTTATGTTTAATATGTCGTGTCAAAATAAGAGATTAACTCATCACTAATCAATAATATTTTTTGTCAATTTCAAAGTTATTTATGAAAATATACAATTTGTTTTCTACCATTAAAATACAGGATTATTTTGCTACGAATTATGAAAATTTGTTTAATCTATATTAATAAAATCAGACTTTTGTTTGGAAATTTGTCAGAATCAAAAAATTTTGCGATATCTTCACGTTTCACACACCATGAAAGCCAAAAATGACTTCAGAAAATTTTACCTCTGTGTGTGTCATGTGTCTGTAACGCTATTTTTGTCCAGGTATCACTTGAGAAAGGCGTTACAGAATTAAGTGGTGCTTGACAGAAATTTAGATCTTTACCCAATTTAAAATTATATCTATCAACATTTTCGAAATTCTCCTCTGTTCCCCCCTGGCAGGGTTGTTATTTTGTCCACTTTTTTGTCAAAAGTCTGGGACACCGGACAAAAGTGGAAAAAACCTGGACAAAACTGGAAAAAACCACACAGAACTGGGCAAAATAAAATCCATTGAACTGCACATGTTCAGTGCATAAAAATATTCTGTTAAAACTTTAAATTGCAGTTTTAACTTTAAATTAGCACTTTTAGCAATAGAAATATTTTATTAAAAATTAATAATTTAATTAATGAAAAGTGTAATTTAATTTTAATCATGTAAAAAAAAAAAAAAAAAAAAAAAAAATGAAGAAAATGCTAATTACATTGGTTATGTACAGTTTGTAGGTGTAACAAAGTAAATCTGTTGTGGTGGACTATTGTAATATTATCACACTGGATATTAAGAGGAAAAAAAAAAGTTATTTAATGCTATATCTAAATCTTTAAAAACAAAAGAAATAGACACGGCTGTTTAGCCAGAAAAAGATTTCATGCATAATGTTGAGTTATCTTCACTACATAATGTTGACAATTAAGAAAAAAAAAAAAAAAAAACTTAATCCCCCCTCCCCTCGAAAGAGACTGTTTTCAATATTAAAGTTTTTCACAAACGACATGATTGATTAATACATAGACGATTATCATCTTAAAAATAATTTAAGTTGTTTCTTTGTTATTTTGTACTTAACATGGAAATATCTGATTTAACACTTCTATACTAGGTTTAAAAAAAAAAAAAAAAAAAAAAAAATCACATAAATGTAGACAGAATGTTTTTATCAATTTATGTCCACAAGTCCTTTCAAAGCAAAGCCTTCATTTCTATATGACATTTCATTTGCAATACCAACATGCCATTTTTATTACATATACTTGCGTTGTTGCCATAGAAATCACAACAACGCCGGATGTGTGCAATGACAGTGACGCAATGGCTCCTGACCAGATGTAGAATCAACTTATGAAATCTATAAAAGACCACAACTCTAAGAGATCCAGCACAGATGAAGATCGTTTGAAAAGAGCTGGGCGCCCAGCTGAAAATATTAACGAAGTAATATGAGGTACATATTAAGGTTTTTATATTTAATTAATTAATTTATGTATTTGAATGAATAAAGATAAAATTATGCAAATACTTTTTCACAACTGAAAATAATTCAACTGGAAACTAAAGTGCAACAGTTTTTCAAGCAATACAACTTACCAAATAATCACTCCTGTTTATGTCTATAGGACATATTACTGTAAATGCTTTTTTAGCTTTATGGTTGAATGTCCACGGTTTCTCCATTTCAGCTTTAAGCCAATATCGTATGCTACCATATTTTCCTTCAAAAGATGTTGATATACCTCTGAAAAATTTGAATATCTTATTACATACAAAAAGTTATGGATATATTTTCATCTTAAAAATATACAATCTTACTGATTAGGATGGATATAGAAAAAGAAAGAATGAATGAAACTTATCTTATTGAAAATAGGTGCAGATAAATAGTTGTGGTTTGATAAGTGATGAACATTTTTCCAATTAAAGATTTCAACAAGCAAGAAGCAAAATTATAATACAAATAAATGAAGACCTTACATACTTCTTGAATAGAGCCTTAGCACTTTCGGGAAGGGGCCCCTCCCATCATCAGAGGCTGCACGGTGGCGGCTTGCTTTGCTGTGTTGATATTATTGACTTGATCTTTAGTAGTTCTGATGGTTCTACACCAGTTACGTTTAATTTCCTGTGCTGGGTCGTTGCCATTACAGGTAAGTGGGTTAAACAAAATTTCGATAGTTTCGCGATTCGCAGCGTATATTGCGTTGTTAAAATCTGCCAGTCTGCGAGTTTCGTTAAAATTTATGGTTATGGATTCGGTGGCGTGTATTTTGGTAAGTGTGGTGGTAGTTTTTCCAAATTTAATGTCTGCAGAATGCTCTTTAATACGGTTTTTTATTTTTCGTTTTCGTTTGGTCATGCCTATGTAGTAACCGGTATCATTATTTGTTTTGGTATAGGGGATACTGTAAATTCCGGAGGTTTCTAAAGGATTTATTTTGTCTTTTTCGTTTCTAATGGTTTGGTAAATATTTTTATTTGGTTTAATTGGAATTTTTATATGATTTTATTGGCTGCATTTTTAATTTTTTGGGAAACTCCGCAGTCGTACATTATGGCTGGAGTGAAACTTTGTTTAGGATTTTGAAAGTTATTTATAGTATTAAGTTTTTTGATTCTTTTCCGGTATAGTTTGTCTATTAAATCTTTTTTGTAACCTGCTTTAGTAGCAATTTTTCTGATTTACATTGAGTTCTTTGTTTAGTAGATTTTTATTTGAGCAAACGGTTATGGCGCGATTGATATAAGATTGGATAGTATTGATTTTATATTGATAGGGGGTTTTGCTATTATGATGCATAATTTCGGTACTACTATTTGGTTTACGGTATACTGTTGTTTCTAGGGAATGGTTAATTGGTTATGGTAAATTGTTGTTTCTAGTATAATTAAAACCAATAACCATTCCCTAGAAACAACAGTATACCGTAAACAAAATAGTAGTACCGAAATTATTCATCATAATAGCAAAACCCCCTATCAATATAAGATCAATACTATCCAATCTTATATCAATCGCGCCATAACCGTTTGCTCAAATAAAAATCTACTAAACAAAGAACTCAATGTAATCAGAAAAATTGCTACTAAAGCAGGTTACAAAAAAGATTTAATAGACAAACTATACCGGAAAAGAATCAAAAAACTTAATACTATAAATAACTTTCAAAATCCTAAACAAAGTTTCACTCCAGCCATAATGTACGACCACGGAGTTTCCCAAAAAATTAAAAATGCAGCCAATAAAATTAATATAAAAATTCCAATTAAACCAAATAAAAATATTTACCAAACCATTAGAAACGAAAAAGACAAAATAAATCCTTTAGAAACCTCCGGAATTTACAGTATCCCTTATACCAAAACAAATAATGATACCGGTTACTACATAGGCATGACCAAACGAAAATGAAAAATAAAAAACCGTATTAAAGAGCATTCTGCAGACATTAAATTTGGAAAAACTACCACCGCACTTACTAAAATACACGCCACCGAATCCATAACCATAAATTTTAACGAAACTCGCAAACTGGCAGATTTTAACAATGCAATATACGCCGCGAATCACGAAACTATCAAAATTTTGTTTAACCCACTTACCTGTAATGGCAACGACCCAGCACAGGAAATTAACCGTAACTGGTGTAGAACCATCAGAACTACTAAAGATCAAGTCAATAATATCAACACAGCAAAGCAAGCCGCCACCGTGCAGCCTCTGATGATGGGAGGGGCCCCTTCCCGAAAGTGCTAAGGCTCTATTCAAGAAGTATGTAAGGTCTTCATTTATTTGTATTATATTTTTCCAATTTTTTATATTTAATTAATTTATTTTTTATCTAGCAGAATTTGCCTATTTTACTAATGAATATATTTAAAGGAATTTTCAGAAAACATTAATCACTATATTTTAAATCATTTTATAAATAAAGCCTTAAAAAAAAAAAAATAAAAAAAAAAAAAAACATTGAAATCATTTATAACCTGGCTTGGGGTCTCTACTGCCTATGGTGGCATCTTCGCCACCTACGCTACATTGGTTCTGGGTTCTCAAAGTTTAAATTTGTGACTTAAATGGATATTTCAGGTGTTAATTAGACGATAAGTGCCACCATTGATAGATAGAATAATAAAAAGAAAATAATCACCCAGATGGTAGTTGGAAAGAGAAGTGGAATTCATGGCGACCTTCAGTTAATACTTCTCGTCCATCTCCAGTTTCTAAAAAAAAAAAAATATTTTATTTTTAACAGCCATTGGACAATGTGCAGAAAAGCCACTCCAAATTGTTTTAAAGACGTCATGAATAAATTTAAAAAGTCAGTTTGCAAAAGAAAATATAACATAAAAAGGCATCTAGGCAATGGTATACGAACATGTATTCATCAGCCTCACAATCCCTGTGACAGAATTTAGGTGACACAGCGACACTGTTACAGAAAAGAAATTGTCACTTGCAGAAAGATTTGCTCATAAAAATTAATGGTATTCCAAAATTTCAGTAAGAAATAGAAACTCGTGTCTTATATTTAAGATTTCTTTAACAGTCTATCAATAATACTGATATCTTTATGATTACATGTACATATTATGTAAATTAGAAAATATATCAATATTGTCTTGCAGAAAAGGTTTGCATGAACAAGGCTTGTTGCAGAAAGCAGGGCTTAAAATTAACAGTGGTCCTTTGGTCTGGGACCACAAAAATAATCAATGGATCAGCAAATTATAAATTCCAGTGGTCCACTGGACCAGTAAAGCTTTTTAATTTTTTTTTTATATTTTTTACTTTTTTTTAAAACTGCCTGCAAATCTGTCACAGAATAGTACATTATGACAACAATAAGTGTGCTTTTTTATAATTGTCAATACCACTTACTATCTGTAATTTTTCATTTAATTTCACTTTCATATATTTTTTAATTAATTTACAAAAATTTATCATATTTGCCTTATACATTTATAAACAAACAAAGTCTTAGTAAAAAAATTGTTTACAAATTTTTAAATATTTCTAAGTATATAATAGATTGGAAGAACGGACCAGTGAAATCTGGAAATTACTGATTTCTAACCCTGCAGAAAGCAAAAAAATATCTTTTACAGGGCTCATAGCATTTTAGCTAGACTTTCTTTCTGATTTCAGCTTTCTTTTTTTTTTCTTTTTTTAACTAAAGTAATTATGAATTCAGCTTTAATCCTGCAATAAGGCAAAAATTCTTCCTCACAATACACAACATAATGACCCAATGATATTTTGTCTACTTAAGAATGTTTACATGAGAGCAGAACAAAGAAGGGAAGGTTTTTGATTAGTTAATGAGTATTAAATAAATAGGAAAACACATGCAGTGTAATAGGTCTCCTCACGGTGCACCCTGGGTAATAAATACTATCTGTTACAGCCTTAATCCATATCTTTGCTATCTATAGGAAAGGAGATAATCCTACAATAGTTTTTCCCTTTCAGTTATTGTGTATTAGATGGAAATGAAAAAACAAACTCACAAAAGAGGCTTCTCTCTTAGGCATTTTAATAAATCGTTAAAATAGGAATGGCAACAGAAATTTAAAAGAAGCCAAGGGGACTCTATAGTTGTACTACTCACAATTATATATGTAGTACACAGGGTTTGAAATTAACAATCATTAGGCATATTTTGAACCTAGAAATTTAAGTTTGGCAACCATAAAACTACACTTAGTCGTCATTTTTGACAATTAACTTTTGACCAGATTTAAAAAAAAAAAAATGTAATGTTTTCTTTTCTTTTGCTTTATAATTTAAGAAGTGCTTGCTCTTTACAATCATTTGCAAAAGTTTAAGACCAGTAGACGATTTTCAGTAGTTTAACACATTGCATCATTTGCACAGATTATTGCATTATCTCATGTTCTGATTGCATCAGACGCATTCTACTGCTATATATAAAGGTGGCTGGCACGTTTATCGCCAGTTGTTTATTGGATTTTGTCGTACCCAGTGCTGTTTGTGTAATTATTATAATGGGTAAAAAACCATCACTTACTGTTACAAAAAGGTCAGAAATATTGACCCAGCATAAAATTGGATTTTCTAAACGTCAAATAAGTTCGAGGGTGAGTGTGAGCAAGACAGCTATGCATCAAGCTATTAGTAAATTTAAAATTTCAGGAAAAATTTGTGGACCTTAAGAGAAGCAGTCGCCTAGAAAAACGAGTGCATGTGATGATCATGTGATAAGAATGGTCGTACGAGAATGAAGAACCTCCTGCAATACGATTAGACATTTTCAGACTGCATAAGGCACCAATGCCAGCTTGAGTACTATTTCAAGGCGTTTGGTCAAAGATTTTGATTTATCATCCCATAAACCTGCAAGGAAACCTAGACTTACTTCAAGTATGAAAAAGAAATGACTGACTTTCACCAGACAATATCAGAATTGGTCAGTACAGCAGTGGAGCAGGGTCTTATTTTGGGATGAGTCAAGTGTGCAGCAACTTTCTTGCATGTGCTACAAGCAGGGTTGGCCAATTTTTGCCGAAGTGGAAAAAACCATGGTAAAAACCGCCCCGGCAAAAATAGTTTTTGCCACAATTTTTGCCAGTGGCAAAAATTACCAGTATTTCAAACAGGGTTTTAAGGATTTTAATTACGCAATTTTAATGTTTAAATCATAATTTTAACAAATTAAAACCAGAGATTTAATCACACTCTTGATCAGCTGATTCTTATGTAAATCATTAAAATAATGCATTCTAAAATTTCTTTAAAATGAAATTTTTAACATCAACAATTAACATAATTTTTTTCATTTTTAAAAATATTTAAATTACCTATCTAAAAAATATTCTTCAATAATGAAATACTAGAATATTTGTGTTTTTCAATGTGTTACATATTTTTTTTTTTTTGTTTACAGTGGGGAAAAGTCAAATATTGAGTCAATTATTGACTCAGCTGTTCTAAAATTTGCCAGTCAGTCACTGATCATGCATTTTTTGGAATTGAAATGTAAATTTCAAGTAAACTCTCTCTCTTTCTCTGAATATGTCTTACTTAAGATTTTTTTTACTTCAATAAAATAAAAATATAATTTTATAGTTTTATTTTTATGGTTATGTTCAGGGGCTGACAAAGTTTCAATATCTTAGGAGCCAGAAATAGCGAATTATTTCCATGACAATACTCACAGTAAAACTTTATAATATTTCATAATTATATAATTAATGCAGGTCATTCACATATTATTTTACATGGAATAAATTAACTATTCAGTTAAAAATGTGAACTAAGGAAATTTTTAAGAAAATAACTATTTTTTATCAATAAAGATTAAAAAAAAAAAAAAAAAAAAAACTATTGGGGGAAAAAAAATCCACAGAAATAAATATTTTTACCTTTAATATAATCATCAAATATATTGATAGTGTTTAAGTTTTGGCTTTAAAATACTATTTGTCTATTAATTTTTCAGGACAGAATTCCTTTAAAGAGAATCCATTTGATAAATCATACTATTTAAACTTTCTCGTTGTAAATCGAACATAGTTTGCTCTAGATAGTGTTTATGATGCTTGAATCTTGTTTAACACAAAGATGTTGACATGGAAAGTACCAGTATAGTAGTAAGAAGATTTATCAAATATGGGAAATTATCTTTCATGGAAAAACATCTTTCAAAAACAGAAATAACTGATAAATTTTTCAGAAAACATTAAACTCATACTATTCATTCAATACATCAGCAATGTCATCTTTTATACCAAGACAAGAAGGTGGGAGGAAAAACAAAAATATACATAAAAAATATTGTAAATGCATGATTTTTTTTTTTTGTCAGTCTGCCGTAACTGGTCACCAATGGATATTTATAGTCACCCTGGCACCCGGAATTTGTCGGACACTGGTTATAACTATTATTAATTAATTAATTATAATTACTTTTTAAATTAAAAAATCTTCAAACATTTTTTCATTCAGGTGCCAAAGTGTAAAGGGTGAAAATTGAAAGGAATTGTGTTGTTCTAATTTTATTTTTCCACTTTTCCTAATTTTTTCCATTTTTGCCGCTTTTTGCCTGGTTTTTTCCACTTTTTGCCGCTGTCCTGGCAAAAATGCATTTTTGCCGGCAAAAACCCAACCCTGGCTACAAGTGTTCGCCGCCCAAGAGGAAAAAGATATGATGAGAGATATAAGATTTAAACTGTGAAACATCCTCCAAGCCGAATGATATGGGTTGCAATATCTGTGTCCGGTACTGCTAGTCTGTAGTTTGTGCCACCTAAAACCACTATGAACGGAAAGTGGTACCTTAATTTATTATGTGAGAAGTTGAAGCTTCACATGCGTGTTCATAAATGTTCAATTTTCATGCATGATGGGGCTCTGTGTCACAGGGCAGAGACTGTCAAGAAATATCTGAGGGCACAGAAAATCAAAGGGCTTGACTGGCCAGGTAAAAGCCCAGATTTGAATCCAATAGAGAATATGTGGTATATTGTGAAAAATAAAGTAGCCAAAAATCAACTATACACTGCTATGGCACTTGTTGAAGCAATAAAGCATGTCTGGTGCACAGACATTTCTAAAGCTTACTGCAAATCTCTTATTTATAGCATGCCTAAGAGGATTGCATAAGTTATTAAAAACAATGGGGGTCCTACAAAATACTGATTTTAATTACAGTAAATAACCATGTACAGTCTATTTTGTTCTTTTATATGTAAAATATGTGTGTTATTTTTGCGGAATTCCATTAAATCTGATTTTTTTATGGGTGGTCTTAAACTTTTGCAAATGACTGTACATTTATATTCTGAAAAAATCGATTAACTTTACTTCAAATTGTTACAGACACATGGTTCAGCCACTCGTTTTAAAGGTATTGACGAGTTCTTTTGATTGATTCATTGGTTGTATGACTTCAGGCCGACTGACCACACTAGGGTCCTAGGCCTATAGGTGGAATGCCCTCCGTGGGGGGGGTCCTTTCTAAAGAGGAGTCCTAGTCCGTATTTACGCAAGTTTCCGAGTTCTTTTGAAAAATACTCATAACTTTACTTTAATTTTAAACGAAAATAAAACAACAGACCTTACTCAGGCTTCATCTTCAGCAATAAGCTTTTCTGGGGAGGATCCTCCCCAGAAAAGCTTATTGCTGAAGATGAAGCATGAGTAAGGTCTGTTGTTTTATTTTATAATTAAATACTCATATTAAATATGATTTTTCTATAGGTGGTCTTAAACTTTTGCAAATGACTGTATTATCTTTAACCCTCCAAGTGCTGACCATTTCACTCTTAAGTGCAACCAAAGACCATTTAGCACTGCTTACTAGGTACAGAATTCTATTTCTAGTGAAACTATTCGTATAATTGATTGATGTCTATTGATATCTCGATTTTACGAGTTGTTATATAGTCTCACTGCGAGACGATAGCACTCTAGCAGGGATCCGAATCGTTTCGCAGCGAGATGATAGCACTTTGAGTGTTAAAAATTTTTTACATTGTCAGTTTAAACACACATGCATAAGCTCAATCCCAGTAGCAAAATTTTTTCTTTCAATCTGTGACCAGGGCCGGCCCGAGCAAATTTGGCGCCCTAGGCGAAAAATTTTTGTGGCACCCCATTAAAACAAATTTTTAAAAAATGTAAGACATGCAGACAGTTATACACATACAAATACTGTAATAAATAATCAACTAATTATTTTTATTACATATTGCATATTATTGTTTTTTCGGCGCTACTTTTAGCGGTAGTAGAAACAATATCCTTCAAATGAATTGTTTTAGCTTCATCTTGAGCTGTTGATAATGGTGATAGTCCTATAAATCGTTCTCACGTCACTATAGAACGCTAGTAAGTTTTTATTCATTTCAATTATATGAAGCTGAGTTCTCCATTGTCCACAGACACAAGAAGTGTCAGCAACAATTTTATTGCTGTTACTAAATTCAATACACAATGTACTGGTTCGTTTTCACAAAAATTATTCAAAACTTCCTGTAGTGTAAACTTTCATCAACATCCTTCAAATTTTCATCAACATCCTTAGAGTCTCCTTGAGTCAGATAATCTCCTAATCTTCTACATAATTTCAAAATCACTTTGAAAGTTTCTTTTACGACTCACAATCGTTAGAAAAGCATCAGAAAACGCGATTTATCTTTTTGGTCTGTTTGAACTTCTCATCATTCGAATTTCTTGCTGTATCAAGAAAAGAAATATAAAAATTAATCTTAAAATGATGTTTAGCCTCACTTGTTGATTTATCAGCTGACTGCATAATTAAACTTCTTTTTCATTTTTCGTTATCGGGCTGGCTCTGACTCCAATGGGAATGATACCGCAATATTAATTTCTTCTGAAAATGCCTCCTGTTTATCAAATCCGAAATCACTTTTACAGTTTCCAAGAAAAAAAAATTTGTTTTTAGTAGTGCATTAGTAGTGGAGTTTGGGTCACATTTTCACCATTGGCGCGTCATCTTTTGTTATGTACTGACGAAAACTTTCTTCACTTATTTTCTAATAAGAAATTAACATTTTTTATACGTGATCTGGCTTGTGTTCGTCGAGAATGGAGAACTAGAACGAGGCGGAGCTTTCAACGTTTGTTGGAAAAAGCTGTGCTATAATAGGCTACATTCCACTGTTTGTGGGTTAAAAGAAGACTCCTACAGGTTAAATAAAAGAAAATCGTCAGGACTTTGAATGATGTCAGAGAGTCATGTCGTCTATTTGCTGCAGATTACCCATAGAATTTTCTCACATTGCAAGGATACATAAACTCAAAGTGAAACCGGAAGCATTTTCCATGTTCTGTTTATCAAATACTCAATCTTTATTTCTTTCATATCAGACTATTGCTTATTTACTAATTATTTTGGAAGATGAAGCAAGATTTTTGCTTATTCAGATTCAGGTGGAAAAATCTTTTGTTTTTTTCAAATTATTATCCTGATAGTGTTTCTTTAGGATTCGGACGAAAATAACTTTTCAAGTGAGCCTAATTTGTTTTGCTAATGATATTTTTTCTCTAATTTTCTCTTAGAAAATTGTACTCCAAATTTTTTTTTCTGTTAACAGCTAGTCTCAAGTATCAACTGTACTGAAAACGAAATTTCACATTTTATTACTAAGTTGAGCTACTAGAAAAAAAAACTATAACAGAATCACTTTGTAAAATTCTGAAAAGCCCCCCACACATAGCCCCTACAATGTCACCTAGTGTAAAGAGCTAAAACTTCTCTCTAGTTAGAGCTAGCTTCCTTCAAATCTCATTATTATTATTATTTTTTTTTTTCTTTTTATGTCAGTTCAAAATTGTAAAAAACATGATGTACAATTTAGACCCTTGAATGGAAAGTCAAAACTTTATAGCTCCAATAACGTACAGCCCCATTAAATAATGACTCTGTGACTTTTAGATATAATGTAAAGATGTTAACAATTAGATGGACAGATTTAATGACGGACTGTTTTCAAAACTCAATTCGACGTTGTAAGTTTTTGAAATAAATAGATCGTTAATTATGGTAAAATCAAGCCAGTTGTTTGTGACTCTTTCTCTAGTGCTTCTCAATAGATAAATTAGATTGATTTTGATGTCCTGAAAAGTCAATTCGAGGATTATCCATTTACTTCATTTTTACACGTCCAATTGAAAACACAACAAGAAAAACCCAGTAAATGTTTCCAAGTCATAGCAACAGACTTGTACCTTTTAGTCCTTTCTCGACAAATATTGTAATTGTTTAAAATTTTCACACAACATGAGTGCTGTGTTTCCAAGACTACATTTTATCTATTTTAAAGTGCCGTTAGATAGTAATAAATAAAATAGATCTTGTTGTCTGAATTGTGCCGCCCTCTAGATTTGAGCGCCCTAGGCCATCGCCTAGTTTGCCTATATGGTCGAGCCGGCCCTGTCTGTGACTACCTAGTCATTAGAAAATAATCTGCAGTATAATCTCACAATAAGAAATGGGGAAAAAAGTTTGTGAGACTCAGTAAAAATACAAATATTTTTACTTTTATGTATTGTTGCTTTGTCATGATAGTTAGTTAATAATGCTAATTAAAGACTCTGTCATTTATTGTGATCATCAAATTGATAAGTTCGAACTTCATAAAACTCAAGAAAAAATCGAAGCAGTTCTTAAAGTACCTATTCCAAGGAATATTTCAGAGTTGAAAAGTTTTCTGGGACTAGTGAATTACTATGGGAAGTTTATTCCAAACTTATCTATTAGAGTCGCTGTTCTCAACAACTTGCTAAGGAAAGATGTTGAATTTTCCTAGACTAAAGACTGTCAGGATGCCTTTATAACATTGAAACAAGAAATAGCATTGAACTGAATCATATGTCATTATGATCTGAAATTGCCTCCATTATTACAAACGATGCATCGCCAGTAGGAACTAGAGCTATTTTGAGCCACATGATGCCAGATGGTTCAGAAAAAATTGTCATGTTTGCTTCCCAGCCCTTGACTACAGCAGAAAGAAATTACTCGCAAATCAACAAGGAAGCACTGAGCATTGTTTGGGGAGTAAAGAAATTTTATCAATATCTTTTCGGTCGACATTTCCATCTTATAACTGACCACAAACCCTTAGTATCTATTTTTTTTCGCTCAACTACAGTTTACCTTGTCTGTTTGCAACAAGAATGGTCCATTACGCCTTATTTCTACAAACATTCCATTATACCATTAAGCATCGAAATACTAAAAATCATAGTAATGTGGATGCACTGTCACAATTGCCCCTGCCATCTAATAATAATGTTGAATTTGCAAATATATTAAAGTAGAAACTATGCCTATTACTGGAGCTGAAATAGCAAACACAACGAAATCAGATAGCAAATTGGTTGAACTGTTTGATTGTTTAATGACAGGATCGAAGTTACCAGTTCTCTGGAAAGGTAAGGAAGCTGAATTTTCATTACAACAAGGGTGTATTATGTATGGGCACAGAATAGTTATTCCTGAGAAGTATCAAAAAGTTGTTTTAGAAGAACTTCATGTGGGATATCCAGGTATAGTTAAGATGAAGGTCACAACTAGAAATTATTGCTACTGGCAAGGTATTGACTCTTACATAATGAGTTTTGTCCAAAATTGCACAGCTTGTATTTCAAATAGAAATGAACCTCAAAAAATGAATAGACATCCTTGGGAATGGCGAAATGGACCTTGGCAAAGAGTACATATTGATTATGCTGGTCCTTTTATGGCTTTGGTTGGTTGGTTGAATGCCATTTTTTGGCGCAAGGTCATCAGTACCTTTTATGGGGAAAATATTCTTAGTAGTATCAGATGCATATTCAAAATGGATAAAAGTAATTCCTATGAGGAACATTACATCTAGTTTAACCATTGATCATCTTCAAAGTTTATTTGCTCGTTATGAAATTCCCTTGACATTAGTCAGTGACAACGGTACTAGTTTCATTAGTTAAGAATTTCATAATTTTTTGAAACTGAATAATATTAAGCATATTAGATTGGTTTAATAAAGAAGCATCACAAAACTGGCGTTGTAAAAATTATTACTTACAAATTTTGAATAAACACCATAAAATGCAACAAACTCGCAACAATTGTTTCGGGTCGAAAAAACACGACCCTTCATCAGGCGAACAAAGTAAGCACGAGTGCTGCAGTCAAAGCGGCAACGCACAAAATCGTTTAAAATGAAAAGAAAAAGTTTATAAAGTAGAAACAGAATATAGCTACTGGTGTGAGCCCCGTGGCAGAAACACGGCGACACTGCGACAATGTCGCAGAAACAGAAATGCTCTTGCAGAAAGATTTTACTTAAGTCAAATAAATTTTGACATTGTGGTAAACAAAGAAAAAAAAAGAGAGAGAGAGAGAGAGAGAGAGAGAAATAAACTCAAAGAATGGGAATGGTTTATAAACTGTTCTGCAGAACAAATTTTAGTTTCTGCAGATACGACCGCCTCAATCCTGAATAAGGAGAGGAGATAAAGCGGATGTAACTCACGTGGGCTAGCTTTGATACGGCATGCATTAGCGATTCGTGATGCGGTGAATGATTCGGTGTATCGATACTTTTTACTGGTATCCTCTTCACATCGGAACTTCATTTTTGAGTCTCGAAAATTTGTTTTCGCGCCGCGCCTGCCGCTCGTGTCGTGTGTATTTATTGTATTGCAAAAAGATGTTTTTTCGAAAGAATGTGGATTGCTGCTTTACCGATTTTCATACATTTTCTGATTTACGCACGACAAATTAGTTGCATCTAGTGATTTTTTTTCTTTAATGTATGCGAAGCGTGCGTAGTAGTAAATACACGTAAATTTTTAAAAGCTGCATTAATTTTAATGTTTGGTTCAAACTATGCAATAGATTTCACAAATATATACAGAAATAAGACTGGGGAAATTTGTAACGTCTGTAGTTATACGCAAAATAAAAAATGAAGCTGCATGATTACCTTGCTTCAAAAGATAGAAAATTAAGAAATTAATCTTAAAAATACTTTGATTATTAGCATTTTATATGTAGTAAAAGATCTTAGCAATAAATATTAATGGGTATCTTACGTTATAAAACTGGTAACTTTTCTAATTTTTTTCTTTACTAATCATTAATTATTTTAATTGTGATTAAAATTCTTAGCTTTAAATTTTGTTGTTTAAGCATAAGCCGTTAAAAAAAATATTAATTTATTTTACAAAAATACTCTTATCATTAGTTTCTACAGCTTGTTCATTTCATTTTTTAAACATTAGAATTTTTTTAAAATGTTTATTTTTTTAATTGAAAAATTGCAAATTGAATAGTTATTTTGAATAATAATCAAACCAAAGGTTTTGCTGAATATCTTTTTTTTTTTTTTTTTTGGTAAGCAAAAGGAATTTTTATCTAAAAGTAGTTGTTTTGAATAAATACTAATTAAACAGCAATTGCTTTTATTCATTTATTTTTATTTACTTATTCGTATAGATATCAATAACAAATATTATTTTTTATTGATTTCTATTTATTTCATTCATGCGTGATCGTTATTTTCTATTGTAGATTTTATCCATGAAATTTGTTACATTTCCCATTTCAACATTTACTTAAAAATCAAATATTTCACTTGCCTCAATCTTTATGAAAATAGTTTGACTATGCTTTGCCAATAATTGTGTTACGTTATCTTGTATTCTGTTTTACTTTATGTATTTAAATGATGGTATAATTATACATCCTGAATTCTTTAATGTCAAATCATATTTTTACTTTCCGAACACTATAGTGAGGAAAGTATTGTAATCATGTCAAAAATCCGAATTCCAGATTTTGATATTTCTATACGTTTCGAGGTCCCCTGAGTCCGTTTTCACTATTTTTACGATGATGTATGTATGTGTGTGTGTATGTATGTGTGTGTGTATGTATGTGTGTATGTCTGTGAGTGAACACGCTAGCGTCTAAACGCTTTGTTCGAATAAGCTGAAAGTTGGTACGTATATTGTAAGTCACCATAGTACGAACCCTATAGATTTTGGTGAATGTAGCACTTATAGTTTTTTTACAGGGACACAAAGAAAAATTCTTTATCATTATGGCCAAGGGACCAAAATCTTAAAAGTGCGATAGCATCTAAACGCCTTATTCAATTGAGCAAAAACTTTATACACATATTAGGGGAGACTGGGGTAAAATGGTCCACGGGGTAAAATGGACCACCCCCTATTATCTATATAATTACTTTCTTCTAATGTTTCATATTTTGGTACATAGATGGCAGCACTGAAATGATGATAATTACCTTGCAATTGTGTATCTAGGTGACATTTTAGCCATTTTGTTCTAGAAAGTTGATTTGTGGTTGGCAAAAGTAAATATTTTCATCAAAACTTCATTCTTCATTCAAGAATTATGATTTGAAAGATATTACTCAGCACAATAAAAAGGTAAGACCATATATTATTATATTCAGTGTAACTAAATTTATTTAATAAAAGATTTGTTATTTTTTTTGGACAATTTTTGTTAGACTTCCACATGGGGTAAAATGGACCACCATGAACTGGGGTGAAATGGACCATGGTCCATTTTACCCCATTTCTATACTTCATGTACTTTTCCTAGTTTATATCATATGTGGAATTAAGAATTGATAAATTATTTATTTTTAATGAGTAATCAATGATTCAATTAATGGATTGGAAATGTTATATGTGTATTATACTTTCAAATTTAATCCTAATTAGACCTCAAAGAAGAGTAAATATACATTTAATTTCAATTCAGGTTTCCTCTGATTTAGATTTCATTCAGTTTATAATAATGACTTATTCAGTTGAATATTTATACTTTTACAAATATTCAATTATAACAAGCTATAATTAAATGATTCTATAAACAATTATACATCTTTTAGTTTATAGTTACGGATATTATATATGAGTTGAGATAAAATTAATTTTAAAGGGTACAACTGCAACACAATAATTTCACAGATAATGTACTTAAAGTAAACAAAGAATATTCAAATGATTTAAATTATATCATAATTAGGTTATTACAAAGAATATATTTTTTATTTTTCATTATTTTATCATATATATTTAAATTAATCTTTTCATTTTTTTAGCTATGCCGAGAAATAACCCTAGGAAAACTGATAGAGGAACTGTGCCCCATGAAGTTATGGAGCAGGCAGTAAAAAGTGTTCTGGATGATAAAAAATCTATTCGTTCAGTTTGCAAAGAGTCAAACATTCCAAAAACAACCCTTCTACGTTATATACAAAAGTATAAAGATTCTAAATTAATGGAATTAGAAAGTGGTAAAAAATCAGCTATTAGATTTGCTCCAAACTATACGCATAAACAGATTTTTTCTAAGGAAGAAGAAGAAATGCTGAAAAACTATCTAATAGATGCTGCTAGAATTCACCATGGACTTTCATTAAAAATGACAAGGAGATTAGCCTACGAATTTGCTTTAATTAATCAAAAGAATTTTCCTGAATCTTGGGATAAGAATTCTGCAGCAGGAGAAGATTGGTTATATGGTTTTAGAAAACGTAACCCAGAAATTTCACTTCGGCAACCAGAATCTACTAGTTTATCAAGAGCAACCAGCTTTAATCGTCATAAATTAGCCATCTTTTTTGAAAACTTGAAAAGTCTCTATTTACGCTTTAAATTTCAGCCACAAGACATATATAATGTTGATGAGACTGGCGTTACAACCTGCCATAAACCATCAAAAATTTTAGCTGAAAAAGGAATTAAACAAGTTGGAGGCATAACATCAGCTGAACGAGGACAACTGGTAACGGTTTGTATGGGAATAAATGCACTAGGAAATACTATTCCACCCTTTTTCATATTTCCTAGAGTTAATTTCAAGGATCACATGCTGAATGGTGCTCCAGAAGGTTCAGCAGGTTCTGCAAGCCCATCTGGTTGGATGAATGCTGAAAACTTTCTTTCTTACATGAAACATTTCATAAAATATGCAAAGTGTGTCAAAGAAAACCCCACATTATTGTTATTAGATAACCATGAGTCACACATATCCATTCCTGTGCTTGATATTGCCAAAAAACATGGGATTCATATGCTGACACTACATCCACATACTAGCCACAAAATGCAGCCCCTTGATCGAACTGTTTTTGGCCCTTTCAAATTGCATTATAACAGTGCTTGTGAGTCTTGGATGTTATGTCATCCTGGAAAAACAATGACAATTTATAACATCTCATCAGTAGTTGGCACGGCATTTCCTCAGGCTTTTACCATAAAAAACATTCAATCAGGATTTAGAGTTACAGGCATATGGCCATTCAATGAAAATGTGTTTGAGGATGTCGAATTTCTCTCAGCATATGTCACTGATCAACCATCACCAGATGTGGACCTAACAAGCACAGCTGATCAACAACCAAGCACAAGCACAGCTGATCAACCACCAAGCACAAGCACAGCTGATCAACAACCAAGCACAAGCACAGCTGATCAACAACCAAGCACAAGCGCAGCTGATCAACAAACAAGCACAAGTGCAGCTGATCAACAACCAAGCACAAGCTCAGCTGATCTGCAATTAAATGCATCACAATTTCTGAGTGAAAGTCATCAGCTGAAAACAGTATCGCCTTTCGAAGTGCGTCCCTTGCCAAAAGCTTGCTTACGCAAGACAATTAAACGAAAGAAAGGCGTATCAAAAATTCTAACTGATACACCAATTAAAAAAGCAATTGAAGAAGAAGCCAAAAAGAAAGAAGAGAAAAAATTTAAACAAAAAAAAACTGCTTTAGTTAGAGCTAAAAAGAATTTAGAAAAACTGTTACTTTCTACTATAGAGAAAAGTGATAAAACTGAGGGCCAGCAACATGTTTCAAAGCAAAAAAAGAAAAATTATATATCAGAAAGTTCAAGTGATTCTGAGAATATGTCTATTTATAGTGATACAGAACATAGTGATGAAGAAGTTATTTTACAGCATGAGGCTAATTTTGATAATGAATTAAAAGTTGGGAAGTATGTTTTGGTCAAATTTTTGACAAAAAAACAATGGTTCACTTTGTCGGCTTAATAATAGAAAAAAATGACGAAGATTATTTCCTTGTCAGATTCATGCGTCAAAAACCTAGTCAAAATGTATTTATTTTCCCTGATAATGTTGATGAATCTCTTGTACATATTCAAGATATTGTAATGAGTCTTCCAGACCCCAAGGTGTCACAAGAGAACAGTAGACTTTCAGTGACACAAAAATCTTTTGGTGTATCATTTGCTAATTTCAATATTCGTTAATTTTATGTTTTATATCAATAAATTGAAGAAATGAATAAAACAATATAATATTTATTTATGGTTTGTACTATTAAAAAATGTACTACATTAATTTATTTTTTAAAAATTTGCCTGTGGTCCATAGTACCCCGTGCCATGGACCATTTTACCCCGGGTTTGGGGTAAAATGGTCCACTTTCTCACTTTCTATTAAAAAAATTATATTAAAAAAAGTATGTATAATAATTAATTTTGATTGAGTGTATTATATAACCTAATATATAGGTAATGTGCTAGCATATTTTCAGGCTTAAAAAAACATTATTTTGAGTGTAAGCACTCAAAAATGTCAAAAGTGGTCCATTTTACCCCGGTTTCCCCTATAGGCCACAGATACTCAATCTGTATAGATTTTGGAGAATCTAGCACTTATTGTTTTTTTACAGGGACACAAAGAAAAATTCTTTGCCAAATTTTTAAAAGTGTGATAGCGTCTAAACGCCTTATTAATCTCAGCAAAGAATTTGTACACATGTTATGGGTCACATTTGAACCAACTGTATAGATTTTGGTGAATCTAGCACTTACAGTTTTTTTACAGGGACACAAAGAAAAATTCTTTATCTTTATGGCCTATGAGACCAGCGATAGCATCTAAACGCCTTATTCAATTGAGCTGAAAATTTGTATGAATATTATAAATCACTGTTGCACTAACTATAAGCATTTTGGTGAATCTAGCATTTATAGATTTTTACAGGGACACAACGAAAAATTCTTTATCCTTATGATCTAAGGGCTCAAAGTTCAGTTGCGTTAAATAGAACCTCGTGTGATATATGGAGAAAAATACTCAAACACTCTGTTATGGTTTTCTCTTTTTTGTTTGTTTAGCAACACCTCTTTCTTTATTTTATCTACAAAACTGTTAGTTACTCAATGTTCGGAAAGTCGAGTGGAGTCACTCCAGATTTTTTAGATTTCAAATACGCATCTTTATGCGTTTTGTATAGGATAATATAAAGAAAACGAATCTTGTGTATTAGAATGTTATCTTGCATCTTTCTAATAATCTCAAAAACTATAAATGTTGTAGATTATTTATATTTCATTATGATATTCAGTATTCTATATTAATTTTTACTTTTAATTTTGAGTTCTGTATTAGATTTTATGTTGTTTGGATTGCACCTTATGAAATAAGTGCATTTGTGTATTTAAATATTTATATTTAATATAAAAAAAAGTAATAAAATTTTAAAAGTATTTGTAACATTTGTTTAATTTAGACATTTTATTATTTAAATGCCTCAAAACATTTGTAGATTATTTTTTATGTGTTACTGCATTTTATGGTTTGAATTCATTGAATATTTTATAAACAATAGTGTATATTAATGTGAACAAAAAATCTGAAACAATTAAGATCAATAGATTTATTTTCACCTTTCTTAAAAAAAAAAAAAAAAAAAAAAAAAAAAAGAGTATTTTCTTGCAATAGTGCAGATATATGCATTTGTGCCTAGTTAAAATATAAATACATTGGTTATACTGAATATTATTTACTATTTAAAAATAATGTATTTTGAGTTTGTAAATGTTAACGTCACAAACTATTCCTGCAGAAAGATTTTGGTGTTGATGAAGCGTGTCGCAGAAAGCATGATAAATTTCTGCCACAGGGGGTGTGAGTAGAATAGTACTTTAGAATATGTACTGTAGAATATGTACTTACTTTGTTCGCCTGATGAAGGGTCGTGTTTTTTCGACCCGAAACAATTGTTGCGAGTTTATTGCATTTTATGGTGTTTATTCAAAGTTTGTAAGTAATAATATTAGATTGGTTCTTTACCATCCAGCAACCAACGGTTATGCTGAAAGAGTAGTTCAAAGCAAAGTTTCAAGGCTTTTTTAAAATCAAGTGAAAGAGATTAAGGAACTATTGATGTTAAACTTCAAAGATTCTTACTTCAGTATCGAATAACGCCTCATTCTCTGATGGGAGAAACTCCTAATTTTCTCTTCTTGAAATGTTGTATCCAAACCAGACTGGACCTCTTAAAACCTAATACTCACGAATCTGTGACACAGAAACAAAGTTCACAAACAGAACCTACTAGATGTTACTTTGAGGAAGGTGAAAAGGTTGCTGTACAAAATTATATTGGACTTCAAAAGTGGAAATTTGGAACTGTAATTAACCAAAATGGAACTTTGGGTTATGATGTACAGGTTGAGAGGGAGATTTGGAGAAGACATGTAGACCAACTTAGGGAGTGTGGTCAAGAGATAAATACGCCTGCTCCGGACCTTCCTTAGGAAATTTTCTTTCAACTGGATTATTCAGACGTGCCGGAATCCAGTATTGGATCTGATGCTGTTCAAGTGGAATCATCGAAGCCTGCTACTCCCTCTGTACCAACTACGACAGCCAGTGTTTCGAGACCAGAGACCAAAAAAGCTTCTTCAGATTCAGTGACACTTCAATGATCATCTTGAGTCTCAAGACCTCCTAAGAAACTTGATGTGTGACTTCACTGAGTGGTCAAGGAGGAGGTGATATGTATCTGGCAATGGCCAGAATTATGCCAAGGACAAACTGGAAGCTGTGTGAGAAGGTTTTATGTCCTGAATTCCATGTTTGATGTTGAATTTTCGTTGTAGTATTCTTGTGCTGTAATATATTGTGGTGGGATTAAATAATTGACTTAGTAACAAGTATCTGTCCTTTGAATATCAATACACTACGAACATATCAAATGTTTTTGAAATTTTTGAAAGATTGTGAATCAGGGTTGGGGTTTAGGACGTCTGAAACTGTTTTCGGACAGGACAGGTGGTTTTTACCGTCCAAAAGTGTCCTAAACTGTCTAAAACTGTACAAAACTGTCCGAAAGTGTCCAAAACCTAAAATTATAAGAAATTCTATTCCCTATTCTCAGTAGCAATTATAATTAGTAATTAAAAGTATTCTATACTGAAAATTTAGAAATTTTTTAAGTTAAAAGAAATTTACAATTTATAAATAGCTATAAAAAAAATTTAATGACTCAAAAAAATTTTTTACAATAAAAAATGTTTGATAGGATATTCAAAATGAATAATTTGTCTTTTATTTTTAATTGCAAAATACTTACATATCCAATATTTTACAGAAATTATTTTTAAAAGTTATTTCATAAATTACATACATTAAAAGATACCAAAAATAAAATATAAAAGTTATAGTTAGGCAATGAAGTATATGAATTTTCAAAAACAGCAGATATGCCCCCCCCCCCCCCAAAAAAAAAAAAAAAAAAAAAATTAATGTGTGTATCATTTAATATTTTTACATATACATTTTCTCATTTATTCAAAAATAAAACATGTTTGTGTAGCTGCAAATTTTTAATATTTATTTCAAGATGATTTATTGTAAATTTTATATATAATAATAATATATTAATTTGTTCTCTTGATTATTTATTCACGTATATAAATTCACGTTATAAATATCAATATTTAAGGTACAATTATCCACATTTTTCCATTAAAGCTTCAGTAATAAATTTTTGCTTTTGAATATTATAATTGTTAATATATGTATCTTTCACTAAACATTATGGAATATACTGGAAAATGTTACAAAACAACAATAATTATAATAATTTTGTAAATTTTTCAAATATTTGCATAATTTTAATAAAATATAATTCTACTAAAAAATTTAGTTTTGGACAGTACGGTAAAAACCATGGTTTATACTGTGGTTTTTACCATAGTGTCTGAAACCTTGCCAACCCTGTTGTGAATTAATTAAACAAAGTAAATTTGTGAAAAGTGTGGGAGTGATATGTTTTGAAAAAGAAAAATAATGTGATGGAAGGACTTGCATGGAGATGTGCTGGTTATGTTGTTGTGGATGATACATGTAAAAGGTGTTTCACTGAAAAATCGATTAGGTTTGGATAGTGGTTCTTGTCGAACAAATTATGCAATGCGTTTTAAAAATCATTAAAAGAAATGGTATACGGAATTCTAATTAACATAATCGTATTTAATAGTAATTGAAGAACATTTAAACTGTATAAATGTACGGGAAGCATTTATTTATATATTTATGTATATTCATAACCTTTCAAGTACTGAAATTTATGAAGCTCTTTTATAATGAATAGTGAGGTAAGTCAATTTTAAATATGTATTTGTTTTATTATCATTAAAAATATGTTTAATTAATTTTTGCACATTAATATTGATGCCATTTTGAAAAATGCATTTTGCTTTTGCTTACCCTTTGAATACATTTCAACCATTTGCGAAAATGACATTTCGCAATAATCACCAAAGAAAAATCACCAAATACACTTATGGACCAACACTATAGTAGTTCCATAAATATATTCATGTCCTAACTTCTGTGTTTAGTGTTTGTATTTATTATTTAAATAAATAATAATAATTAAGTTTTACCTTGTTATGATCCCAATAAAAAAAAAAAAAAATTAATCACGCCCTGAGTGGATCATTTTGAGAACTAGAACTAGAAATAAATAATTATGTGCTACTGATGCATGACTTTCACATTCCAATTTTGGAACAACTATAGTATTTCCCCACAGCTGAATTTGGCAATTTATTTTTGGTGATTATGGCCAAATCATAAATCTAAAAATCATATAGCATAAATGATACAATCGGTACAACTATAGTATTTCCCCACAGCTGATGAGGCAATTTTTCTTTGGTGCCGATTTCAACGATAACGATGTTGTTCTGAACTGTTTGCGATATAATATGGCAGCCTGCGTGCTATTTATTTTGGATCTATGATTTTATGATTTATAATTTAGCTTATGATTTTATCATTTGTGCAATATGATTTATGATTTTTAGATTTATGATTTAGCCATAATCGCCAAATTCAGCTGTGGGGAAATACTATAGTTGTTCCATAAAATAATAAGCTAAATTATAAATCATAAATCCAAAATAAATAGCATACAGGCTGCCATATTAAATCGCAAACAGTTCAGAATGACATCGGTATCGTTTAAATCGGCGCCAAAGAAAAATCGCCAAATTCAGCTGTGGGGAAATACTATAGTTGTACCCTAATTTCTAACCCTGGTGGTATATGAATTATACTTCAAAATAGAACAATAGGTTAAAATTCCACATAAACAAAGACAAAATAGTTTTTCTACTTTTGTGCTGTGTTAGTTCACGCTACGATTTTTGATAAATACTAATGATTTGATGAGCATTCAATTACTCCTATCCTGACGGTTTAGAGTAATATGATGCAAAGTAAAAGAAGCAGCGATTTCTATAAAATAAACAAAAAAGCGCTTAAAGGTACTTATTTTCAAATGAGAAGAACAGCTAAATAATACTTTTGTTTCGATAAAAGGAAGCTTTTGCAAACAAATTAAAAATCACAGTATATGAGATAATGTATTACCAGAACCAAATAATACTTGTTTCTTTAAAAAGTACTCGATTTCAGCATTATAATGTTCCGTATAAGCACCTAAACGATTTCCAGTACTTCTTGATTCCGTCCAGTGCACTTTAGCAACACCTCGCATTAAAATTCGAAGAGATTTCATTTTCATGTCCCCCCTTAAATCAACAACACATTTTCCGTTAACAAACTCTGAAGGATTATATACAGATTTACCATTATCAAATACTATTTCAAAAACTCTCAATTTTCCCATCATCAAATGTATCAAATATCAATCAAATTGAGATAATCAGCCTGTCTAACCTTGTAAAATTTCAAAAATTCAAGCTCATGTTTACTAAACAATTAAGTTGTTAAATCTTCAACTCTCTATTTACATATCTGCGCAGAAACGAAACGAAAATTGAGCTTTGCGCAATAACAATTTGCGTAAATAAGGAGTTAAAATAAAAACTGGAGTAAACACAAGGCCGCGTTCGATAATGCACATGTAAGCTACCATAACAAAGTCACATGACTGTTGAATTACAGTTAGCCAAACGTACAGTCGGTAACAAAAGTGTCCGAACACTTGCAAAAATTCCTATGTAAAAAAAGTACACTTCATACGGTTTTGTTAAATAAATCCTTATCGAATCATGCTCTTACACTGACTAAGAATAGGATTTGACAAGGATTTATTTAATAAAACCGTACGAAGTGTACTTTTTTTATATAGGAATTTTTGCTAGTGTTCGGACACTTTTGTTACCGACAGAGCCCCTATAATACAGGCCGACTCATCGTCCTCCATATTTGCCCCCATTTGGAACCGCGCTTCCCGACTGGCGCGCTTATTGCTTTATTGGCGAGTTTGAATGAAGGTTTCTTTTCTCAGAGTTCAGCGCGATATTTAACACGGCATATATAATAGTTCTTTTCTTAATTCGAGGCTGCACTTAATCGGTAGTGATTTCTGCAGTAGTGAATAACATTTCTTGTTCAATAATATGAGAAATGTTAAATTTTGCTTTGGTTTGTTTAATTCTTAGATATAAAAATAATTTCATTTTCATCAAGATTTTATAACTTAATTTAATTGCAAAATAATTTTTAAAGTTTTTAACAATTTATTTTAAAATTATATATAGATGTTTATTGTTATTGTGCAAATACTATGTAATTTAATATATATATATATACAGTCGGCAACAAAAGTCTCCGAACTCTAGCAAAAATTCCTATACAAAAAAAGTACATTTAATATAGTTTTGTTAAATAAATCCTTGTCGAATCCTGTTTTTAGACTGACTAAGAACAGGATTCTACAAGGATTTATTTAGCAAAACTGCATTAAGTGTACTTTTTTTATATAGAAATTTTTGCTAGTGTTCGGAGACTTTTGTTACCGACTGTATACATATATTAACAACACTTTCATTAGTATAGATGCAGAAATAAAGAACGAAAATAAACTAGTATGTTGTGGCCACCACATGAATTTGTTCTATATTTTCCTATACTAATTCACTCAGTAAAAATAATTTATTAAAATTTTTATTTAAAAAAATTATCTTCCATGATAATGCAGACGATTTCCATATTAGAGAAGTAGTATAACACTAAATATCCAAAAGAAAGTCAATTTTATTGTCAATGTTACATTTTTTTTTTTTTTTTTTTTTTTTTGTTAAAAATGAAGAAAATCGATAACTTTATTTTAAATTATCGCAGATCGATGGTTCAACCATTCGTTTTAAAGGTATAGGCGAGCTCTTTTAAACGATACCCATCATGAAAAAAAAAAAATATATATCCACAGATGTTGGCACAAAATTGACTTTCTCTCAACATTTATTTTTATACATCTCCTCCGAGACGAAAGCGCTCAAAGCTGGTAGATGGAAGGTGCCGAGTTCGATCCCAGGTCACGCTCATTCACCTAGCCGTTCGGAGTTTTCCGTGGTTTCCTCCGAAACTCGAGTAAATACGGACTAGGACCCCTTAGAAAGACCCCCGTGGAGGGCATTTCCCCTATAGGCTTAGGACACATATTATAGGTGCCTTAGCCAAACGGACTTTATTCACGTGTCGTCACTGGTGGTATATAAAACTGTAAACAAGAAACATGTGGACGTGTTTTCTTTTCATCCTCCATTTTTTCTCACTCACGCTGTCGTCTCATTTCGCTAGTGTTAGTAATTTTTTTTTTTTGTTTGAGTACTTAAGAGCAGCATACCAGTATTTTAATAGAAACTAAAATAAAAATATTAAGTTCTATTCTAGGCACTCTGATATGCCGCTTCGGAATTTTTCTCAACAGTGGCGGATTTAAGGGGGGGGCTAGGGGGCTGAAGCCCCCCCCCGAAAACACTGACTTTCACTACTGAATATTGCAATTGTAAATTTTTTATCGGTCTAGAATAACACTTTGAATAATCTTAGCCCTCCCCCCCAAAAGTCAAGTTCTGGATCCGCCACTGTTTCTCAACAGAATATTTCAGAATGTATCTATGAATAATAAATGTCACTATCAAGATGTAAATTTAAAGGCAAAGCGTTACAGGTTTAAAAATCTATCACAATAAATTTATTATTGATGTGAAATTTCTAGAAAATAGTTTGAATGAAACCGTTGCAATTTGTAGCGTTCTACGTGCTGGATTTTAAATAATTGTGTTGTGCATAACGTAGATACTAAAACCGACATATTGAGCAATGAGGTGAGTTTGTAAAAATCTTTTTTTAAATTCTTTAAATCTCATTCTTATCCTCATTTATAATTTACCCTAAATGTGTGCTATTTAAACTGACGGATTATTATTATTTTTTTTTAAGTGCAAATTATTGTTTGTTTGATACTAATGTTTTCTTATGTTTCGTTTCAAACTGTAATAGTTACAGTAAAAAATGCGTTTAATGAAATGCATTTTTAACTATTTTTTTTTAAATTTAATCTGAACTTAAGAAAAGCTTGAGTAACTGTAATTAAACACCCAGTCATTTATGATCTAGCTTCTAAACAACAGTAAATTCGATGCAATAATCGAAGAAAATGTTATTTGTTTTCCCATTTTCCAATTACAAATATTTATTTATATTTCCATAAAATCTACTTTGTTCATCATCAAGAAAATGCCCAACAACTTATGTTAATATCAGTCTCATTTCTTTCAAGTTGAAAGCTTTTTACACTTCCCCTGTCACAAGGGTAGATATAACTATAATACTATAACTGCAATTGCAATATAACTACATTACTATATTCACGGCCCTACTAGATCACTCCTCGGCGCCAACGTCGTGAAAGCAGCCATAACAATCGACGATTTTCCCCGAATCAAATGCATTGGAAGTTAGGGTCGGCGCACAGCGCCGCCACGGCAGAACTAACTTAGTTTTGTATATGAAGCTGCATAAGTTTTTTCCGTTTACAGAGCATTTAAATTGATTTAATTAAATTTAAAATGCAGTCTTCCGATACGCAAAAATATATGAATCATAAAAATAATTGTGTCAATAATTTTAAACCAATTCATTGAAAAATAATAAATGATATTAGTCGTTTTCTCCTAAATAAAAAATACGTACTCTTCTTCAAATTTTTGTTTTGCATGAAAGAAATGAAATAAGGACTAAAAAGAAAGAAAAAAAAAAGAAAAGAAAACAATCATTTAAGATTTTTTTTTTAAAGGAAAAAAAATTAAGAGGATACAGATCCCTACCCCTTCTTGATAAATAGCAAGGTACACAATAGTACACCATTTTACAAGATACAATGCTTATTTTCAAATTTGTTTACAATTGGAATCGATAACACAAACTGATTTTCAGGGTTGGCAGCGAGCGCCATCTACTTTATTCCGCGGCATGCATGGATCTTTGCAGTTTTGTTATGGCCGCTTACGACGTTGGCGTGTTGGCGCCGAGGAGTGATCTAGTAGGGTCGTGCTATATTACACTCAGTATACTTATTTAAAAATGGAAACTGTATTATGTACGATGCTTGATGCCTATAATATTATTCATTTGTATTCATCTGATTATGTAATGTATAGTTATTGTGAAGCTTAGTATGAAGATTTGCAGTGATGTCTTTATATCAGTTTAGTGAAACACTCCATATTTTTGAAATTCTTACTGTCATTCATATTCCATTTCATTTTAAAAGTTAAATATATATATATATATAGTCATTATAGACTTCACATGTTCTATTCTACACATGATATTTGGTATAATTTTTAGAAACTCATCCAACTGTTATCAATATCTTTTTAAATAGATAATAAGACACACCATAAATTTTAAGCCAGCACAACCGGTTTCGAAAGGACATAGCCTTCCTCCATCAGGTGCAAAAAAACACGTGCTACTGCCTTGGAGGCAAAAGCAAGACTGAAAGCAGGGCAAAATCCAGAGGGGGAGGAGCAACACAAACAACCAACAGGAAGCATCATGCAGGACCAATCAGAGAGGAACACACATGCACACACAAAAAAAAGGAGGGAGGGAAGAACTAAACAAATATTTTTTTTTTAATTAATATAATATTAATAAGTAAATTTAGAAAATTTTTTATTTATTTTATTTTATTTTTTTTTATTTAATTAGAATAATTATAACTATTATTATGTTTTAAACATAATGAAGGAAATTATTTAATTGAATTAAACAAATTTTTTCCAGGCTGTAGACAGCAAAGTGGAATCAGAATTTTCATTGACAATTTTCGGTTACATCCAGACTGCAACGCTCGCTCGCTCGCAAGCGAATGATCACAAATCCGAAATTTGTGATCGCCAAGAATGTTTCATTCCAAACGCAACAATTTCAGTCGCTCACAAATGACGATGGCTGATCGCAAGTTTGTGATTTCCGGTTTCCAATACATCGATTATTTTAAACGATAAACCGTAATGATTGGCTGAGAGAAACATGTGACCTAGCATATGCTTGCGTTTTTGTTTATATTTATTTATTAACGTATCCGTGATTAAAAATACGGAAATGTTTAAATGTAATTGTTTTCCTGGAAATGTCTCTCCATGTGTATTATCCGAGGGAGATAAAATAAAAAATAAAAGGATATTCACACTTATATATGAAATTTAATGCAGTTTTTGTTTTTTTAAAAAATTAGTTGAACTTTTTTTGTTATAGATTGTTTACATGCAGCTTTTTAAAACTTAGTTTAGAAATCAGTGGCGGATTTAAGGGGGGGGGGGCTAGGGGGCTGAAGCCCCCCCCAAAACACTGACATTCAATATTGAATATTGCAATTGTAAATTTTTTATTGGTCTAGAATAACACTTTGAAAAATCTCAGCCCCCCCCCCCCCCCAAAAAGTCAAGTTCTGGATCCGCCACTGTTAGAAATATTAATGTATTTGTATCTTTTATATTTTTAGCTTCAGAAAATTTATGTATACTCATCAACTAATCTAACATTTAATCCATATTTTAAGCATTTATTAAAAAAAAAAATCTGAAGTTATTTTATTTGCATAGTACATGAAAACTAGCATTTATTTTAATTGTTTAGTAGCTAATTTTCAACAATTAAAAGCTTATAAAGCTTTTGTAAATTGATTTAATTTTGAATAAACTGTCAGGCTCTTTCATATTATTTAATGACTAGGGACAAATGATATATTGCTTAATCATTTTTTTAAAAATAAGGTTTATTATTATCGGTACTTTTCCATTTTGCTGGTGAAAATCTCACCAAACAAAAATGTTAATAATGCTGCAAATCTCGCCAAGCAAACTTTATTGACGATAACACACAGTTTACATATAAAAAAATTTTTAATAAATGTTAGTTCTACGAATTTTTTTGCACAAGAAATAACTTTAGGCTAAATGTCTTTTGCTTGAAATAAACTGACAGATTCTTCCTCTGTTCAGGCAAATCCCAAATTTTTATTGAGTGTCGTTTCTCATCCATTTTTGATGTATTAGGAAAAAGATGTGACTAATAAGAAATGAATGCAGCTTGTTTTAAAAATGTGGCGGTAAAAAGTTACCAGTAAGGATATTCCATTTGGTGTTGGTAGTATCTTTTTTGGCGACTTTATAGAGCGGTACTTTACTACCATTCATTATTATAGGCAAATATCCATTTTCCTTCATTATGATTATTACGTCATTAGTTATATAGTAAAGATATGGAAGCACTTGGATGCAGACAGCAGTAAATTTTGTTTGTGTAAATAGGGTAATGTGGAGGTATTTGAGTTAATAAAATTTAACACGTTCGTCTCCGTGTCATCTAGATATGGGTGATGGATATGCTTTCGTGAGCACCGCACCACCAAAACATGGGTGACGCTCTTCTTGTTCAAGTTACACAAGAGCATGGGTGTCAGGACAATGAGGCAAGGGGAGGCACTTGCCTCCCCCTGGAAAATTCTAATTAGCATTTTTTTCTTTGCCTTTAAAACTATGCTATCAGAATTTTATTTAAAAAAAAAAAAAAAAATTTCAGGTTGTGCCCCCCTTGGAATTTTTTCTGGTGACGCCACTGCATGAGAGTAGTTGCGTCATTTTTTATAACGCTAGTAGCCACATGTCGGTCTATTCCTCGCTGTTGTTTAGTATTAGGGGAAAGCCAGTAGAAAAATATGAGCTGCCTTTAATTCACGCAAAACTTTTCCCGCAAACCTCTAACCTTTCTGAAAAACTAGAAGTGGGGAAAAAAATAATCAACATTAATAGTCGCGTCACAGTCAAATATCGATTTGAGAAGTAAAATGTTTTTAACTGCTCACAAAATATCAAGAATGACTTGAAAACAGACTATGTTAGAGAACATCCACTCAAGGTTAGTTACACAGAATTTTCATACTTTATTTTTAAGGGGTGATCTGTTGGGGAAATTTATAATCAATGGGTGCAAATAGACCAATATGTGACTACTAATGCATTAATAGGATTTTTAAAAGGAATTTAATGGAATACGCACTGAAATATAAATAAAGAATATACAACATAAAAATACTAAAAATATACACATTATGCTGTACTTTTTATCTATATTAATAAAATCAGACTTTTGTCTGTAAATTTGTTAGAATCGAAAAATTTTGCGATATACACACAATGAAAGCCAAAAATGACTTCAGAAAATTTTGCCTGTGTGTATGTGTGTGTGTCATTGTGTCTGTATGTCGCTTTTTTTGTCCGGGCATCACACAATAATGGCTGGACGGAATTCAATGGCGCTTGGCAGGAATTTAGTTCTTCACCCAATTTAAAATTATATCTATCAGCTTTTCAGAAATTGCCCCGCGTTTTCCCCTGGGGAGCAAAAGACAAAAACACGTTTGTACGGGTGTCACTTGAGAACGGCTGGATGGAATTCAACGGCGCATCGCAAGATTTTAGGTCTTTACCCAACTTAAAATTATATCTATCAACTTTTCTGAAATTCTCCCCCCCCCCCCCCCGTTGGCAAAAGACAAAAACACGTTTGTAAGCATAACTCGGTTCCTAATTACTTCACAATAAAGAAATTCCTCATGGAGAGACTAGACATGAGTATAAATAAAATATTATCTGCAATTTAGGAATTTTTGATTTTTAAGGGAAGGAAGGGGGAAAATCAATTTTTGGCAGATAACTTAGAAAATTCCTGATTTGCGTAGAACTCTACCAAAAAACGGAATAAATATGTTGAAAAAAGGCTATGCGACTTTCTTACGATATTTCCTAAAACACATTTATGATTTTTTGTGATCTACCATTTTTTTTTTTCGTTTGGGGAAAGGGGGGAGGGATGTGTTACAAAGGGCAAATTCGAGACACCCTTTTTAGCGCTGAATTTGTCCTAGGAAATTTATAAGAGCTGCGGTCATGAAGTTTGGCTCTTGGATTGTTTATATGCATCCAACACCTAAAGAAACGAGATTTATTGAAATACCCCTTTCCCCCAGGGGGACAGGAAGCAAAAAAAAACAAAACGTTTGTAAGCATAACTCTGCCCCAAATTACTTCACGGTGAAGAAATTGCACATGATGAGACTAGACTTGAGTATAAATAAAACATTATGTATGATTTTAGAATTCTTGATTCTTAAAAGGAGAGAGGGGAAAAATCGTTTTTCACGCTGGAAATTTCAGAAATTCCAGATTTTTTAGTAGAGCTCTACTAAAGATGTTACAAAAGTATTAAAAACAGCCATGTGTCTTCTTTAGAATATTTTCAAAAACACATTTTTGTTTTTTTATTATTTTCAATTTTTTTGAGGGGGGGGGGGGAAGGAGTTGCAAATTCAAGAAACCCCCTTTCAGCGCTAAATTTGTTTTGGGAAATCTATGGGATCTACGATCAGGAAATTTGGTGCGCAAATTGTTTATATGTATTCGACACTTATTGTAGTGAGATTTTATGAAATTCACCCACTTACTCCCTTGGGGTCGGGGTGTGTGTGTGTGTGCAATAAACACGCTTAAAAGCACGTTATTCTGTTTGAATTAGCTTTACATTATCTTAGAATGATGAGTTTTGGTGTGTGGATGTTGAATAGGTGTACGCATTATGTACGGTGAGATTTCGCAAAACTTCTAACTTAGCCACTGGGGAACGGGAAGTAAGAAGCGGGTAAGTTGCTGCCGTAGGCAGTGTGGACCCGGAATCCCCACATTGCGAGCAGGAAAAACCTCTACGAAATACAGAGGAAACTTACTTAGGTTAACTTACTTTTTTACTCAGGTTATTAATAATAATATGGAATTTTGACAACTCATTTAAGTATAGTGCTCAGCAAAGCCTGCTAGTTAATTTATATTTAGGAAAACATATTACATTATACTATATTGCATAGTGTTCGTTAAAACACTAAGCACATTTGAGGTGATTCTGGATAATAGAAACAATCAGGTCACATATATAGTGTTTTCTTTTACATTTTTCTTTGCTTCTTGGCATTTGGCAGTTTGCTTCCTCTTCTGGTAACATAGAGCGCACACGTACATGCTTCTTATAGGTTCGCTTTTCTGATTCTTACAAATCTATGAAGGGACACTTCCTTGTTTTACTTCTATTATTGTCGGGCATAGCGTTTTCGGAGGATAACCATGTGATAAAAAAAAGTTTCTGAAATTTTCTTTTTTTGTAGCTCTCTGGTACATGTCATCTCCGACGATCGACTTTGTGCCCAGTGAGAAACTCAGCTAAATCATGCTGGGAGATGAACGTGTTAATAATGGTATGGGTCTGAGTGAGGTACCTTTAATCTCAGTGACAAAGTTTTGTAGCTGTCTGCGACAGGCTTTTAAAATTTCATAATCTGTCTGCAAAATTTGCATGTAATTAGGGGAGAAAATGGCTTACACTCAAAAAGCCTGAAAACTGATGAGCGGGGGGGGGGGGGGGGGGAGGTAACATCAGTGGTGATCTCATGCAACAATGCACGAAGGCAGTAGGGACCCGTTGTGAGTTTTTACCCGATCACAATTTTTTTTCTTCTTTTCCTAAGGGTAATGTTAATGAGCGGTAAGATGCAATTTTGAGAATTCATTCATTATAGTGATTCATTTAAAAATACTGACCCGCTAGCGAGCGAAGCTCGCTAGTGTGAGATAAAATCCATTTCGCAAATCAGGATTACAATACTTTCTTATACATTGTATAAGGAAGTAAAAAGAGATTGTATATAAGTAAAATTTTAACGTATTCCAAATGTTATTTTAATTATGTTTTCGATGCATATTAGGTATATATAGTCAAACCTTATTAACATGAATTACTTTTAACATGAACTGTTTCCACTATCCCCATCAAAATGAAGATTGGTTACTGATAGCATGAACAATTTTTTTTTCCTCTCGAGATTCACGTTAACAAGGTTCAGCTGTATTAGGGTAGTATGCATTTTAAAAAATTATTCTTATTTTAATGTTATGATTGATCGACTATTTTCAATTCATTTTCGGAACATCTATAAATTGGTAATCAGGCAACAACTGTTTCCTGCTGATGCTTCAGCTGGGAACTGAAATTGAGCACTCCGCTTATTGTGTATCGCTGAGCTACCCTGTCAGATACCAGCTCAGCATTTCCCATATAATATCTGTTTAAGTACCAGAGTTAAATTCTCAGTTCTGTCGTTTTTTTCATATAGTTGGTATAAAAAATTTATCCTTACATGCTAATGGATATTATGTAGGAAATGCGGAGTTGGTAATCAGAAAGTCGGTTGCTGACCAGAAGCCGAACTCATGTTATTCTATGGGGAAATTTGTTTCTATAATTACTCATTGCTTAATGCATTTTTTAATTATGTATTCATGTTGTGAAAATATATAACCGTTCAATTAGTATTACTTTTTAAAAAATTAATGTTTCACTTTTGAGTTTAAAAAACAAAAAAATATTTAAATGTATTTTTAAGCTGAATAAAATGTTAGAAATTGTGAAAACTAGTAGTAGTATGGTTCTGGATTTTCTGAAGGTGAAAACAGAATTTAAGGTAAAAAAATAATAATAATCATATTAACAAAACATGACCCTTCGTCAGGCGAATAAAGTAAGCATGAGTGTTTGTTTGCAGCACTCATGCCTACTTTGTTCACTTGACAAAAGATCCTGTTTTCTTTCAACCCAAAATAATTTTTGTGAATGAAAGCGTTTTATGGTGCGATTTTTTTTTTTTTTTTTTGGAAAAGATACTAAAAGCTCTCATTTGAAGATATATGTCAAGTATAAAAATATAGATACAATGGTTTTGTATGTTCACTTTTTTGTAATATTATGGATTACACAGAAAATTATAACTGTAATATTTATATAGTTTATGAATTTTAGGCTTATTTAACCTTTTTACAAGCCAACGTTCCCAATTTGGAAAATCAAATTAAAACTTATAGCACACATATTTAAAAGATGACTTGATTATTTTTAAAAACAGAAGGAACATTTCTATCATTAGTTGGTAACTATACAAAAAATCTTAAAAATCATCATTTTCATAAATATATATATTTTATCAAGTTGTTTAATTATTCTTATTGTAAATAACTGCTACCACATTTAACTTAACTGTCTGATAAGTCAATTTTTTTATTTATGATATATATTTATAGTTGAAAAAGTACAAGCCACATTCTTTCTCTATTAGTATTAGTGCTGTAATTGGGTTTTGAAAAATAAAAATATTTTACCAAACAATAATGCATATGTATAATTAATAGCTGCAGCTATTTCATTATATTTAAATTCAATATTAGCTGTTAGTAGGCTTTAAATTTAAAATTTTGCTATTAAAAATGTTATTAATGTTTCTCTTTCAGGCTACAATGTTTTAATTCAAGGCTAATTGGTTATAGTATTTGACAGTAAAATATTTTTATTCTTCAAAACTCATTTTCAACACTAACAATAAAGTTGTATATTTTCAGCTATAGTGTTTTATATAAAATAAAATAAATTATTGACTAATCAGGCTTTTACAATCAAATGCAATAGCTGTTATTTACAATAAAAAGAATATTTATGGTTTACTACACCGAATTATAAAGTTTTACGAAATACTGCTGTCATATTATTTTTTTTTTTTTCGCCTACACAGAATAAATAGATAATAGAATAAATAATTGACTAATCGGGTTTTTATTTACAATGAGAAGAATATTTATCCAAATGATATCATACCAGATTGTTAAGTTTTAACGAATAGTATAGTCATCTCATTAAATAACAGAACATATTATTCTGTATTATAAATAAACAATTACATGTATTACGTTCAATTTACATTAAATAAGCCTAACATTTATAAAATATACAAATGTTACAATTATAATTTTCTGCATAATCCATAATAATATTTCAATGTTGAACATGAAATCTAACTTACATGAATACACATAACATAGCATATTTTTACACTTACATTTATCTTCCAACGAGAGCTTTAAGTATCATTTACAAGCAAAGAAAAGCTTCGGTATTTTGGATACTATTTAATTCATATTGTAGATTAATGAAGTATTATAATAAATTATTTGTTTCGGGTTATGTATTATGAATGAATGATTGTTACCACAGACAAATATATCCTTGTCTTGTCTGTGACAATTACTTTCTTCAATAACGCTAACACTGGACGACAGCGGCCATGTTTTTTTTGAGGCGATAGTAAATCTGCGATCGAGTTGTGAGAGCTCCGAGGCAGTCACAAATTTCCCCCTCATCGCTCACAACTTTGCGACCAGTTTTGTAAACAAATGTTGCGTTTGGATTGAAACACAGCCAGATTTGTGATTGTTTACCTATTTGTGATCACAATGTTTCAGTCTGGATGTAACGGTTTATCACAATTAAGGTAAATAGCTAAATTTTCCAAAAAATCCAGTTCGGAAACGCGTTTGGCATGAAAGATAATTTTGGCACTCTTAAAATTAAAACTATAGAAGATTTCGCAATAGAAGATTTAGAAATTTCTTGATTAACAACATACCGAGAATGTTCACGTAAACGGCATTCAAGATTTCTTTTTGTTTGACCAATATAAGATAAATCACAATTATTACAAGGGACATTATAGATACCCCACTTATGAAGCTCGGGAACAGGGGATTTAGTTGAAGGGAATTGGAATTTATTGACAGGTTTAAAAATAACGTGAAAATTGAAACGCTTCAAAACTTTGGCTAATTAAAAACATAAGGGGGGATAAAAAGGCAAGACAACAAGATTATCAGGTTTAATTTTATCATCAATGGAAAGAGTAGAATTATAAGTTGGCCTACTGAACTTTTTGATAGCTTTATCAATTATAGAGGGTCTAAAACCTTTTTTAATAGCAACGGACTTTAAATATTTGAGTTCTTTTTTAAGAGAAGAAGTATCAGAACAAATTTTAAGGGCACAATACACGTAAGTGTAAAAGGTGCCAATTTTTTTTTGTTTAGCCGGATGATTAGAGAGAGCATGGGGAGGGTCAGAAACAGAGAAAGGTTTCCTGTACACAGAGGTTTTAAAAGAGGAATCGCACCTAGTAACTAAAACATCAAGAAAGGGAAGTTGATTACAATTTTCTAACTCGAAGGTAAACTGAATATGGTGATGAATAGCATTAGCAATATTAAGAATGTGCAGAAACATCAAACGGATTTTCAACAAGAATGAAAGTGTCATCTACCTAACGTAACCAGCATTTTAAATTTAACATCTTTAATAATTTTTTCTCAAAATAATGCATATAGATATCGGCAAGAATAGAAGATAAAGGATTACCCATACTTAAACCATCACACTGTTTATAAAATTTGTTATTAAATTCAAAAGTAGTTTGGAAAACACAGAGTTTAGTTAGATTAACAAATTCTTTAATTTCAATGTCAGAATAATGAAATTCGCGTAGCCTTTTTTTTAAACAATTAAGCGCACCATCAGTGGGGACATTAGTAAATAAAGACATAACATTGAGTAATTTACAGGATTCAGATTATTTAACATCTTAACAAAATAATAGGAATTTTTTATAGTATGACTATTAACGCTGCATAAAGGAGAAAAAATAGAAGCTAAAAATTTAGAGAGGGGATAAGTAGCAGTACCAATATTCGAAACAATAGGTCAGAGGGGAACATTATTTTTATGAACTTTAGGTAAAGCATAAAAACGAGCACAAATTGCTGAAGAAGGGGAAGCCGAGAATTTGGTATTGTCATGAAGAATAATGGAATTATTAACAGCTTTTTGAACAGAGCTTAGAAGAGATTTAGTTTGGTCTTTTTTAATTTCGGTATAAGATCCTTCAGATAAAAGATAATTAACTTTATCAACATAATCAGTTTTGTCTATGAGAACAATCTGGCCAACTTTATCTGCTTTAGTAATGACAAGATTTTGATTAGATTTAAGTTCTTTAAGAGCAACAATCTCAGATTTAGAAAGATTAGATTTATAATTGGAATTATTGGAAGAAATGCAATCAGCAAGAATATGGCGCAGAGATTCTTTTTGAGAGGTAGATATTTTACTATATTTTAAAGGCTCAATGGGAGCAATTAATTTAGAAATTGAAGGTTTACAAGATTGGGAAAAATTCAAACCGAGTTCTAACACTTTGTTTTGTCGGGCAGTTAAGTTATATGAAGACAGATTAACTATGTAATTTTCTTCAGGAACTTTGTTAATTTCACGAGAGGCTTTTTGGTTTTTACACAAAACAGAAAACTTAGAATCTAAATTACGTTGATCAGCAGAATTAAGTGAATGTAAGGATAAATAATTATCATTTTCCGAAACAGCAAAATCATGGAAGTTTTTTTTACCAAGGAAGAGATGAAGCTCATAAAGCTCTTCCTCAATTTTGGAGAGACGTTGACGAAAATCTTGAATACAAGCATTTAAGAGAATAAATTTGGAGCGAAATAAGGCTTTAGAAACTACCATTTACAGGAACAGAACACTGCAATTTAATATGGGTAAAAATATGGGTTTAAGTATGGGTAATCCTTTATCTCCTATTCTTGCCGATATCTATATGCATTATTTTGAGGAAAAATTATTAAAGATGTTAAATTTAAAATGCTGGTTACGTTGCGTAAATGACACTTTCATTCTTGTTGAAAATCCGTTTGATGTTTCTGCCATTCTTAATATTGCTAATGCTATTCATCCCCATATTCAGTTTACCTTTGAGTTAGAAAATTGTAATCAACTTCCCTTTCTTGATGTTTTAGTTACTAGGTGCGATTCCTCTTTTAAAACCTCTGTGTACAGGAAACCTTTCTCTGTTTCTGACCCTCCCCATGCTCTCTCTAATCATCCGGCTAAACAAAAAAAAAAAATTGGCACCTTTTACACTTACGTGTATTGTGCCCTTAAAATTTGTTCTGATACTTCTTCTCTTAAAAAAGAACTCAAATATTTAAAGTCCGTTGCTATTAAAAAGGTTTTAGACCCTCTATAATTGATAAAGCTATCAAAAAGTTCAGTAGGCCAACTTATAATTCTACTCTTTCCATTGATGATAAAATTAAACCTGATAATCTTGTTGTCTTGCCTTTTTATCCCCCCTTATGTTTTTAATTAGCCAAAGTTTTGAAGCGTTTCAATTTTCACGTTATTTTTAAACATGTCAATAAATTCCAATTCCCTTCAACTAAATCCCCTGTTCCCGAGCTTCATAAGTGGGGTATCTTTTAATGTCCCTTGTTATAATTGTGATTTATCTTATATTGGTCGAACAAAAAGAAATCTTGAATGCCGTTTACGTGAACATTCTCGGTATGTTGTTAATCAAGAAATTTCTAAATCTTCTATTGCGAAATCTTCTATAGTTTTAATTTTAAGAGTGCCAAAATTATCTTTCATGCCAAACGCGTTTCCGAACTGGATTTTTTGGAAAATTTAGCTATTTACCTTAATCGTGATAAAATTGTCAATGAAAAATCTGATTCCACTTTGCTGTCTACAGCCTGGAAAAATTGTTTAATTCAATTAAATAATTTCCTTCATTATGTTTGTAACATAATAATAGTTATAATTATTCTAATTTAATAAAAAATAAATAATTTTTTTCTAAATTTACTTATTAATATTATATTAATAAAAAAAAATATATTTATTTATTCCTTCCCTCCCTCCTTTTGTTTTTGTGTGTGCATGTGTGTTCCTCTCTGATTGGTCCTGCATGATGCTTCCTATTGGTTGTTTGTGTTGCTCCTCCCCCTCTGGATTTTGCCCTGCTTTCAGTCTTGCTTTTGCCTCCAAGGCAGTAGCACGTGTTTTTTTGCACCTGATGGAGGAAGGCTATGTCGTTTCGAAACCGGTTGTGCTGGCTTAAAATTTATGATGTGTGAGAAGAAGTCTTATTATCTATTTATCGTTTGTGCACCAGTTTTGCATTTAGTTAGGCAATATCTTTTAGTTTTACATATTTTATGTATTTGAATTATGAGAGAAAATCTTTATATGTATAATTTATAAGTGTGTTTATGCAATATAAATGTAAAATAAAAAGAATAATTTCCGAACCAAAAAGTAATAATCAATCAGTAAAAATGTATAATGATTAAGTTTTTAAATCTTAATATGAATAAAGCTGTTGACTACTGCCATTTTAATCTATTGTAAGCAAATAAATTTAAAGTATTTATACATTTAATTTATACTTAATTATTCTGTATTTTTCTCTTTACTAATATTTCTAGTATATATATATATATGTATTCTTTTTTCTTTTTTTTTTTTCTTTTTCAATTGTTATGTTATACATGTGTTTATTACAGTAATTATAAAATACATACAAAGGATATTCATGTTTTAATGGTGTCGTGCTGTTTTCAAATGAGAGATAAAAAGTATCATTAAATGATGTAGAGGCATCTCCAGGTTAACGAAGAATTTTTTATCTACTTATAAAGTAGATGAAGGAGAAAAAGGAGATATTTCAAGAAAATTTCTTTTTGTAGCATAATGTCACTTTATGATACATTGTGCTATAAAGAAGTTTTCTTAAACATTTAATAACAGAGAATTTTACTTTCATGGATACTTATAAGAATAAAGATTATCTACCGACTGATGCAGTTTCTGTTAATGCAGACTTTGGTAAGTTCTGTAAAATTTTCAGATGCTTTGTTGATTAGATGAGTATTAAGTTAAATGAAATATTGTAGTATGGCATTATATTGCTTCTTTTTGTACACTAATTCTTTGGAAATTAGCTCTTTATAATTTCGTTACTTTTCTTTATAATATTTAGAATGAGTTTCGGAATTTGTGTGAAAAAGGAGGGGGGAAAAGCACTGGTGAAACATGTTGGCTAATAAAGAAAAAATGTTAAGTGAATTTCTTTACAGCATAGGTTTATTTCAAAACAAACTATGCTAAAAACAAGTTTTTTTAATACAATCTCTACAAGTGATGAATTGAATGAAAAAAGCATAAAAATATTTGATTTGAAGAAAACTTTTCTAACTTAGTGCTCATACTATATCGAAAGCTTTCTGATGCAGCCAGTTTACATAATGTAAGTATTAACATTCACATTTTTTTTTTAATCATTTAATACTGAGTTTCTCTTAATCTGTGGAAATATAATTTATTAACATAATGAAAGTTGTAAAACCTCCTTTTATTTCTAACGAAATGTGATATTATTCTTAACTAGTATATAACCCCTTCAAAAATGACGGGATGTGAAATCAGTTAAGGTAGGGAATCAACGATGGCTTTGCCAGCTTTGCTGGACACTATATTTAAAGGGGACTAATGTGCAAGTTGCACCGAACGAACAAACTATTTCTTTTAACGAAAATACCTACTAACCCAAGACGATAGGTCTAATATAACGTATCATATTTTATATCGTATTTATCGTAATATAACTCACTACTTATTTCGCTTCCTTCTTCGACTCGTTTTAATAAGTATTTTTTATATGCATGGGCAAATTCAATATTTTTTAATTTTTCGCGTGAAAACATTATTTTTTTATGCCCCCCCTTTAAATATATATATATATATATATATATATAACTGGTAAATTTTTTTGGCATCAATCATAAATTTAAATGTCCAATTTTGAAATTATTTTCATATTTTAATTAATTCCAAAATATCTAATCAAAACTTCGTTACAAATAAGGTACCAAATGAAAGGTACCATATTTGTAACGAAGTAACCATAGGTACCTTATTTGTAACCTTATTTATTTTAACTAATTTGATAAATATGACGTCACAATCAACTATTTGTTTATATCATCTACGTACATTATCATGAATGGAAGAAAATGATGTTAATAACTATTAGTTTTTATGATTGAATTTTATATTACATTTTAATTTTATCCTCCATGGGTATTTTAGAATTGCAATGGTAGTTATAAACTTTCGTTGAAATATTTTTACATATTGAGATTAAGGGGAAAAGTGTAAGCACAAAAAATGTTCAGTTTTGAAAGATCTTTCTAATGATGTAATATTTATGCAGATTAATTAAAAAATAAATAAATAAAATAAAAATACATAGCATTTCTAAGGAGGGGAAAAAAGGCTACCAAAAGTCTTTGTTTTGAAGCGGTCTTACCGGAATTGTTCCTGACAGAAGATGGTCATTATTATTATTAACTAGCTGGAACCCCTCGAATTCGACGATCACTTTATTGACCGTAATGTTTCAAAAACCGTCGCATCATTATTTAAATGTATTTCATGTTAAAACATCTAATATAATTTACGACATTTCACTTAAAAAGAAGAAAGTCGGAAAAATGGTTATAAATCGAAATACTATGTATGACATCACTTTCTACAAAGTACTCTCAATGTGGCGTCAAACTGACTTCAAATAAACAGATGCTATCTTTTATTTTCTATTTCGTTTAATACTAAGACTATATGTTAGCTGACCCGTCCGGCGTTGCCCGGGCCCATGATACCTTAAGTGAACCTTAATTTTGTATTATTTTATACCTTTAACTCGATTTTGTTTGAATTTCTGTTTTTAAATGAAAGCATCACGAAAAAAATAATCATCTGTAACAAAACAATTACCTCGATCCGAACGAAACTCTACCTTGTGACCTCGGTGCTTGCAGCCGCGCATACACGGCGCTAACAACATAAAAAAATTCCCAAAAATTAACCTGGAACCGAACGAACCAGCCCTGCAATGCGTGGTCCCTTGATAATAACCTTAAATGAACCTTAAATTTGTTAGATTTTATATCTTTAACTCGAATTTGTTTGAAATTCTATTTTTAAATATAAGCATTGCGAAAAAAAATAATCAGCTGTAACAAAAAATAATTACCTCGAACCGAACGAAACTCTGCCTTGTGACCCCGGTGCCTGCGGCAGTGCATACGCGGGCCGCTAACAACATAAAAAAAAATCCCAAAAATTAACCTGGAACCGAACAAAACCGTCCGGCAATGCCCGGGCCCTTGATAATAACCTGAAATGAACCTTAAATTTGTATGGTTTTATATCTTTAACTCGATTTTCTTTGAATTTCTATTTTTAAATGAAAACATCACAAAATAAATAATCATCTGTAACAACAACAAAAAAAAATTACCTCAAACAGAACGGAACTCGGGTTCATGACCCAGTGCCTGCGGCACGTATATGCAGGCCGCTAATAACATGGAAAAATTCTCAAAAATTAACCTTGAACGGAACAAACCTCAGACTCGTGTTACCGCTGCCTGTGGCACCGTATAGCAGGCATGCTACGCACGCGCTGCAAAATCCACTTTCCTCCACCAGGGAGCGCAGTATGTTGTACGCGAACATCACCAATCGCCTTGAATTTCCAAGACCTTTCAAATAAGGTGTCACATGGTGGTGTCAACTGCAAAATCCTTTAGTTACACTTTCCACCGCCAGGGGTCGCAGCATATTCTATACATAAACACCAACAGTCAGGAAATATCAAGACCTTTAAAATAAGTTGTAACATGATAGGGTCTGCTGCAAAATCACCTAGTTCCATTTTTAATTACCAGGGAGCGCACTATATTGTATACAAACATCCCCAATCAACATGAAATTTCAAGACCTCTATCAACAATCGCTTTGAACTTCCAAGACCTTTCAAATAAAGTGTCACATGATGGTGTCAACTGCAAAATCCTTTAGTTGCACTTTCCACCACCAGGGGGTACAGTGTGTTCTGTACGAAGATCACAGACCGTCAGGAAATACCAAGACCTTTAAAATAAGGTGCAACATGATATGGTCTACAGCAAAATCACTTAGTTCCATTTTTCACCACAATGGGGTCGCACTATGCTGTATACAAACATCCCCAATTGACATGAAATTTCAAGACCTTTAAAATGAGGTGCTACATGTGTGGGTCTAGAACGGATTTCCCTCTCAAACTAATTTCCCCCCCTTTCCCCTCCCAACCAAATCTACTTTCCCCCTTTTTCCCCCCTTTAAAATCGAAAATTCCAAATTCGCAGATATCGATTTTTTAGCATTCGATTCTAGTCCCCATATGTACAATTTCTTCACCGTGAAGTAATTTGAAGCTTAGTTAAACTCGTAAACGTGTTTTTAACCCAAACGGGTGGGAAACGATTTCCCACCCGTTTCCTCCGGGGGAGAAACGGTTTCCCTCCCGGGGGGGAAACCGTTCGACTGTAGTTCTCTCAATATAGTGGAGACAGGCAAAAACATGTTTCAAATTAATATATAGATTAGATACTAATTTGAATTCTGTCTAAAAGTTCTTTTTTATTACTATTTTTATAGTATTATCTATAATAATAAAAGAAAAGGTTTGTCTGTCTGTCGGTTCTTTTATACGTTCAGCCGCTATTGAACGCAGAAGTACAAAAATTGACATACGGATGCACAGGAGCCTTCCGGAGGGGCTCCTGAAAACAGAATTTAAAAATCCTAATTACTTTCGGAGATATTAATTAAAACTTTGACCCATGTCGATCGAAAAATGACCAAAAATCCACGGCTTATTGCTTAAAAAGAGGCATTCTATCAGCAGACGATTTTAACGGCTGTCTCGAAAGGAAACAAAACATGTGGAAGACATTAATGTCACATGATCTTGAACTGGGAATAAAAATTGCAAATTTCAAAATGCTTCAAATTTTCTTTTTCACACAAAATACTTAATATACAACCTATGCAGCATGTTGACTAATAAAGAAAAAATGTTAAGTGAATTTCTTTACAGCATAGGTTTATTTCAAAACAAACTGTGCTAAAAAGAAGTTTCCTTAATACAATCTCTACAAGTGAGGAATTGGATGAAAAAAGCATAAAAATATTTGAATTGAAGAAAACTTTTCTAACTTAGTGCTCATACTATATCGAAAGCTTTCTGATGCAGCCAGTTTACATAATGTAAGTATTAACATTCACATTTTTTTTTAATCATTTAATACTGAGTTTCTCTTAATCTGTGGAAATATAATTTATTAACGTAATGTTAGAAATAAAACCTCCTTTTATTTCTAACGAAATGTGATATTATTCTTAACTAGCATATAACCCCTTCAAAAATGACGGGATGTGAAATCAGTTAAGGTAGGGAATCAACGAATGCTTTGCAAGCTTTGCTGGACGCTATATTTAAAGGGGACTAATGTGCAAGTTGCACCGAACGAACATGCTATTTCTTTTAACGAAAATACCTACTTAACCAAAGACGATAGGTCTAATACAACGTATCATATTTTATATCGTATTTATCGTAATATAACTCACTACTTACAGTCGGCTGCAAAATTATTCGAGCACTAGCAATAATCCTTGCCAAAAAAAAGTACACTTAATACAGCTTTGTTGAATAAATCCTTGTCGAGTCATGTTCTTAATCAGTCTAAGAATATGATTCGACAAGGATTTACTTAGTAAAACAGTCTTAAGTGTACTTTTTAAATATAGGAATTATTGGCTAGTGCTAGTGCTCGAATAATTTTGCAGCCGACTGTATTTCGCTTCCTTCTTCAACTCGTTTTAATAAGTATTTTTTATATGCATATTTTTTAATTTTTCGCGTGAAAATATTATTTTTTCTTATGCCCCCCCCCTTTTAATATATACATATATATATATATAACAATAACTGGTAAATTTTTTTGGCAACAATCATAAATACTTTAAGGTAATAAGCAGTAGGAGCAGCTTTCGCTGGCAATTCACTAGAAGGGGTTTGTAAGCATTAGAGTATAGAGCAGGCGCATGTTTATAAACAATTGACGCTATTCTGCAACAACTTTTGCGCATGTAGGCAAAATATCTGCCTTTCCATTGGTGCTTTATCCCACCTTTTGCCAACATTCTAAAGTACGTGCTGAATCATCTGTCGCAGTGACGTCACGTGCGCCTTCTCTATTGACTTGCTCCTTCTCCCTTTATTATTATTCTATGGATCCAATAAAGGAATCGGGGTTGTTCAGCCTCTGCTTTCGACCGGTCGTGGATCAAATGTCTCAGGGCTCAGTCGGATCGGTCGAAGTAATCCATAGGCTGGACTCACCCCACAGATTATTATACAGATAGGACACTCCCGAATATTCTTCTGTAACCAAAATTTGACTGCAACGACCCTATTGTCAACGGCTGTAAGTTTCTCGAGCTCTCTAGCTTACGCAATCGCTCGTCTTATTTTTATTGTATCTATGTTCATACCGTAATATTAGTGCAACGTTAAACCCAACATCCAACCAACTAACACTTGTATTGATGTTTACGTTTGGCAATTTTGTTATTGTTTACGAACTTGATTGTCGAAAGCAATTTATTTTAAGAAGCAAGTACTAAATATTAAGAAAATATACATAAAATAAAAACATTTTTTTCATTTTAAAGCATTTTGTATTATTTAAACCAAGCAACATTAAGTATTTAATGATTTCATACGTCAATTTCAGAATTACAGTTTGTAATTTTAATTTGTACTTGAATATGAATCTTTGACAAAACATATTTTTAAACATTTTAAAAATTAATTTTTATTTCTTAGAAGAATAGCTGTGAATGTTCTGAGTATAATTTTGTGAATTCAAAAACAATAGAAAGTGAAGAAAAAGAAAACTTCATTTAACCTGCTACTAACTACTCGCGAAATAGGGCGAGTCCAGCCTCTGGAACACTTCGACCGATCCAACTGGCCCTGAGTCATTTGATCCACGACCGGTCGAAAGCAGAGACTAGACGATTCCGTTCCTTTTATTGGATCAAAATCAGTGCTGCCATCTGTAGGCTTAGTTTGAAAATAGCTATAGAATATTATAAAGTTAAATTAATTAAAGAAAAATTTAATTCATAATTTTAAAATGTAATTTAACTATGACTAATAAAAAAAAGATACATGCATAACATTTTTTTTTTAAATTATTATTCTGCATAGTTGGGTACATATACACTGAAATACAATAATATTAATTATATAATTCTTTTTTGAAAATTATTTAAATAAAAAAAAAATAACAATAAAATTTTAGTTTTAGAAATTTTTTCAGCAAAAATTTTTTTTTTAATTACTTCCCGCAATTATGTATTATTGTAATTTAATGATATACTGTAAACAATTATAAGTTTTATTTTATGGATTTATTATCAAGCTAGTTTTTGTTAAATATTTTTAAGTTGGAATGCTGAAATTTAAAACAAATATTTAGCATTCAAATATTCGATGTAAATGACAAGTAGGTTCAAATTTTATTATGATCTAAGGTGAGAAATATAAAACTATTACACATTGCCAAAAAATTATAAAATTTAAATTTTGATTCAAATCAATGATTACAAATAAATAAATAAATAAAATAAAATAAGGTTTTTTAAATTATCACTTCATTGATTGGTTTGTAAATTCAATTAATTATGATTTCAATCAATAATATTTTAAATGTTTAATATATTTATGATTTTTTTTTTTTTTTAATTTAAATACAAATGAAATATTTATTTTTAAATATTGTTATTTACTTTTATGTTTGAATGCTAAAATTTAATGCAAATATTTAGTATTCAAACATAAAAAGGTTTTATAAATTTAACTCGTCGATAAATTAACAAAGCAGTACAAAACATATTTAAAATATATTGTTAAACTCAAAATTAAAAAACTGTTAGTAGGGAGCATTTTAAAATTTTATTTTATTAAATTTAAATAATATTCGATGAATTTTAATTTGCATTGCATATTCGCGTTTGTAAGGGCCGATAGATGGCGGAACCAGTGCAATAATCAACGGCCAATCACAGCAATGTATGAGTAAATGGATCAAATTAGGGTGCCGCAGGGCGAGTCCAGCCTCTGGAACACTTCGACCGATCCAACTGGGCCCTGAGACATTTGATCCACGACCGGTCGAAAGAAAAGGCTGGACGACTCCGATCCCTCTATTGGAACAAAATCAGTGCTGCCATCTGTAGGCTTAGTTTGAAATTAGCTCTAAAATATTATAATTAAATTAATTAAAGAAAAATGTAATTCATTTATCAAAAATGTAATTTAACTATGAATAAAAAAAGATAGATGCATATCTATTCTTTTCTATTCTGCATAGTTGGGTACATATGCAATGAGATAGAATAAAATAATAATAACAATAAAATTTTAATTTTAGAAAATTTTCCAGCAAATTTTTTTTAATTATTTCCCTCAATTATGCATTTTTGTATTTTAACGATATATTGTAAACAATTTTAAGTAATATTTTATGGATCTATTATCAAGCTAATTTTTGTTAAAAATTTTTAAGTTGGAATGTTAAAATTTAAAGCAAATATTTAGCAATTTAATATTTGATGTAAATAAGAAGTATGTTCAAGTTTTATTATTTTGATCTAAAGTAAGAAATATGAAACTATTACACATTCCAAAAAAATATATATAATTTAAATTTTGATTTAAATCAATGATTACAAATAAATAAATAAATAAATAAATAAATAAATAAATAAAATAAAATAAAATATCACTTCATTGATTGGTTTGTAAATTCAATTAATTATGATTTCAATCAATAATATTTTAAATGTTTAATATATTTATGTTTTTTTTTTTTTTTTTTTTTAATTTAAATACAAATTAAATATTGATTTTTAAAATATTGTTAATTACTTTTATGTTTGAATGCTAAAATTTAATGCAAATATATTAACAAAGCAGTACAAAACATATTTGAAATATTTTGTTAAACTGAAAATTAAAAAATTGTTAGCAGGGAGCATTTTAAAATTTTATTTTATTAAATTTAAATAATATTCGATTTTTTTTTTTTTTTTTTTTGCATTATTGTATTATATTTCAATCCATTGCATGAATATATTTATAATTCTAAAACAATTATACAGTTCTTTACCAAAAAAAATATGCTTGTATGCATATTCGCGTTTGTAAGGACCGATAGATGGCGGAACCAGAGCAATAACCAACGACCAATCAGAGCAATGGATTTGTAAATGGATCAAATGACTCGGAAAAAGTTCTTGGGCGATTTGATCCACGAACCACGACCGGTCCATGGAACACATTACACTGGACGACTTTGATCCAGACCGGTCGATGAGACTGGACGCATTGTTCCACGACCAATTGGATCGATCCTGGATCGGTCGAGAGCCTGAACTCGCCCTATATTACTAAAGGTGAGTCCAGCCTCTGGAACACTTCGACCGATCCAACTGGGCCTGAGTCATTTGATCCACGACCGGTCCAAAGCAGAGGCTGGACGACTCCGATCCTTTTATTGGATCAAAATCAGGGCGGCCATCTATAGGCTTAGTTTGAAATTAGCTATAGAATATTATAAAGATAAATTAATTAAGGAAAAATTTAATTCATTGTTAAAAAAATGTAATTTGACTATGAATAATAAAAAAAAGATAGATGCATAACATTTTTTTTTTTTTTTTTGTATTCTGCATAGTTGGGTACATATACACTGAAATAAAATAATATTAATTATATAATTCTTTCTTAAAGATTATTTAAATAAAAAAATAATAACAATGAAATTTTAATTTTAGAAATTTTTCCAGCAAAATTTTTTTTTAATTATTCCCCTCAATTTTGCATTATTGTATTTTAATGATATACTGTAAACAATTTTAAGTTTTATTTTGTGGATTTATTATCAAGCTAATTTTTGTTAAATATTTTTAAGTTGGAATGCTGAAATTTAAAACAAATATTTAGCATTCAAATATTCGATGTGAATAAGAAGTAGGTTCAAGTTTTATTATGATCTAAGGTAAGAAATATAAAACTATTACACATTGCAAAAATTTATAAAATTTAAATTTAAATCAATTATTATAAAAAAAAAAAAAAAAAAAAAAAAAAAAAAGATTTTTATAACAGTTTTTTAAATTATCATTCATTTGATTCAAATCTTCATTAAATTGGTTTGTTAAATTCAATTAATTCTGATTTCAATCAATAATATTTTAAATGTTTAATATATTTATGATTTTTTATTAATATTATTATTATTTAAATATAAATTAAATGTTTATTTTTAAATATTGTTAATTATTTTTATGTTTGAATGCTGAAATTTAATGCAAATATTTAGTATTCAAACATAAAAATGTTTCACAAAAATTAACTGATCGATAAATTCCCAAAGTAGTTCACAAACAAATTTAAAATATTTTCTTGAACTCAAAATTTAAATGTTAGCAGAGAGCATTTTAAAATTTTATTTTATTAATTTTAAATAATATTCGATGAATTTTAATTTGCATTATTGTATATTTCAATCCATTGCATGCATATATTTATAATTCTAAAGCAATTATACAATTATTTACAAAAAAAAAAAAAAAAAAATGCTTGTATGCATATTTGCTTTTGTAAGGGCCGATAGATGGCGTAACCAGAGCAATGTCCAATCATAGGGCGAGTCCAGCCTCTGGAACATTTCGACCAATCCAAGTGGGCCCTGAGTCATTTGATCCACGACCGGTCGAAAGCAGAGGCTGGACGACTCCGATCCTTTTATTCGATCAAAATCAGTGCTGCCATCTATAGGCTTAGTTTGAAATTAGCTATAGAATATTATAATGTTAAATTAATTAAAGAAAAATTTAATTCATTATTTTAAAATGTAATTTAACTATGAATAATAAAAAAAAGATAGGTGCATAACAATTTTTTTTTTTTTTTTTTTTTTTATTCTGCATAGTTGGGTACATATACACTGAAATAAAATAATATTAACTATATAATTCTTTTTGAAAATTATTTAAACAAAAAAATAATAACAATAAAATTTTTTAATTTTAGAAATTTTTCCAGCAAAAAAAAATTTAATTATTTCCCTCAGTTATGCATTATTGTATTTTAATGATATACTGTAAACAATTTTAAGTTTTATTTTGTGGATTTATTATCAAGCTAATTTTTGTTAAATATTTTTAAGTTTGAATTCTGAAATTTAAAACAAATAATTAGCATTCTAATATTTGATGTAAATAAGAAGTAGGTTCTTTTATTATGATCTAAGGTAAGAAATATAAAACTATTACACATTGCAAAAAATTATAAAATTTAAATTTAAATCAATTATTACAAAAAAAAAAAAAAAAATTATAAATCTTCATTAAATTCGTTTGTTAAATTCAATTAATTCTGATTTCAATCAATAATTTTTGAATGTTTAATATATTTATGATTTTTTATTAATATTATTATTATTTAAATATAAATATAATGTTGATTTTTAAAAATTGTTAATTATTTTTATGTTTTAATGCTGAAATTTAATGCAAATATTTAGTATTCAAACATAAAAATGTTTCATAAAAATTAACTGATCGATAAATTGTCAGCAGGGAGCATTTTAAAATTTTATTTTATTAAATTTAAATAATATTCGAAAAATTTTAATTTGCATTATTGTATATTTCAATCCATTGCATGCATATATTTATAATTCTAAAACAATTATACAGTTATTTACCAAAAAAAATTGCTTGTATGCATATTCGCGTTTGTAAGAACCGATAGATGGCGTAACCAGATCAATAACCAATGTCCAATCATAGCAATGGATTTGTAAATGGATCAAATGACTCGGAAAAATTTCTTGGGCGATTTGATCCACGACCGGTCCATGGAACACATTACACTGGACGACTTTGATCCAGACCGGTCGATGAGACTGGACGCATTGTTCCACGACCAATTGGATCGATCCTGGATCGGTCGAGAGCCTGAACCCGCCCATAGCAATGGTCGTAAATGGATCAAATGACTCGGAAAATTTTCTTGGGCGATTTGATCCACGACCGGTCCATGGAACACATTACACTGGACGACTTTGATCCAGACCGGTCGATGAGACTGGACGCATTGTTCCACGATCCTGGATCGGTCGAGAGCCTGAACCCGCCCTAAGAGTGACGATAGTTCTCAGTGCTCAACCGCTGTGGATAAAATCTTGAGTTGCTTGCGTGAGCTGTGAGTGGGGTTGATTCTTTTTGGCTGGGATTGCGGTGCCTCGCTCAACACTATCTTACGCACAAACTCAGTCTTAAGATGTAAACAAAACGCAAGTCGTATTGCAGTGCCTCACTATCTTACGACAACCTCAGAGCTATCTTAAGTCGAATCGTAACTGGATGCGCGCGCAATCACAACATAGCTCGCTCTGCGTCTCCCATTGGCTGGCTGGCTTTCTCTTACGAGGACACGCGGAGGACTTACGCTTGAGGCAGCGCAATACCAAGTTAAGATCGTTCTTAACCACGCCCATCTAAGAAAGTACGCAACAAGACTTAAGAACGAGGCACCGCAATCCCAGCCTTTAGATATGACCTTTATCTTACGTTGACGAGAAAATGCTTCTGGTGAACATTCACTTTTCTGGCGGGATATTTAATTTTCTTAGAAGTAAAAAAGACTTAATTTATTCATAATTCGTTTAAATTGTATTGAAATTATGCATTTTCTTTTCACTAAATTATTTTTAGTTTTGTCAAATAACAAGTTATCGATAGACTTAAATTGCCAAATTTATATTAAAAAAAAAAAAAAAAAAAATTGCTCTTAGAAACACAAATTTACGACTTTTAACAATTTTATTTAATAATTATTTTTATTTTTTCTGCGTGTTAATTTTCAATTTATTATTATTATTATTGAACCATTATTTTTAACTTAGATTTTTAAAAAACAAAAGCATTATACTGATCTAAAGAATTTTTTTGTTTATAGTGATTTAAGGGGAATATTTCATTTAAGAATTTATAATGCATCCCGATTTAATTTCATTATCTTTTCATTTTGTAGCACAAAAATTCTTTTAAATAAACTTTAATATTTTTTCCTTAATAAGTTTAATTTCTGAAATAATAAGAATATAAGAATAAATTGGTCATTTCCAATTCTTTACATTTTTTTTTTTTTTTTTTGCATTTTGATATTATGTTCAAGATTTAACAGGGGGGGGGGAGAAAATATAGTCCTATCTTCAAGGTTCTGAAAAAGTGGTACTTTTAGGAAGCTACAGTGCATCTTTGCTTTCACACAAACACAACACTTGTGCCTTGTTGATAAATATATGAGTTCAAATTTTTTCTACCCGAAAATATTATTGCAGGCTATTATTATTGTTTGCAACTTTGTTATTGTTTACGAATTTGTTTGTCGAAAGCAATTTATTTTAAGAAGCAAGTACTAAATATTAAGCAAATAAATTTCGAAAGTACACATAAACCAGAAATATTTTTTTTATTTTAAAGCATTTTTTATTATTTAAACCAAGCAATGTTAAATATTTAAGATTTCATACCATACTGCTATTTCAGCATTACAGTTTGTTATATTAATTTGTACAGTTAAACACGAATGTGTTTGGCAAAATTTATTTTCAAACATAATAAAAATTAGTTTTATTTCTTAGAAAATATCTGTGAATGTTATGATTTTGTGAATTTAAAAGTAGTAGAAAAAGCGAAGGAAAGAAAACTGCACATACGTTTTCGTTTGGTAACTTTATTATTGTTTATAAACTTGATTGTCAAAAGCAATTTATTTTAAGAAGCAAGTGCTAAATATTAAGAAAATAAACTTTGAAAATATACATAAAATAAAAACTTTTTTTTTTTTTTCATTTTAAAGCATTTTGTATTATTTAAACCAAGCAATGTTAAATATTTAATGATTTCATACTGCTATTTCAGAATTACAGTTTGTAATTTTAATTTGTACTTAAATATAAATATGTTTGACAAAGCATATTTTTAAACATTATAAAAATTAATTTTTATTTCTTAGAAGAATAGCTGTGAATGTTTTAAGTATAATTTTGGGAATTCAAAAACAATAGAAAGTGAAGAAAAAGAAAACTTCCACTAACCTGCTACCACAGATTATTATACAGATAGGACACTCCCGTATGTTCTTCGGTAACCAAAATTTGACTGCAACGAACCTATTGTCAACGGCTGTAAGTTTCTCGAGCTCTCCAGCTTACGCAATCGCTCATCTTATTTATATTGTATCTATGTTCATTGTAATATCAGTGCAACGTTAAACCCAATATCCAACCAACTAACCATTGTATCGATGTTTACATTTGGCAACTTTGTTATTGTTTACGAAATTGATTGTCGAAAGCAATTTGTTTTAAGAAGCAAGTGCTAAATATTAAGCAAATAAATTTCGAAAAAATATATAAACCAGAAATATTTTTTTTCATTTTAAAGCATTTTGTATTATTTAAACCAAGCAATGTTAAATATTTAAGATTTTATTCCACACTGCTATTTCAGCATTACAGTTTGTTATATTAATTTGTACAGTTAAACACCAATGTGTTTGGCAAAATTTATTTTCAAACATAATAAAAATTAGTTTTTTTTTCTAAGAAAATAGCTGTGAATGTTATGATTTTGTGAATTTGAAAGTTGTAGAAAAAGTGAAAGAAAGAAAACTGCACATACGGTTTCGTTTGGCAACTTTATTATTGTTTACAAACTTGATTGTTAAAAGCAATTTATTTTAAGTAGCAAGTGCTAAATATTAAGAAAATAAACTTTGAATATACATCAAATAAAAACATTTTTTTCATTTTAAAGCACTTTGTATTATTTAAACCAAGCAACGTTAAATATTTAATGATTTCATACTGCTATTTCAAAATTACAGTTTGTAATTTTAATTTGTACTTGAATATGAATATGTTTGACAAAGCATATTTTTAAACATTATAAAAAATAATTTTTATTTCTTAGAAGAATAGCTGTGAATGTTTTGAGAATAATTTTGTGAATTCAAAAACAATAGAAAGTGAAGAAAAAGAAAACTTCCCATACTAACCTGCTACTTACTACTCGCGAAATACAAAAACAAAGATGTTATTCATGTAGACCGATCCAACTGGGCCCTGAGACATTTGATCCACGACCGGTCGAAAGAAGAGGCTGGACGACTCCGATCCCTCTATTGGATCAAAATCATTGCTGCCATCTTTAGACTTAGTTTGAAATTAGCTCTAAAATATTAGAATTAAATTAGTTAAAGAAAAATTTAATTCATTAATTAAAAATGTAATTTAACTATGAATAAAAAAAAAGATAGATGCATATCTATTTTTTTCTATTCTGCATAGTTGGGTACATATGCACTGAGATATAATAATATCAATTATATAATTCTTTTTCGAAAATTATTTAAAAAATAATAATAACAATAAAATTTTAATTTTAGAAAATTTTCCAGCAATTTTTTTTATTATTATTTCCCTCAATTATGCATTTTTGTATTTTAACGATATATTGTAAACAATTTTAAGTAATATTTTATCAATTTATTATCAAGCTAATTTTTGTTAAATATTTTTAAGTTGGAATGTTGAAATTTAAAGCAAATATTTAGCATTCAATTATTTGATGTAAATAAAAAGTAGGTTCAAGTTTTATTATTATGATCTAAGGTAAGAGATATGAAACTATTACACATTGCCAAAAAAATATAAAATTTAAATTTTGATTTAAATCAATGATTAAAAAAAAAAAAAAAAAAAAAAAAACAGTTTTTTAAATTATCACTTCATTGATTGGTTTGTAAATTCAATTAATTATGATTTCAATCAATAATATTTTAAATGTTTAATATATTTATGATTTTTTTTTTTTAATTTATTATTTAAATACAAATTAAATATAGATTTTTAAATATTGTTAATTACTTTTATGTTTGAATGCTAAAATTTAAAGCAAATATATTAACAAAGCAGTACAAAACATATTTAAAATATTTTGTTAAACTGAAAATTAAAAAATTGTTAGCAGGGAGCATTTTAAAATTTTATTTTATTAAATTTAAATAATACTCGATGAATTTTAATTTGCATTATTGTATTATATTTCAATCCGCGTTTGTAATGATCGATAGATGGCACTTTCTCAACTGCAGTTGTTAGTAAATTATAATAGCCACGTGCATTTATTATTGTTCTTTCTTGTTGTTCTATCATTGTTTCAGCGTGAAAACTATCAGTGGTGTGATAATTTCTCCTTAGCCCACCAGAGGGCGAGCATTTCATTACAATCGCGGATTCATTGCATGTATATATTTATAATTCTAAAACAATTATACAGTTCTTTACCAAAAAAAAAAAAAAAAAAAAAAAAAATGCTTGTATGCATATTCACGTTTGTAAGGACCGATAGATGGTGCAACCAGAACAATAACCAACGGCCAATCAGAGCAATGTATCATTAAATGGATCAAATGACTCGAAAAAATTCTTGGTCGATTTGATCCACGACCGGTCCTATGTTTAAAAAGTACACTTAAGACTGTTTTGCTAAGTAAATCCTTGTCGAATCATGTTCTTAGACTGATTAAGAACATGACTCGACAAGGATTTATTTAACAAAGCTGTATTAAGTGTACTTTTTTTGGCAAGGATTATTGCTAGTGCTCGAATAATTTTGCAGCCGACTGTAGATTGATCAGCGAGGGCGAAAAAGTGATGCCTTATTTACTCGGGGAAAGACGGCCATTTTACTCTCTTATGGCTGTCTTTCCCCGAGTGAATATACACGCCACGGAGTGATATTAATAGGAGTTGAAGGTCCAATGGGAGAAAGCTACGAAACTGTGATCTAAATGTTTGATAAATATTGAGGGCGCCACTTGTCATTCCTCCCTACTTTGGCGCTGATATACTGTTGTTTTCAATAGAATTTTGCTGGAGTACATTTAAAATATTTTATTTTAAGCAATTTAATTTCTTTGTAAGTTCTTAAAACTACATAATTCAGATGTTTCAAATAAATGTTTCGTTCCTAGTTGTAAAACAGGCTATGATAGTGATGAGAAAAAAAAAAAAAAAAAAAGCCCTATAAGAAAAATAAAGTCCGAGTTCGTGTTTTCTGCACCTAAAGTAAGTTTATTTTTTTTCTTTACAAAATTTCATCCATTCTCCTTCCTCCCAATTATCTGTTTTAGCTAGCTTCGGTTCATAAGAATCGTCATTTTTTAAAAGCTTTCTTTCAAAGTAAAATTAGTATAAAATGGCTCTTAAAAAAAAAAACATGTTGGTTAGAATATTCTATTTAATGAAATTTGCTTTCAATCGAAATTTTTTTCAGCTTGGTATTATTTTTAAAAAAATAATTAAAACGAGACATTTCCCCATTGAATAACATTGCGGAAGCTGTAGAGAAGGAAGGATTGCACGCTGACGCCATCTGTAAACATTAGAAAACAACATCACAAAATTTCAGCGTTACCTTCTTCTCCTGTCTTTTTACTCCGTGATACACGCGAATACACACAGATAATTTAGGAAATAAAATTTATGTACTAAAAATGAATGAAAAAACTCCAAATACTCATTTTTCTTTCTTTCTTTTCTTCTTCTTTTTTTTTTTTTTTTTTTTTTTGTGTGGAATAACGACATTTAACTCTCTGACAACCGTACTTGAATTTTCCTAGGTACGTGAAAAGACCGGAATTTCCCATCATCTTGGTTGGTTGGTTGGTTGGTTGGTTGGTTTTTTATGGCGCAAGATCCAGAATAGGACATTCTGCGCCAAACCATGTCTGGATGGGGGGACCCCATCCAGAGTATAAATATAAACAGAGAACAAAAAAAGAGTGTATATAATAAAAACATATATACAAAATATTACAGACAAAGTATATAATAAAAAACAGACATAAAATATAAGAAATTGTATATATAATAAAAACAGATGTAAAAGGGTAACAGTATATGTAATAAAATCAAAAGTAAAATATAATAAACAGTGTATAAGGTAAAATCAGATATCGAAATAAAAACCCGCCATTTTTAGAAAATTGGTCATTTGATGATGAGGATGAATACCTAAAAGGTTGGTCAAATGTGGTGATGATGAACCAAAAAAATATCTATATAAATGACGAAGGCATGGGCAATCAGTGAGTATATGGCGAATGGTAAGTGAATCCGTATGACATTTGGGACAAGCAGGTCCTTCTTGTCCAAGTAATAAGTGCTTGTGAGTGAGTCTGGAATGCCCTATTCTGAGACGAGTGATAACTACATCGTACTTCCTTGGTGCAAGTGTTGGCCAGACTGTTATATATGGTTTGATCTCTTGTAACTTATTATTATCTTGACATTCCCACTCTCTTTGCCAAATGTTTTTTAGAGACTGTTTGAGAGTATGCTTTAAATCTTCATAGGGAACTGGGCAGTTAAGAGTTGTTAAAGCCTGTTTTGCAGCTTTATCAGCAGCCTCATTGCCTTCGATACCAACATGTCCTGGAACCCAACAAAATAAAATATCATATCCCTTTTTTAACAGATCGTTATATGTTTTTAAAACAGAGATAAATGAAGGTGTACATGAAATGGAAGACAGAGAATCGAGAACACTCTTTGAGTCAGTATAAATAATAAATTTCCTATAGTTATGAGAAGAAATGAAATCAAGTGCAACTTCAACGGCAAAAAATTCTGCAGAGAAAACTGAAAAGGAACTTGGGAGATGATAGCTAAAAACATTGTTATCACAAACAACTCCGCAGCCAACTTGCTCTCCTGCCTTAGAGCCATCTGTAAAAATTTTTATGTAGTCTTTAAAACTGCAGCAATGAGATGCATACAGAGTCTGGTATATAGAAGCATCTGTATTCGATTTGTCAAAATTCTTAAAGGGATAAATGCAGGAGATAACTTTGTAGTCCCAAGGTGTGATATCCAGAAGAGACCTTATACGAACATTGTTTTCCAGATGAAACATGCTAACAAGACTACTCATTCTTATGCTGAAATGAGGAATGAAAGATGGGCGATTCTGAAATAAAAGATGATCACTACTGTCAAGATGAGGATGGAGTGGATGACGAGGATGTGACAGGATACGAAAGAATAATTCTAATGAAAGTCTTTGTCTGGTAACAGTGAGAGATGGTTCTACACAGTCAGTATATAAACTAAGGATAGGAGACGTGCGGAAAGCCCCCGTGCAAATTCTGAGTGCAGAATGGTGCACTGTGTCCAGTTTCTTAAGGTAGGAAATACGAGCAGAGCCATAAACCTGACAAGCATAGTCCAGCCTCGAACGAATAATTGCCCTATAGATTTTAAGTAAGGAAGTACGATCAGCACCCCAGCAAGTGTTAGAAAGCACTTTTAGAATATTTAATTTTTTATAACAATTCGTCCTAAGGTTTAAAATATGTGGAATGAAAGTGAGTTTTCTATCAAAGATTACACCCAAGAAGCGAGCAGAGTCCACAACTGAGATTGGCCTTTTACAAATAAAAAGTTCTGGATCAGGATGAAGATCACGTCTGCGGCAAAAATGCACACATTGTGTTTTGTCAGTGGAAAAGTTAAAACCGTTTTCATTTGTCCATTTAATGATATTTTTTATAGCTAGTTGTAATTGGCGTTCAATAAAGCGCATGTCATTCCCCTGGCAAGATATCTGCAGGTCGTCTACATATAAACTCCCATTAACACTTGGTGGTAATTGCTTCAAAATGCTATTGATTTTAAGAGAGAACAGTGTAACACTCAAGACACTGCCTTGAGGTACACCTTCCTCCTGAAAGTAGAAGTCAGAATATTCCGAACCAATGCGAACTTGGAAGCGACGGAGCTTTAAAAAATTAGCAATAAAAATTGGGAGATTTCCACGAAAGTCCAAATTAAAAAGATCTCTTAAAACACCATAGCGCCATGTTTTATCATAAGCTTTTTCAATATCGAAAAAGATAGATACTAAATGGTTCCGTTTTACATTAGCTTTCCGGATATTTGTCTCGAGCAGTAAAATGTTATCAATTGTAGAGCGGCCACGTCGAAAACCACTTTGCCATGGAGAAACAATGTTATTTCTTTCTAATATAAAAACCAGCCTTCTATTAACCATTTTTTCAAGAAGTTTACACAGGCAACTTGTGAGGGCTATTGGTCTATAATTTTTTGGATTTATTACATCTTTGCCAGGTTTTGGAAAAGGGATAATAATAGCATCGTGCCATGCAGCAGGAAATACATGTTCAGTCCAGATCCTATTGTAAAGATGAAGTAAATTTTTGAGAGATTCCTATGAAAGATGTTTGATCATGAGATAGGTAATGCCATCAGGTCCTGGAGCAGAATTATGACAACATTTTAAACTATTTTTTAATTCGTTTTCTGTAAAAGGGACATTATAACTTTGTAAGGAGCGGGAATTGAAGTTAATGGTAGAGCGTTCAGAGTGCTGTTTGTAGGACATAAAGGGTTCCATATAGGACGTAGAGCTGGATATATCTGAAAGTGTTTTCCCAATGGCATTGGCAATATTTTTAGGAGACGTTATTGTTTGATTATTAACTTTTAAGAAAGAAATAGATTGATTGGTATAAATTCCCATACATTTTTTGACACGATGCCATAGTTGTTTGCTGCTAATATCGGAAGTGATGCTGGAGACATAACTAATCCAAGACTCTTTCTGAGCTTTCCTACGAATTTTTCGTGCACTTGCCCTAGCTCGTTTGAATAAAATATAGTTACCTGTGGTTGGATACCTGCGGAAAATCCCCCATGCTTTTTGTTGCTTTATTTTTGCCAACCTGCAGTCTTCATTCCACCAAGGCTTTGAATGTTTATAGTAATGCCCAGAAGATTTTGGGATAGAGCTGTTAGCAGCATGAATAATGCACTGAGTGATTTCAGTGATGGAATAATTAATGTCACCTTCAATCATATTACGAGTAATGGATGAATTTAAAGTAAAGGCAGCCCAGTTGGCTTTGTCATAATGAAAATGGTGGTTGGTTGGATGATGCTGGTCACGATCATAAAGAGACAGAAAACACGGAAAATGATCACTATTATATAAATTGTCACTAACAAAGAAGTTGAAATATGGATAGAGAGTGGGTGAACAGATGGCAAGATCAATAGCATGAAAAGTCCTAGAGGGTTCATGGAAGTATGTATTGTTTCCATTATTTAACAGGCATAGAGTATTATCAGTCACAAAGTTTTCTATAATTTGACCGCGGGTATTGGTGTCAGGACTTCCCCAAAGAGGATTATGCCCATTAAAATCACCAAGAAGTAAAAACGGAGTTGGTAATTGTACAATGAGGTTATTGAGGTCCTGCTCATTTACAGGTGTATTGGGTGGTAAGTAGATACAGCAAACAGTTATTAACCTACGGATATGTAGCTGGACTGCAACTGCTTGGACGGATGTGTTTAAATGTATATTAGTGTGCGGAACAGTGCTGGAAATTAAAAGAGCTACACCACCTGTAGCTCTGTTAGACCTTAGCAAGTCTTTCCTGAAGCAGTGGTAGCCACGAATATTAATATTATCATTTTGTCTAAGGTAGGTTTCTTGGAAAGCAAAACAAACAGGTCTATGATTAAAAATAATGTCTTTAATGTCGTCACGTTTATGGTTAAAACCTCTGCAATTCCAGAAAATGAAATTAGTCATGTTTTTTTTATTTTTTAGATGAGAACATCTACGTTATTTTCTTCCGATGCAGTAGACATATCGTCTTCCCCGTCGGAAGGATGGAGACTAATTAAATCGTCTTGTTTCTTATTATCTACAGCCATTATTTTTCCTGTAAGATTGGTTGCTTTTACTAAAGTTTTTTTCTTTTTAATTGTATTCTTCTGGGAAGAGGAATTAGAGTGCTTATATGATATTGATGCATGGCTCTTGTCAGAGAAAACTTTTTTCAGATTTTGTGGGGGTTTTTTAGAAATGGTAGGTTTATTTAAGGGTAATTGTTGAGTTTCAGATGCCTGATTAGGTTTTGATTGTACTGTGCTAACTTTTAAGGTTGAGACTGGTTGGCTGGTTTGGGTGGAGAATTCCGTCTGTGTTGCTATTGTTTGGTAAGTTCTTTTCATGGCAGTAACAGATGCAAAAGATTTTCCAGCTGTAGGTGTTCTGGATTCGACTATTTTCCTTGCTTCAGGGTATGATATATTAGTTTTTATTTTGACTGTCTGAATTTCTTTTTCAATTTTCCATTTGTCACAGGTTTTAGAGTATGCTGGGTGGTCTTTTTTGCAATTAACGCAGCGGGTAGGCGCTTCACAATTTTGACTGTCATGGCCCACTGCACTGCAGCGAGCACATGTTAAACTTCCACGGCAAGAGGTTTTCGAGTGGCCAAAGCGTTGACAATTAAAGCATCGCAGGGGGTTCGGAATGTACGGTCTGATTGGGCATTCAAGATAGCCAGCTTTTATAGAATGGGGGAGCTTAGGTGAGTCAATTGTGAGAATAATATGTTTTGTAGGAATTTGTTTGCCATCTCGAAAAATTGAGATGCGTCGTACAGCAATTACATTTTGGTCTTTCAGATTTTCCAGTATTTCACTTTCAGTTATATATTGTAAATCTGTTTCAGAAATTACCCCACGGCTAGTATTCAAAGTTCTATGTGCAGTGACAATTACAGGTATAGTAGCAAAGTTCGTACATTTTTTTAGATTAAGAGCTTGTTTATTGTTCGCAACTTCAATTAATAATTCCCCTGAGCGTAACTTTTTAACAGATTTAGTTTCACCTACAATAGCTTGTAGTGATTTTTGTATCAAGAAAGGTGAAGTTTTATTAAAATCTCCATCCTTCCGTTTCACCACAAAGAAGCGGGCTTCGGACATATCAAAGATATTCTTATTATTTAATGTAGATGAGAATTCATCCATCCTGTCTCCCCAAGAATTTGACATTGTTTGGTTCGCTTGGCCCGAGCCAGTCGCATTATCCGATAATCCTTTATTTGTAGCCATAATAGAATTAAAAAAAAAGGTTTGAGGGTTTCCTTAGTCCCACAAGTCAGCCCATTTCTTGAACGGACGGAAAGCAAAGGGTTTTCAGAATCGCTCCCTGGGACACCCATAACCACTCACCAGCTACCAGATTAGTGACCCAGCTCAGGAATCACATGTGGTAGTCGTGTTAGTCCGGTGTTTCTCGTTCGAGTAGTCACCGTTGTCTCACCTTCACCAAGGGCACCAGTCTCCCAGTGTGCTCCCAAGGCTAGACTACCGTGAGACCATCACCAAATCGCCAACCCAATAGCCAGCGCCACACCTTCACCGGACACAGCTTAGTTAATGTTTTAGATGTTAAAAATTTTTAGTTTAATGAACGAAAACAAGGCAAATATGAAGGTGAGTAAGAACAAAAAGGTGAATGAGAAACTAACAAGGTGAGTGAAACAAAGTTAGTTGTTTCTTTTATTTTTTAAGTTTTTCAAATTTTTAATTTTTTTTTTTACATTTTTTTTTTTTTTTCAAGAACAATGAACAAGAACAAGTACCAAAACCTTATTGGCAGTAAAAACCAAAAATACAACCAAGGACGAAAAAACAAGAAAAATGCCGAAAACTTAGGGAAAAAAAAAAAAAAAAAAAAAAACTAAACTGAAATAAAAGAAAAGAAGGTAGAAGGTAAAAAAGAATGAAAAAAAAAAAAAAAAAAAAAAAAAAAGGAAGAAGAGAAAAAAAAAAAAAAAAAAGGAGATCACTCGGGCCCGGGGGGCGTGACTCCCCCTGAATACCTGAAGAAGGTACCCCCCTGGGGGCCCATCATCTTGGAGAAAATTTCACCCCCACTTTTGGGGTAGGCGTAGGCCTTGATTTTGTACTCCGCTACTTTGAAGAATTCCGCGCGTTCTTTAAGGGGAAAAAAGGGAGATTTGTTTCATTGGGGAAATGATGGAGGGGAAATATAAGAAAACATTACTTATGTAATGAAATAGTATAAAGTGAGATGTTATTTTTTTTAAGCACAAAACTTCACACTCTTATAAAAGAGTATGAGAGGACAAGCACGTATATTTAAGTGCAATGCACATCAGCACTCAATAAAACATTTTAATTTCACACACAATTTAAAATAAAAACTTACGAAATGATTAAAATCTATAAAAATCATTCTTTATTCATACTTTTTTAAAGTAAATAATTGCACGGTTAATAATATTTTTTCTTTGTGTACGTATACACATATAAATATTAAAAAGATATTTTGAAATGGTTAATGAGAAATATTAATTTTTCTTTTTATAGATTATTAAATGTGGATGATTTAATAACATTTTTTGATAGTCATTATTAAATATGCTTAATACTTTTAAAAAGTTTTCCGTCCCAAGATGTTAATAATGAATAAACTTAATATTTATATTAACTGTTCACTTTTAACTATACCTGTAAGTTTGTTTTTCACTCGCTAACTTATATAAAAACAATTAGAGTAAAATTAATATTTGTATGACTTAATTAATGTTTCAACATAAGAGTATTTTTCGATTATAATTACATTGGTTTATCAAATTATGTTCCCATTTTAAATAATTCACTCTTAAAAATATTTCTTATATATATTGCATTATTATTTCTTAAAAGTCATTTAAGATGTTCATTTGAATTAAGCTGTTAATGACTTTTCATATTGTTTCAAAAGCGTATAATAATAGTTAACAACAATAAACAGTAATAAATATTTCCAGTAATAAATAAATAGCTAATAGTAATAAACTGTAATAAATATTTCCAGTAATAAATAAATAGCTAATAGTAATAAACAGTAATAAATATTTCCATTTACCAATTATGTGAAATATAAAATTTTATTTATTTTCAGAATAAATCTATTTTAATTCACTAACAAAAACGGTAGTGGCTTCATTCTAGAAATAACTAACTGTGAGATAGATCGCACATGTGACTAATATAGAATGGTTAAATTATATTAAATTATTTTTTTATGCAAGATTATGTTGATAGTTGTATAGTATCTGCAAGTTTATTGTAAGAGACCAATAGACTAGCGGAAAAATTACCGAAAAAAAGTCGCCAGAGAAAAAAGAAAAGAAAATTAAATAAAATAAAAAAATTTACTGTATAAAAGGCGATTGGCGGAACGAAAGTCATCCGAAAGATGCCACCAAAAAAAAAAAAAAAAAAAAAAAAAAAAAAGCCCCGGAAAAAAAGTCACCAGGAAATATAGTGATCGGAAAAAAATCGAATAATTAATAATTGTGAATGAAAATGCTTTTTCAGTTTTGAAATGCTTTTTAACAGGTTCTAAGAATGATTTCGGATGAGTATGACTTCATTTCGTCTTTCTATTTGTTTGATTTTTCTTTCTTTTTTTTTTTTTTTTTTTTTTTTTTTACTTTAAATTTATTTTTATAAGCAATAATAATAAAAAAAAAAAAATCCAGTACTCAAAAATAGCTTATTAAAATTCATTTCTTAATGCATAATAAGTTTTAATTTCTTTAAAAAAATTTATTGTTCTTGTAATGTCGTGCACACATACTAATTAACTCACACACAAACGAACTAAAAAACGGAAACCACATCAATATTATGATTTTTACATTCTTCACATCTGAAAACGCGTAGAAATGTTAAAAAACGGCGGATGAAAAAATTTATGACTGCCTAAGAACCCAATATCTATAGTATGATGGGTAATGCAAAGATTGCTTTGAAAATGTAATACGACAAAAATTTAAAAATACAATTAATTTATTCATACAATAAAATAATTTATTATTATAAAAAACAACTTTTTCTCGTTATTATCTAATAATAATTTGAAAGTAATAAACTATCTGGGTTTTCGTTAAGTTTATTTTTATTTATTTTTATTTTTTTTATCCTGATTTAATTGATATGATTCAGGGCAAAATATATTAATAAACTGAAAAAATAATTTAAGCACAATGCTTTATATTAATGTTAATTTTTATAGCTGTTACTTAGTAAGAATCTTAAAAAGTAATAAATTATTATTAGTTTTTTTTTTTTTTTCATTTAAATTTAATAAAATAATAATAATAATAATAAAATATTTCCGTTTAAAGTTCATTGTAAGAAAATAAACTCATAATAATAATAATTATTATTATTATATATATTTATATTTCATAATTACAGGGTGATAAATTTGCAAAATAATAAGAATAATGTATAGAAAGTAGAATGGAAAAGAATAGTAGGGTATTCCCTAATTTAAGACAACTTTTTCTTATTAATATAATATTAAAAATTTGGAAGTAATTTAAAAGATAACTTTAATTACTTGAATTAATTAATAAAAAAAAAATAATGGGGGTATTGGTTACAACTTTTACTTGCTAATACGTATAAAAAATACTAAAATAATAATAACGCCATTTTCGCTACATCTTATATATTTGATTTCATTTGTCATAAAATATTATGCGATTTTCAGTCGTGAAATGCACTTTAAAAGATTCTAAGAATATCTGAGAGAGGGTAAGGATTCATTTCGTCTTTTCTATTTGTTTGTCTATTAACCTACATGATCACGCGCTAATATTTATTACATGGCTTGAAGCTAGTATAAGTGTTTCAAGTTTTCTATGGCATATTCTCTGTTAAAAATGGTATAATTTCGGTAACTTATGGGTGTATAGGAACTTGCAAAATATTTCTAATGTATTAAAGTTTACGATCGGTATTTTTAAAAGCATAATTTTTATAAAGAACATAACATAGGAAACACCTTTTGCATTTTTTGCAGTTGGTAAAAAAGATCCTGTGATTTTGTATTCTAAAAACACTCAGCACAAAGATTTTAAATGCATTTTAAAAGGTAATATTTAGAAAATTAAGACAAATAGAAATAACACGAAATATTTATTTAGTAATATAGGACATACCTCCTCCATCGGACTAAAATGAAACGACAAAAGCAGAAGTATAATAAAAATTTTAGTAAACAATTTTTAGTCTTACAAGTTTTACTTTATGCGAAGGAAATTTTATGTAGCATTATTATATAAAATAACAATTAATATTATAAGTTTTAAAATTTTCAAAAGTAGTATTAATTTATAATTTAATAGTAGTGTAAAATGAAATATTATATGCTTATTTATTATATATTGAAATAATAAATGTGTTTTAAAATAGAATATGGATAGAAAAGTGAGAAGAATCATATCTCCATAAAGTATGTTTCTAATTTTTTTCTCTGTAGAAATTACATTAAGAATATATATGTATAGCTTTCGTCTAGAACGGATAAATAGCCATTTTATGAATCCCTAAACAAGAACTTTAGATTTCTGTATTATGCATATAAGGTAAACTAATAAACTGAATAGATGAAATGATGGAGAAATTTTAATCTATAATTTTCAAGATGGTAAAACGATACATTTATATTATGAATACTTTATATTGCTAGAAATTCTCACTTTAATTTCTGGAATTGATTAGTAAACTCGAATTATAGTTACTAAAACTCGCCTCTAGTGTTCGCATTTTATTTGCAAAGTTAAATAAGTTTAACCACGATAATATAGGAAAACGCTCTAGAATAGGGTGTGTAAAACGTGCTAGCAAAAGGAACTAAAATTTGTAATGGATGACATAGAGCTAGTTTACTGGAGCCGCAATTTATTTTCTATATCACATTTTATTTATTCCCTTTTTTATTTTTATTTTTTTTCAGTGTAAACTATAGTGACACTTTTGAGTGTTTTCTTCGTCTATAGAAGATAACTTTTTGATGTGTACGACATTTTTTTTTTTTTTGACTAATTAAAAGACAAATAAAATTACTTATTACTAGTTTATAAGTCTGACTTTGCTAATGTTATAGAACTTTGTCTGCTATGAACTGAATCCTTGAATTATTTTGCTTGTTTTAATCTTTGTGACTCCAAATGTATCATCCTGTGAGTAATGCTTGTTTTTTATGGCTGTTTTCTATTTAATTCTCTGATTCCTAGAATTAAATAGTTTATTCCATTTTTATTCTTCATTTTTAACCTCAATTAAATTCTTATGCGATAGGATAACCGTTAACAATTTGCTATTATAGCTGCAAACGAGAGAAATCGTACATTGGTGCTCAACGGGGAAAAAAAGGTCACTCCTGACGAGTTTTTTTCACCGTTCTGAGCTTTACTTAATTGAAAAAATATTATGTAATCGATGTTATTTGTCATATGGGAAAATTGGGCATTAATATATTTTATTTTTTATCTTTAAGCATACAGAAATGAAGAAATTTATCGATATTTGCATAGACAATAATTCGACTTTTCATTCTGATGAAGGGTTCATTACTGTTAAACATTTACTGTTATTTTTTCCTTAGATTTTGTTCCTCTTTTCTTTTCTTTGCTAACAGAACATATACTTCTTACTTACTTAGTAACATAATAGTGGATTTTTTTATTCTTTCCTGTGATAATTTTGAAAAAAGTTTTATTTATTTATATATTTTTTTATATTTATAATAATATTTCTTTAGTAACACACTCTAAATTCATGAATAATTTTAAATACAAGTGTTATTCTATTGTATATGGACATACAAAAGTAATTCGAATATATTACCGTGTATAAGAAAATGATATGTCTGGGGGGGGGGGGGATATGGACTATTCTATGTAGTGTCACGCAAGTTACAAAATAAATAAATAAATAGAAAATTATATTGTGTAATTATTTTTTTTATCACTTTATATAATACCCCAGCTTCCTATATAATATTAGGAAGCAGTAGCAAAACGACTCTACAGTTTACTTTTCTTTTCTTTTTTTTTAATTATGTAATTTATAATTCTAAATCAAATAATTCTGCTCTCAAACCTGGTAGATGGAAAGTGCCAGATTCGGTCCTAGTTCGCGCTCTTTCAATCTAGTCGTTCGGAGTTTTCGGCAGTTTTCTCCAAATATACTGTGGGAAAATACGGGTAGGACCCCTCAGAAAGGCATTCCAACTATACGCCTAGGACCTAATGCAGTCAAGCGGCCCTTAAGCCACACAACAACATCTAAATAAAATAAATTTTATTTTCCTATATGCTAATTTGAACTTTGATATTATATTGATATTTAGCTACATTTAACTCCATGTATCTTGTGCTATCTAGGAATTGCAAAAAAATTATTAAAATATACATAAATTATCTGTATTTCATGGGATGTCATTTTTTTATCTTCATGAAAATTTACAGTTTCAAAGGTATTTGAAATAGATTCAATGAATTTTTAGTAGCGAGAATGAATAACCGTATAGTATTTCGGACTTACTTTTAATATATTTGGAAGAATGTTTATCTGGATAATAACGAATTTTCTAAAATTCTAAAGTTATTCGTAGGAACTTTCTAAGATAAAACAACAGTTGTTGACAATTTTCTACTTTCATAAATTTCAATAGCTATTTTTTGAAACATAAATAAATAAATAAAGTAAAAAAAAAAAAAAAATTCATATTATGTAAATATTTGTGAACACATTGTTAAGAAAGCATTTCACACCTTTTTAAAAATAGTTAGTGTCTTCTAATTAAAAGTTCAAGTAATCTAATCGGATTTTTTTCCCCAGGTTTTTGTCATTCTGAGATTTTCCTAGAACGTACCATATACAGTGTATTGTGCTTGTGTTATTGTACGCCATTGTGTCTACTCACATATCAGTTATCTGTAAAAAGTCATTAAGTAAATCAATGGGGGGTGACTTCTTGTGTGGGAATTCGAAGACATGAAAGGCGGTTGCTCGAAGCAACTATGGATGGTTAAAATGTTAAAATACTTGCCGTTTTGGGAAAAAATATCTCGCAACAATCATCTGAAGCTTTTTTCTTCAATAAAATGAAAATAAGTATATATATATATATATATATATATATATATATATATATATATGATGTTATTTAGAGTCTACAGAAAATATTTTTTTAAGATGACATTTTTAATTTGCGATTTAATGAAAATAAGTCATAAGATATTTAAAATAAAGACATTAATGTAAAAAAATGTAATAATAATTGAAATTATTATTATTATTATTTATCTTTTTCGTGTTTTCGCTTATAAAATCAAATAGTTTATTTATTTATTATTATTATTTTTTTAATAAATGCGATATATGTATTTACATTGAGTTATATAGTACTAAGCACTTCGAATATCATCAAAACCATAATACATTGAAAAATGATTTTTTATATTACTTGAGACAGTATAATAGTTAAATCATTATATATAATTCTATTAAGTACCGTAACGTATTATTTTTTTAAAGAGAATTCGACTTCCAATAGATTTACGTGATTTGAGAGGACCGAAACATGATTTGAACATTTTTAAAAAGATGCCTGTAGGTCAGTCTGTCTGTCGCCTTACAAGTAGCCGTATACTGCTCTCGAAGCAGATTGGCAAGAAGTGCCGGGTTCGATACTAAGACGCATTCGTTGACCCATCCGTTCCGGGTTTTCAGTGGTTTTCTCCAAAACACGAGTAAATATGGCATGAAACCTCTTAAACAGAGCCACCTACTGCGGGCTTCCACCCACGCTAAAAACCCTAGAGAAGTCAATCGGCTTTAACCTCTACTCTACTGTCTGCGTGTGTTATTGTGGAACTGCAAATACAGAGCTAATGATTTCATGACGATTTCATGCATATTTATATATAGTTGCACCTTCAATAAATTATTACAAAAATTTGATTTACAAAAATTTGATATATATATATATATATCTTACCTATAAGTTAAAATCAGTTCTATTTTTGTTGTGTTGGTATTGTTTTGAATCTATTAATTGCTAAATTTTAAGGTTAAATTTTATTACGATATATATCATATATATATATATATATATATATAATCTTTAATATGGCGGCTAAAGACAAAATTTCATTAAACATTTTATGTACATAAGGGGGATTTTTTTAAATCAATAAATGTAAAAATAAAAATCGTTATTTATAATTAAAAAAAAAGGGCAAAGATTTATTTATTTATTTACATTTTTTCATATGTAGTAGCATCGCTTCCATTCCTCGGAGAGGGGCGGGGGGAGGGGGGTATGCAAACCCGGAAGGTGTACATTTTGAATATGAGTTTTCAAATACTCGTCAATATCTGAAGTACGAACGTTTGAACCATGTATTTATGTTTATTTCGAGCAAAGTTATCGATTTTATTTTTCATTATTAAAAATAAATAAATAATTAACTAATTAATAAGAATAATCAAATAAAATGAATAAGTAAATAAATAAACAAATAAATAAACCTAAGGTGGTGTCTGCACGGCAGAAAATTGACATTCTTTTAAAATTTAGGGTAAAGCGTTTTTGAGATAAAAATCATCTGTTCTCACCCACTATAACAGAATAATTTCTATATACAATAATTTTAACAAAATAGTTTGCATTGCATGAGTTTTAACAGAAGAAATAGAAAAGAAAGTATCTGGGGGTTTATCGTATTGAACCTAGAATTAACGAATAAGATATCTATGATATTCAAATTCAGGGATTACAAATCTAGGATAATTAAATATATATATATATATATATATATATAAATTTATTCTCGAACAAAGTTGAAAAATACATATTACCGCTTTTTCTCTCAGCCTATTGTCGATGTTTTACTAAAAGATGCTTTAGAGAGGAAACAAATAAATAACATAGAAGCCTGACGCATAACTGCTGGGCGGCAGCTGTTTCAAAAGATCTATAAGTAACAGGGATACAGAACACAATTATCTCTAGGCATTTGTTCTTCCAGTGTCCTTTATTCGAATAAAAATATTTCACAAGACGAAAAAGAAATCTGTTGTGCAACAGCCACACAACTTCCATTACTCACACTACGCATATTACACACTCTTTTGGAAATAATGTGGTCAGAAGGCTTGAAAAACTGAATTAACAAATTAAACACCTGATAGAAAAGAAAACTGATACATACGTCTTGAAGATAAAAAAAAAAAAAAAAATAATAATAATAATCCTTCAAGCAGTTTTTGAAACACTTAATTCGAGATCTTTATCTGTAGCTGACTTACCTAATCAGGACACCTGCCAATTTTACTATAATAACAAAATAATAAATGCTAAAATACGCAATAAAAGTTATTTATGTAATAAATAAAAAATAAAAAAAAGAGAAAAGATAGAAAAGAAAAGAAAAAAACTGTTAGAACCTTTTTTGAGATATGAACCTTTTATCCCACCTCCAGTTTCGAACTTCCCGCTTTCGATTCTCAATATCCCACTTCCAGTTTTCCAAACTTTACCACAATTTGAAAAAATCATTTACATACTACAACTGCCTTAATTCTAAAGTTCCTTCGTTTGAAGATTTATTCGACCGAGTGCCAAAAATAACCTTTTTACGCTTAAAAGTAAATCAGGTCCAAATTTAAATTTGAGGGTATTGTTTGTATTGCTCGATATCGAAATTAAACTGTAAAAACTGTTATCTTTCACATTCTTTCTATTCGCTTTAAATGATTATTCCCAATAAAATAAAATAACAAATCCTTTTGTTACATTATTGTGTATAGTATATAAAAATATCAGTTTCTCTCCTCTCTTCTTATCATAATATAGAAATAATTAAAAGTTGAAATAATGTATGTACATGAAATTTAATAAGAGAAAGAGAGAAAATAAATAAATAAATAAATAAAAATCAATGAATAAAGAATAGTTTTGCATTTTTAAATTATAGAAAAGAAAAGAAAATTTAAACTAAATATAATAAACATATATTTTTGAAAACAGACCTAAATTTTAAAACATGCAACACCGACAAATGTCGTCCAAGTGCATTCAGAAAACGACACGGCGGACTCAAAAAACAACTTTGTGTGCTGGTGTTTAGGAATAAGGTCGATTGACTGCTCTAGGATCCCAGGCATGAGGGAGAGTGCCTTCTGTGGAGTTCTTTATAAGCGGCCCATGACCGTATTTATGCAAGTTTCGGAAAAAAACAACGGAAATCTCCGAACGGCTAGGCGGATGAGCGTACCTGGGTTCGAACCCGGCACCTCACGTCTACCAGCTTTGAGCGCAGACCCTCTCGGCCTCTGGTGGCCTTTGTGTAATTTCACGTAAATTACAGAAGAATTAGTGTTAAAAATCAGCTTTATTAAAAATGTTATATCATTTCAAAGATTGATTCTGTGACTGCTGTACCTATGTAATAATTATCTGTTAAAAGTGCGTTGTTTAAATTAAATAAATTTCTTAAAGTGGAAAATACATGCAGGCATTATGCAAGGCATATTTTGAAAATATGCGCATTCTCATACCATTTTCGAATACATTTACAACTTTCCATGCGCGCTATGTTTTATTTTACTTTATTTTTTAAATAAAGATTAAATTGTACATAAATAAAATTGGAAATTAAAAGGTAGAATAAAAATGACTCAAATATACGTTTGTATATATATATGCATATAATTCGTTATTACGACAAACGCGAAAAAATATGACGTAAATAAATGAACAAAGAACCACATATGGAAATGATTTTTTAAAAGGCAGAAAAGTTAATATGAATTGTTTTTTTAAGCATTAGTGGATGAGACCATATATAGAATATATGATCAAAGAATAACAGAAATAATAATAATAATAATAATAATAATAACTGGAAGAAGAAGAAGAAACAGAGGCCATTACGGACCAAGATGGGTGGCAAGTTTTATTTTCTTAAATTTTTATAACTAAAGGAAAAAGAAAAGAAGTATGTGTTGTATAATAAAATGCTTTTTGTTATTATTATTAGAATTTGAGTAAGACATTATTGCACAATAGAAACTGTGATACAAATGTTAAGCAATCTTTTACAAAGTTCTTCGAATTAAAAAATAATAGTAATAATAATATTAATTAACACGAAAAAGAAATAATACATATTGTATAAATCTTACAGAAGAAACATTAATTTTATATATATAAGTTAAATTTAAATTTTAATTTTAACATAAATTTTAAAAATATGTTTTTAATAAAAATGTCTTTCTTTTTTGGAACAAAACATTTTTAATAATAATTACATTTAATATCCATTTTACAATACATTTTAAATACAATAATTCACATGTTTTTATTACTGTAATTAAATAAATAAAAATAAAATATTTGTTATTACTTATGTATAAAATGTATATTTAAAAAAAAAAAAAAAAAAAGGAAAAGAAAAAAATCAGAGCACATATTTCAAAGTAGTACTTTGAAAAAAAAAAAAAAAAAAAAAAAATAATAATAATAATAATAATAACAGATCGTTTTCTGCTAAATTCATAAAATATCCCTGCTCTATTCTAAACTAGGGAAATTTTACGAAGCAGACTAATAGCTTTTACTTAGGAATAGGGAGGAGGGACCGACTGTCATCTTAACAATTGCTGAAGTGATTGAATACCTCGACACCCTTCTCATAGACCTTATATACTAGACAACGCATTTCCCCTCGTTATTTGACTGCATCATGAACGAGCTTCCCCAGCAAAATTGTCACGTGATGTTGGTCTAGAGGAAGAGTGGAGAATGATCACTATGTTATTTTTCTGTAGGAACGAATTTTGTGTTTTTTAATATTTTTATTGTGCACGCACTTTTTATTTTAGCATTTAGATTTACACATGGATGGAAAGCTAAACTTTCATAGATTAATTACATAGAAAAAAAAATTATGATAAATCATTTTGCAAGCGAAAAAATTGCGTTTGAATTCTTACTTCAGTCAGAGAAGTATGAGATTATGCTTGCATACGGGAAAAAGAGAGAGAGAGAGAGAGAGAGGAATCACCCCTAGGCCAAGATCACGTGACTTCCGAGACTCAGAACAAAGGATGGAGGTATCAGATTACACCCTCATGTTGAAGACATTCGCTGTAATGGTCAGCCGTATTGGTAGCATTGTCTAGTATATATAAGGTCTATGACCCTTCTTTTCTGGGGGATAGCAGCTTCTCTTCATTTCAGGCGGCGCCCGTGGTTGTTTGCATGTAAAGCCGTTTCGGGCGGTCTGGTCGCCAGAGAGTTAAAGAAATTTATCGTTTCCATCTACTATTTCTGTCTGGTTAGAAGTTTTTTTGGTAGAAAAAAACTATTGGACTTATCCTCATCTTTTGAGATATTCAAGTTAACCTTTTTTACTGCCAATCGCAATACAATCGGTAACAAAAGTGTCCGAACACTAGCGAAAATTCCTATGTAAAAAAAGTACACTTCATACGGTTTTGTTTAATAAATCTGTATCTAATCGTGTTCTAAGGCCTAAAACAATTTGAACATCCTTAGCTTCAAGAAAATTAGTGTTAACCCTTTAACTGCCGATCGCAACATGTAGTAGAAATTGAGTTTACTCAGAAATGGATATAACGATTTTGATTAAAGTTTGGAGTTAAGTGTCCTTTTTTTTTTTTTTTTTTTCTTTTTAAACAGAACTAAAATGTTTGGACATACCCTCATCTTCAGGAAAATTTGCTTTAACCCTTTAACTGACAATCGCAACATATAATAGAAATTGGTTTTACTCGAAAATGGATATAACGATTTTTATAAAACTCTGAGGTTAATTGTTCTTTAGAGAGCTAAAACAATTGGGCATATCCTCATCTTCCGGAAAATTCGCGTTAACACTTTAACGGCCAGTCGCAACATATAATAGAAATTAGGATTACTCGGACAGGTGGACAAGCAGATAGGCAGAAAAACTAATTAATGTCATAATATTTTCTTAAACCTTGTTCGAAACCGCAAGAAACGCTTAACACAACTAAAAATGCAATTCTAGCAATTTCGAATTATAGCCCCTAATATGAACGAAATTCGATTAAACTTGTATTCAGTTGGACCTTGACCTAAACTGGTTCTGATTAGATTTGGGCATCAATCGTTCAACAGGTGGTACTGCCACCATTTTTTTTTTTTTTTTTTTTTTTTTTTTTTTAAGTACTTAACATGACAGTAATGGCCAAAATTTCATATAAATGTACATAATGTGAGTTATTTTTAACGCATGAATGTAAAATTTATATGAATTATTGATAATAGTAGTAATAAACTTAAAAAAAAAAAATGTGTGCATGTAGGAGCATTGCTTTCCTCCTGGGAGGGAAGTTCCCTTCCCCCGGGGCCTGCGTAAATTTTCAGTGTGGATATTTTAGAAAGAACTCGTCAATATTTCTAAAACGAATGGTTGAACCATAGATCTGTATTAATTTAAAACGAAGCTACCGATTTCTTTTATTTTTAATGTTAAATATATATGGATATATATATATATATATACAGTCGAACCTCGTTAACTTGAACACTGTTAATGTGAATTACTTTTAACATGAACTGTTACCACAATCCCCGTTAAAATGAAGATTACTTTAGTTATATGACGATCAGTTACTGATAGCATGAACAATTGATAACATGAACAGATTTTTGATCCCCCTTGAGATTCATGTTAACGAGGTTCGACTGTATTTCTTTTCATGTCTGCACAAAAATGATTTTTTTCAGCATTAATTATTATACTACTTTACGAAAAAAATCGTCTGTATTCATCATGGAAAATATCTTTAATAAATTATAACTTAATAAATAATTTGTATTGCGTAAATTTGTATGGGTATATATATATATAAGAAAGTCGTGTGGTAATACTACTTATAATATATTAAAACAAGCGGGCTTTACCTTTGCGGCTGCTAACTACATTTAAAAGAATTTTGAAAATTCGATATTACTTACTAATATAAAAACTTTAAAAATATTAAAATAAAAAAAAAGTATTCCATTAAAAATCAAAACAGTATTTAAACCATAATCATAACAAAGCAACTGATTATAAAAAATCATATTTTTCATAAATTAGTTAAATTTAAATCCGCGCAGTATTTCGGCATTTTCAATATATATCAACATTCTATTTCATTATTGTTTTCGAGTTTTATACTCTCTCATGGCTGATGCGAAAAAACTTTTTCGCATAAAAAATCTTTGCATGTTAACATAGGGATGATAGAGCTATATATATTACTTATCTATGCTCTTACATAGTAGCTGTAGCCATAGATATAGTAATATATATAGAACAGTTTAGCAGCGCCGACTTTGAAAAATTTCTGGGGGGGGGGCTCGAACCAAGGCCGTAGCCAGGATTATTTTTTGAGGGGGGGAGCATCACATTTCTAATACAAGGTCATCAAATATGGTATAATAATGTACACACACTTACCCAAGGAAAAGAGCATATGCACACATAAACAACGGCCTGATTAACACAGGGGCATGGAGCGTGCCCCTGGCCCTGAGTAGCAAAGGGCCAGGGCCCCAAAACTGGTCCTGAAAATGCCATCATAATCTTTGCCATTTAGTTTATAAAATTATGTAAATTGAATTTATAAAACAAAATTAAGAGTAGCAGGGAGGTCACTGGGATAATACGGCCATTGGCCACTTCAATTTGAAACCAATATTGTGCTTATGGTTAAGTTAAAATTGGAGGGGAAAGGGAGAATCTCGAAATAATGCTATATCTTCGCTTTAAGTTTTAAAAACAATATTTGTTCTTACTTTTCATTTTTACTTAAAATGTTAAAATTTCATAAACTATTTTTAATTAAGTTTTGATAGAATGGAGTAGAAGGCTGATTTTTTACCAACTATGTGAATAATACCAGAGCCGGGAATTGAACCCGGGCCATTCCGCTTAACAACGGATGCTCTAACCACTGAGCTACCCTGGCTGATAATCAGCTCAGCACTTCTCACATAATTTATGTTGCCAAGTCACCGAGTCTGCATTAGGCAGCTATATCAAGTGACAAATTTGAACATGGCACAACTCCAATAGGCCATAAAATTTAATTTTTTTTTTTTTTTTAATAGCTGTTAAAAAAAAATAATAATAATTCTAAATATTTTTAATTAAAAGCAGAAGGCCCGGGTTCGATAACCAGCTCTGGTATTTTTCACATAGTTGGTATAAAAAATCAACCTTCCACTCCAAAATTTTCTGAAATGAACTTTCAGGGTTGATGAATAAATTTCTAAATTAAATTAAAATTTCGTGGTTTATTGGAGTTGTGCCATGACTATTAATGTCACTTGATATAGCTGTGTGTACAGATTCGGTGACTTTGCCAACGAATGTTATATGAGATATGCCTAGCTGGTAATCAGCCAGGGTAGCTCAATGGTTTGAGGGTTCGATACCCGACTCTGGTATTTTTCCCATAGTTGGTATAAAAAATCAGCCTTATACTCCAAAATTTTCTGCAATGATCTTTAATTAATTAATTTAACTCCTATTTAAGGCAATAAGACAAATGAAGGTAATATCACTACGTTCATATTTTTCGTACTAAATCGATTTATTACATTTTTCTTACCCATAAGATAGAGAACGTATTGTTTTCGGGTCAAATTTTCTAAATTGAGTTTTTGTTATATTTACACGGTTTGGGGTCCCTTGAATCCAAAAATCCTGTTTTTAGGAATGTTGGTGTGAAAGTTGCCTGAATAATTTTAAGTGAACTTTTGAATTTAATAACAGATTTGAATTCTATAAAAATGTAGGTAAAGTAATGAAACAGGGGGTTGAGGGGGGCGGTAGCTCCCCACACACAGAATTACTTGTCGAATAAAGCTGTTCCGAAGCCTAATTTGAATTGTTTTAACATAGGTTTGCATAACAGTCCTCGATATCTTACCCCTTAATCTCCAATCTGCATTTATTGTAATAAATTTCAGGGTAGTCGTGTGAGTGACACACCAGATTATCAAGCTTTATTTTCCTAAAATAAAAAGTTTCATAAAAAGGGGGGGGGCAATATTATATACCTTTTATTGTTTATAAATTCATGACTTCCATCCAAAAAAGTTCATTTTTATTTAAAAATGCCAAGGGGAAAAAGAAGCAACCAAATAAATAAAATGCAAATATAAATAAAAGAATTTTTTAAAATGGCGAATTAAACATCTCAAAAAACCTTTATAAAAATTATTTTCACTTAAACTTAGGGAAGAGAGTAGCATCAAGCGTATAAAATATTAATACAATAAAAATAAAAAATGTAATAACAATATGGCAGTAACTTTTGGGAAATAGTTATATTACTTTGCATCGATGTTTCTGAAAACTTTTGCTCCTCATGCACAAACCATAAGTGATTGGGATTCCCATAGCACAGCAAAGGGAATCATCTTCCTCTCACCCCCCCTCCGCGCCCCATACAGAGACTTTCAGCCTTTCTTGTTTTTCTTATTTTTTCTTAGTCGATTTATATCCATTTTCAATTGCAACAACCTTACTTTACAGTTATGATTTTGGTAAAAAACTAAATGAGAAATAGAGGAAAGAATTTCTTGTTTAATAGGGAATCAGTATTCAAAATTTCTGGGGGGGGCTCGAGCCCTCGAGCCCCCTTATAGTCGGCGCCACTGGAACAGTTTCGAACAAGGTTTAAGAAAATATTATGATATTAATTAGTTTTTTTGCCTGTCTGCCTGTCCATCTCCATTTCCGAGTAAATCCAATATCTGCTATATGTTGTGAGTGGCCATTAAAGGATTAACGCAAATTTTCTTGAAGTTGAAGATATGTCCAATCGTTTTAGTTCTTTAAAAAAAAAAACACCTAACCCCAAAATTTAATCAAAATCATTATATTTATTTCCGAGTAAACCTAATTTCTATTATATGTTGCGATTGGCAGTTAAAGAGTTAAAGCAAAATTTCCTGAAGATGAGAATATGTGCAATTGTTTTAGCTCTCTCTAAAAAAAAAAAAAAAAAAAAAAAACACTTAACCCCATAATTTAATCAAAATCGTCTAATTCACTTCCGAGGAAACCCTTTTTATGCTATAAATTGCTACTGGCCGTTAAAGGGTTAACGCATTTTTTCCTGACGATAACTATATGTCCATTCGTTTTAGCTCTCTAAAGAACACTTAACCCCAAACTTTTATAAAAATCGTTATATCCATTTCCGAGTAAACCTAATTTCTATTATATGTTGCGACTGGCCGTTAAAGGGTTAACGTGAATTTTACTGAAGATGAGGATATGTCCATTCGTTTTAGCTCTCTGAAGAACACTTAATCCCAAACTTTTATAAAAATCGTTATATCCATTTTCGAGTAAAACCAATTTCTATTATATGTTGCAATTGCCAGTTAAAGGGTTAACGCAAATTTTTAGTTTTGTAAAAAAAAAAAGACATTTAACTTTAAACTTTAATCAAAATCGTTATATCCATTTCTGAGTAGACTCAATTTCTACTACATGTTGCGATCGGCAGTTAAAGGGTTAACAGTAATTTTCTTGAAGCTAAGGATGTTCCAATTGTTTTAGGTCTCTAAAAAGCACTTATCCCAAACTTTTATGAATATCGTTATAACAATTTCCGAGTAAACATAAATTTCTACTTTATATTGCGATTGGCAGTTAAAGGGTTAACTCGAATTTCTCACGGCCGTATTCACCGTTTACCTCAACCTGCGGTTAACCGCGAAAACCCGACTTGAACGCTCAAATGGTATTCACCAATAACCGTAGTTGGTATTACCGCGGCTGAAAAGCAACTCCAAGCTCAGAAACTCTACCCAGCTCTAGAGGAAGGTTAACCGTAATTTTTCGTTACTGAGCATGCGTAAAGCATAAATGAAGCCAAGCAAAATATAAAAATAATAATGGCGGTTTGTTGATGTTATGGGCTCTCCTGTTGCGAGTGAGAAAAAACTTTTTTCTTTCCTTTAAGTGTTAATTATTTTGTTAAAAAAAGGAAGTATGTAATCTTTTACGATAACTTCTTTATTATTGGTATTTATGTATGATTCGTTCATTGCTCTGAATTTTTTACTTAAAAAAATGCTCATACTGCTTAAAAGGAAGTATGTATTCTTTTACGATAACTTCTTTATTGGTATTTATGTATGATTCGTTCATTGCTCTGAATTGTTTACTTTAAAAAATGCTCATACTGCTTTAAAAGTAGTAATGTTATTTTACCAAAATTTTAAATAACGATGGTTAAAAACAAATCGTATAGTTTCCACGGAATATAACCATCTCTGTACACATACGAACCTATTCCGTGCTAATGCTGTTATAAAAATTGAAGCTTATTAATCTCCGTACTTGATTCTTCTGTGCTACATACCATCCGATATAAATTATTTCAATTTATGTCTTGCTCGTTTATTTATTGTTATCTACTTATATTCTACTGCAACATCTTAAATTGTTGAATAAGTAAATAACTAAAAAGAATAATAATCTGCAATCTCATAGGTAAACTGTATACTCAGGTAGAAATATAGCAAATGCTTTATTAATTGTCACAGCAAACTACGTGCAGCTGCACGGATTTATTGGTTTTTATAGTCCATATAATCACACAAATTTTTAAAAAGGGGTTATTAATACCTTAACGATTAATATTTAGAATCTATGCATGCTTATGAAATTGGAGGAATGTAGTTAAAATATTAGGATATGACTGTATATTTACTTTTGTAAAATTTAAATTTTTAATCGGAATAATTATTTTTATCAAAGCAAGTTTAATTTTTCATTTATTGCACGTAAATATTGGCTCTTTCAAAAATGACTTTAGTAACAAAATGGGAAAAAGTTTAAAATAGCATCATATACAAATATATCTAGACACGCGGCAGCGTGTCAAGCCAAGTTCAAGCAAAGGAAAAGGCTAAGTAGCGCCGAGTGTAATATTACACGAACCACTTGGTGCCACTTTTGACCCTTCTATAACTCAAAACCTCTTTAACGTAAACACATAAAACTACGTGTGTTTAATTATATCCATAAGGACATGTAAAAGCCCAAATTTCATGAAGCTAGCTCAAACGGTTTTAAAAATATGAAGGTCAAAAGGTCGTAATTTTTCTCACTGACTGACATATAGTACCTAAACCTAACCTACTTCCAGATGACCTAGAAAGATGAAATTTGGAATCCAGCTCGGTAATTGTGTGTAAGCGTAGGAAAAAATCAAAAAAAGTCAAAAAATAAATTTTAGCACTGACTGACTGACTACTTCAAAACTGACTTTTATTTCTATTAAGGGCCATTGCATGACGTAACATTTTCATGTAACTGATTAGTTTTATGTTTATGAACTGTTCTTTAGAGAGTAGAAAAATACATATAGAATTTATGCGGTTCATACAAAATGTATGCATAAAATCTCTCTATATTGAAAAAAAGTAACTACCGCTGCCGCTGCCGCCTTTCAAATCGCCGCGTCTTTTTATCTTTCTTGGCTTATATTAAAAGAACTACTTCATATAAAAACATGACATTTTGTAGTTTTGTACATAAATGATCAATAAACATAATAAAGAAAACCGTTTTTCTATAAATAGAATATTTTATGAGATATACAGGGCTGAAGTGAGCAAAAAGTTTTCTGGTATAAAAGTTTTATAGACTCAAAAACTATTCATAGCAGCTCAATAATTTTTTAGCAGAAGATACTTCAATATACCGCGGAGTGCAGTGTGCAATCAGTTTTTAATTTTTACAATTTTTAAACTTTTTATAGATTTAAAAAAAAAAAAATTCTTGTTTTTTTCTGCGTTCTTTTTATGCTTTTTTCTCTTTATTGCGTCTATTAAAAATACTATTTCGTATAAAAACTTGATATTTAGTAGTTTAGTTCAAAAATGTACAGTAAATACAATGAAACAAACCGTTTATCGGTAGCCTAATTATGTCAAGAGTTATATTAATTCGAAATTATCTTCATTTCTGATATAAAAATTCTCATTAAAGAAAAAATATTATTTTTTAAATTTATGTCATGTTGCCAACAAAAATATGATAAACACAATTCAATAAACTGATATCTGACTATTTAATAATAATTACATTGCTATAGTAAAAATATAGATGTTGTTGAAATTCTTGAAGCATGTGACTTAAAAATATCCATGATTTTTTTTTTTTTTTTTTTTATGAATAGATTTTATAATATTTATTATATAAAAACTTTTTACAAATATTCAAAACATGAAACCAATTGAAATAAACTCAATTTATTTCCCGGAATAGCGTTAAAAATAAATAAATCAATAAATATGGACAGTATTTATTTTTTATTATAGTGACGTCATAGTCTTAGGACAGTGACGTCATAGTCTTGGAAAATGACGTTCGGAATCATCTGTTTTGTGTCTATGTAGTTTTTCAGAATAAATCTTAACTAAATAAAACATAAAATTTTATTCGAAAGTTTTTGCTTTAAGAAAGTGAAATCGATTGGATTAAAAAAAAAAAAAAAAAAAAAAAAATGAATTTTATGAATATTATTCAGTGATAATTTTTTTAAATTACAAATATCTATAACAATTGCTGTTATTTAAAAATGTGAGATCTTAAAGTAGGTTAGATTTGACTTGTCCAGTTTTCATTACATCAGTCATTTTATAAACTTATTCAACATTTTAATTCTGATAAAAACCTTATGTATTTAATGTATATGTATACATATGTATATAAAAACTTTACAAACGTTCTTCATGCCTAAACCAGTAACAGTATAAAAGTGAAGTACATATATGAGATTCAATGAATAAACAGGTAGCGTATTAAAAAGGTAGCAGATAAAGAATGGGCAATGCGCACTATTATCTCTAACATTCAAGAGAATGTAGTCAATAGCATAGAAAAGAAAACCACGCAGCGGAAACGCAAGAAAAAACATTAGATTTCAATACCTGCCTAGTTTTCTTTACAAAAAGTAATGATATCCCAGCAAAAACATAAATGTAAAAAAAGAGAGCCAAGTTCAATACAAAAATTATGCTTGGCTGGGGGCTTCGCTGCAAAAAGAATGGAGATCTAAATGAGTGCCAAGTTCTATGCAAAATCGAAATATGTATTTATAGGAACAAAATAACATTATGAACAAGTATTAAACTCTATTTCTTTGCTTTATTGGATACCTATAACAACTGCTTTATTTAAAAATGTGATATCTTAAAGTAGATTAGATTTGACTTGGCCAGTTTTTATCAGAATTAAAATGTTGAATAACTTTATAAAATGACTGATGTAATGAAAACTGGCCAAGTCAAATCTAATCTACTTTAAGATATCACATTTTTAAATAAAGCAGTTGTTATAGGTATCCAATAAAGCAAAGAAATAGAGTTTAATACTTGTTCATAATGTTATTTTGTTCCTATAAATACATATTTCGATTTTGCATAGAACTTGGCACTCATTTAGATCTCCATTCTTTTTGCAGCGAAGCCCCCAGCCAAGCATAATTTTTGTATTGAACTTGGCTCTCTTTTTTTACATTTATGTTTTTGCTGGGATATTAATTTAGCTAAACTTCCTATATTTCTATAAAAACATTTGTAACATACTTTGTTCTCAATCTTCGTATAATTAATCTGAATATTTCCCTTCATAGTAGTATATGGCACACCATTTGTTACAATATACATTTCAGTGCAACTGCATTTTTCAAATTACACTATTAATTTAACAGTAATATGTTATTCTTTTTAAGTTCATCATTTTTAGATTATTTCAGCGCATTATCTGTGAAATGTGCAGATCAGAACAATCCATGATATGAAGATCAGAACAATAGTGAAATGTTCGTGGTTAAAGAAACAACAGTACACTGAACTGACTAAAAATTTATGTGATTTAATTGCAAATTAAAGGCAAATGCCAAGTGAGTTGTTCTGTTGACGCCTTCTGTTTTAATAGAAGGTATGTTCAATGGGGTAGCTTTCTTAGCTAGTCTTGTTGATGTTGTAAAGGCAGTCTACAGTATGAACCTAATCGTATGGTGGAATGCTCTGCATGAAGGCCTTTCTAGAGGATCCTTGCCTAACTAATCTGATTGGTAAGTATAACAGCTCTATTTTTCAATGCTTTTGTCTATGATTCTAATTTTAAATGAATAATTTGAATAAAAAAATAACTATGTAAAAAAATGCATTTCAATGTTACGTATATTTGGAGTCTTTTTCCTTTTGAAAATGGAGGGTTACACAAAATTTTAGATTACATTTTTTTTTTTTTCTTTTCTTTTACTTATTAAATGCAGTGCTATTATATTGCTGTTTTTTCTCAGTATTCATTTATAAAAAGTCGATAACCATTGTTTTTGAATGAGATTGGGGGAGGGGGATGCTATTCCTTGTACTATTATTTGTTCTTGTTATTATTATTATTCCTATGGTTATAACTTGAGCTTTGGGTTTTCATGTACACAGAGTATTCATACATGTATAATAGTGATTGTTATGGTATGTAATTTTGTGCAAAGCAATGTTGCGATACAGCTGTTAATTCAAGATGAATAAGGTGAGTACATTAAAATTATTTATTCCAATAGCTAAACTGAAGAAATTTATACATTACTGTTATTATAAATAACTATTATTAATTTATTGAAATATTTCTCTTAAAAAACTCATGACTCGCAGATGCTTACTTTAAAAAGTTTACATTATATATATATTTTTTTGTAATAACAATTTTCATGTCAGTTATATTACTTACTAGCAAGCTTTGCTTGACACTATATTTAACTTTTTTTCTTTTTTAATTAAACAATAGAAATGTTTAAATAAATATATTTTCATTAGCATTTTAACTATATTCAACAAATCAAAACTGTGGACAAGTACTGTAATTTTCCAGCTGTTAAGGAAATATAAATGGCATTAATTATTTGAATTTTATTATGTTGATAAAAAACAAAGTTAATTTAAAGTAAATAATAGGCGCACTCATTAAGGAATTGCTTTATAGTATAGGACCCTTTATAGAAAATTTGAAATTTTAAACCAATGTAGGCTTGATACTTTTTGCCAAGGTATGTGCAGCTTTATAAGATAACAATCATTTTAATGCATAGTTAAAATGACTAAAACCTGCTTCATAAAAAAAAAAAAGCTGATAAAACTGATGTTATAAAAAGTTTTAAATTTTTTATTTAGATTTATTTTTTAAATATTAATTTCAGTTAATCGAATAATCTTATTTATTATTATTTTGTCATGATTTTGTTTGTAAAGTAATATGGACAAATCTTTTGTGTAGGACCCTCTTGGCAATTTTTATTTTTTGCCAGATTAAATGTGAATTATCTCAATTGCATAATTATAGACTTTACCGAAAATCATTTGAGCTACTTAATTGCCAATTTTTTTATTTCACCAAGGGGGTCCTATACTAAAGCTGTTCCCTAATGCTTTTGTGAAATATCAGTAATGTATAAGCATCATGAAATAATCATATTCAGACATTGTGAAATGGATGTAAGAAAGCACCACAACTGGCGTTTTAAAGTGATAATTACAAAACTTTGAATAAACACCATAAAATTCAATAAACTCACAACAATTGTTTCGAGTCAAAAGAACACACGACCCTTCGTTTGGCGAAGAAAGTAGGCACGAGCACTGCACTCATGTTGCCGCTTTAACTGCAGCCTACATTCTTTGCCTGACAAAGGGTCGTGTGTTCTTTCGAACCAAAACAATTGTTGTGAGTTTATTGCATTTTATAATGTCTGCAGTTTGAAGAAAGTCACACTTATTTAACTGATGCTGAAAGGCAAGCAAGTGATGCAGTAGCAAAGCGTCCATGGAAGTGATGGAAGCAGAGCTTCCCTTATTTAAGATTTAAAAAAAAAAAAAAAATCAAGTAACGTCGCTTTGTCGAAAGACTGAATTGATTCGTCTTCTGCTTTTGGAAACGCTTTGCTTCAGCACTTCCATAGTTTTCTAAACCATGCCTCACCCTTAATATTATGTATCAGCAATCACAGAGTGAGCATTAAATGCACTGCACAAGGAACTGTGAATATCTGTTGGCGTTGGCGATTTTCATTGTATTGTCCATCACCAGTTTTAAGTTGCTTCCAGAAACTCAAGAAGCGAGTTTCTGTCATAAGGACTAGAAAATGCACAGGCTGAAATTTTGAGAACTAGGCCCGACACGTACTTGCTTATCCAGCCTACCCCGTTTATTTTTAATTTTGCAATGTAAGGCTTGGCCTAGACAAAAAACGATAAAATCAGAACCGACCTAATCTTTTTTTTAAAGATAAATATAAAACACTATGCCCTGCACAAAATAGAATTTAATTTAGTATGATAGGACTTATTTCAATATATTCTTCCATAGACATGCAACAACTGTGTATCATTTCCTAGCATCGGTTACTATATTTATTTCTTAAAATTTCTATGTTTTAGCTTTAGCATAAGAGCACTTTGGCGGATTTTAAACTTTTGTTGTCATTTTGGCAATTAATTAAATTAGTTATCACAATTGCATAAGTAAAGACAATGGCAACAAACGTCTGAGCTAATTTGGTGCGAAATATCAAGGAGTCCCATACTAAAGTTGTTACATTTCTTTAGCACGACTTCTCTCAATTTTAATTAATTTAAAAAAAAAATTCTTTTTTGACATCAGAAGAAATTATTTATTTATTTTTGGCAGAATTTTGTTTTTTCTTTTAAAGTTTTTAACGTTACAATGGGATTTTCTTTAATATCTTTTGAACCAATTATCTGATTGAACTAAAAGAATATGGCATTAGCTAGATTTTACAGTAATTAATTAGTATACCAACTTTTGTTAAAACCTAATAATTTTGATAGATATAATGACAAACTTTCAGCTGTATACATTTAGGTAAAAACAAAAATGTTTGCACGTTCATTCAAGGAGACAGATAGAAAATGGTAACGATGGAAAAATCAGTGTTTGAAAGAAATAGTATAATCTGCCGTACTAAAAGAAATGCATGTATTTTTAAAAAATTATAACTTAAAAAAAAAAAAAAAAAAAAAAAAGGTCACGGTTCCACAACTTCATCAAGAGCAGCTTCACATAATATGCAGATCACGAATGGATTGGATTTGGGAATAAGGCTGATTGACTGCTGTAGGTTCTGGGCCTCAGTGGGAATGCCCTTCGAGGGGGTCTTTCTAAGGTGTCCTAGCCCATATTTATGCAAGTTTTGGAGAAGACCATGGAAAACTGTGAATGGCTAGGCCGACACGCGTGACATGGGATCAAATCTGGCACCTCACGTCTACCAGCTTTGAACATAGAACCTCTTGGCCACTGGTGGGCGCATGTAGATCACGAAAGTAAACATAAACCTCGTCCTGTGATGGCAATAGATGGGACCACTTGCAGCTTATGCTCAGTAATAGTTTGTTCCTGTTGCAACTATATCTATTTTTAAAATTTTTGGAAGTTTCGTGATGTAGGGTATAAACATAATTTTTGTGATTTGCTAATTTATTTGTATTACCAAACTCTATTTTAATTTATTTTTATAAAGAGTAGTTAGTGCAGTGGCTCTTTCTATCGAATTTAATATCAGATTTATGTTCTTTTATTCTATTTTTCATTTTCTGCTTTGTCAAGCTTCGAAATAAGGCCTTTTAGTTTTAATACACTGGTTGCCGATCTCACATGACTGGCATCGCAAACAGCACTCCCCATCATGCACTGGTGCGAGATTAGCCGCCAATGTGTTAAACATGTTTAATGAAGGTTTCAATGTTAATTTAAGTGGATTTTTTCTTTTAGATTTTTGAATAGGAGACTATGTGAAAAATGCCAGAGCCGAGAATCGAACTCGGGCATTTTTCACATAGTTGGTTTACGAAAAATTTAAATCAGTCTTTACACTCCAACCTATTTAAAATGAATATTCCCGGTTGATGAATTCATGAATAAAAAAATTTCTAAATTGAAATTTCATAGTCTATGGAGTTCTGCTACGATTAATATTGTCTGACCTGTTACATCTGTGTTTACAGACAAGGTGACCTTGCCAACGGTTGATATGTGAGGAATGCTAGGCTGGTTATCTGCCAGGGTGACTCAATGGAGGCAGAGCATCTGCACGTTAAGCGGAAGGGCCTGGATTCGATTCCCGGCTCTGGCATTTTTCTCATAGTTGGTTTATGAAAAATTTAATCACCTTTACACTCCAACCTAATTAAAATGAGTATTCACGGTTGATGAATTCATGAATAAAAAAATTTCTAAAGTTAAACTATACTTATAAATTATTTTAATTGTCCATGTATGAATAAAATCATTCCATTTGCAAGCATTTCTGTGATAAAGCTATCAATATTATTGTACAACACCTCATGTATTCCCTAATTAAGGGTGACTGACAACATTTTTATTAACTCACTTTCTTGTTTGTTTGTCCAGTACAAATCTTGCAATCGAATTTTAACTAACATCTCGACTAGCTAGACATTTGAAACTTTTCGAATAGCTCAGAACACGATGACATACTTTTATTCAATTAATAAATGTTTGAAAATTTCTTAAAATTTCTTTCTTTGTTACGCATTTGATCATTTTCTTTCAAGTTCGTGTGATAATTCATCAAAAAAATTATTTTAAAGTACTTATTAATACATAGAATTGTCAAGTTTATATGATTCAACAGAAAATTTGAAAATGTGGTATATAAAAAAATTCCTTTTATCTTGTAATTATTTTAAGAAAAATAAAAAGTATTTCGAGATGTGTAAACAAATTGCTCTTTATGCAAACAAGATAAATTTTATCAAAATTAATAAAATTTTATTAAAGCGAAAACAAGAAATTTATTGTAATAATGAATATTGTTAAAAGTTAAATACATTATTTTGCAGTAGATAGGCAAATTATGGATGATTGTTTTTACTGCTTTTAACACTATTGGAAATGTAAAATCAGTAATCTGCGAGAATATTTTCACCAAGGAAAATATTGTCATAAGCATTAATGCCCAATATAAAAATTTATCTGTAATATGTTAAGTTCATACAAAATAAATAAAAAATATAAAAATTAAAATAAATGAATTACATTCCAAGTATAGATAAATTTATCAAAGAGAATATTCTCTTGGATATTACTTTATTTCTTTATATAAAAGATTATTATTGTACTGTAATTATTTTGAGGAGAATATTCTTATTCTTAGAAAATAACTTCAAAAAGTTCAGGATTATAGTGGTGAAATTACAGAATGTGAAATTTATTAATATATAGTCATAAGTAATTATTTTTTATAAGAATAAAAGCAACGGCTATTACTGTAATGTACTTAAAATATAAAATATGAGAACTATTAGCACACTGTATATTTCATTTTAATTCTCTTTTAAATTTCAATGTTTTATTTATTTATTTATTTTTCAAATCACTGTCTGAAATGTTTCACATGCTGTAGTAAAATCTAAACATATAAATCATTTATTTGTTCTCAATAAAAATAATTCTTATTAGAGCAATTACAAAGATTATTAACATTTTGACACTGAGAACTGCAAAAAATTCCTTTATTATTTCTTTTTTTTAAGTAACTTTTATGAAGTAATATGCATTTTTTTTTTTTTTAATATAAAATATTCAGTAATTTATTTTCATAAACTAACAAACTTTTTCCATCCATTTTTATATAAGATATGTGCAATTTAAAACAAAAAAAATCAAAAATGAAAGTTAAAATTCAAAGCTTCTTTTCGATAGAAATGAAAATAAACAGAAGCTAAAAACACCGGTTATCACGTGAACCTCTTGGCCAATAAGCGTTCAACAGTTTCAAGCAGGTTGAAATACTCTTGGTTCAACAACTTTACTTCCCAAGTAAATGGTGAATACCGATTTGTCACTCCCGGTTATTCGGGACCGACCGGCAGCTTCTGAACCGCCAGTTCTACTGGCGGTTAAGGTTATCGGTGAATACGGGCGTCAAACGACAAGGCTAAGTTCAATCGTTTTTTCGACACAAAAATGTCCTAAACAGCCAGAAACATTAGATGGAAACGATAAATTTCTTTAAATGTCGTTATTCCATACAAAAAAAAAAAAAAAGAACAAAAGAGAGAAAGAAAAATGAGTATCTGGAGTTTCGAGTAACTTTAGTACATAAATTATTCATAAATTTTATTTGCTAAATTATCTGTGTGTATTCCCGTGTATATTCACTTGGGGAAAGACATCCATAAGAGAGTAAAATGGCCGTCTTTCCCGGAGTAAAGAAGGCATCACTTTTTCGCCCTCGCTGATCAATCTATGGCTGGGATTGCGGTGCCTCGCTCAACACTATCTTACGCACAAACTCTGTCTTAAGATGTAAACAAAACGTAAGTCGTATTGCAGTGCCTCACTATCTTACGACAACCTCAGAGCTATCTTAAGCCGAATCGTAACTGGATGCGCGCGCAATCACAACATAGCTCGCTCGGCGTCTCCCATTGGCTGGCTGGCTTTCTCTCACGAGGACACGCGGAGGACTTACGCTTGAGGCACCGCAATACCAAGTTAAGATCGTTCTTAACCACGCCCATCTACGATAGTTCGTAACATTTAAGATAAGACTTAAGAACGAGGCACTGCAATCCCAGCCTATGTCTTATTATTATATCTATAGCTGTAGCAGAAGCAGAAGCACGTACTCAACTCGTACCTGTTGTCTGAATGAATTATTTATTGTTAGAAAAATTGAATAGCTGTGAAAAGGTAAGAATCTATTTCAATCTATATAAAATTTCTAATATTAATTGAAATTACTTATCATATTAATAATTTTACTTTAAAGCTGGTTTTCTTGTGTGTTATTTTGTATGTCAGCATTTTGCTTCACTCTATCCGATAGTTTCAAAATTTGCATGAGTCTTTAGAGAACGTCATTTTTATATATGTCTTGTTAATTAGTAAGTGTTATAAATATTTCTTTTTATAACAACGTCAGTGATAAGTTATGTGCATTATATGTTATTTAGCTCTCTGTAAAGGAAGAGCAAACTATCTGGTGCTTTTCTAATTAAATATTTCTCTGCAAAAACACTTTTTTTTCTTTATACCTGAAACATATTAATGCAGATGACTATTTAAAGTAATTAAATGGAATTATCGATGAAATTTCATTAAATGACGATGGTTAAATTACTTTTTAAATACAATGTTTTAATAAATTAACAAATACTTTACAAAATCGACGTTTCGTCATCCAAGTTTTAAGAACGAATTAGTTTCAACAACACAATAAATGTAAATAAATAAATGAAATTTCAGAATAAAAATATAACCTTAAACGTAATTGAAAAGCATTAAAACTTACAATATATGCAACATGAACTATTTGTTTTCTTTTCATTTTGAGATTTCTGTTGACTTTATAATATATCACTAACGTATCAAATACTTTACTTCCCACTCAGTTAATTTGCAACATTCGAGAAATTCTAAAACCGCATTCAAATGAATGGACACACTTTGGTATAAAAATTATCAGAATACATAAATAAATAAAATAAACATATTTCAAGCTACCAAATGATACGCTTTCATTTCTCCACAAAATCATCAAAATATATATTTAAATAAACACATTATATATTCAAACAAACAAAAAAGTATAGGTTCAGATTGTTTCACATTGTAACAGAACGTTTCTATTCACGTTTTGAATTTTTCATTAGCACTTCATTAAATGTTACATTATTCTTATGTACCAAGTAATTTAATATTCAGTGTTATTATTCACTAGTATGTGTTTAGTTTGAATAACATTTTTTTTTATTATTCAAAGTGAAAATCATTTTTTTATGGACCCTGAAATCTGCAAAATCTTAAAATCCGCACAACCTCTGGTCCCGAGCTGTGCGGATTTTTGACTCTCTGCTGTATATATTAACTTGAATTTGTATATTATCCAAGTACTTAAACCAAAATATTATAATTTTTAGGCATGACCAAAAATCTGGAATCACCGTGGACACGGCGATTCTGGATTTTCGGCTTTGGGCAGTATATCCTAAATATTTTCAATTAATTTGTAAATGTGTTTAGATTTCTAATGCTGTATGATTTCATTTCATCTACTTTACTTAAAAAAAAAAAAAAAAAAAGTGGCGTTTTTTTTTTTTTTTTTTTTTTAAATTTGTGTAGCAACCCTGATTTCTTTTTTATTATTTTAGAAATGACTGCCCACAAAGAAATTTGTGTTGGTCTCAATAAAGGGCATAAAGTTACAAAAAATGTAACAAAGCCAAGACCTTCAAGAAGGAAAGGAGTAAGTAGTTTTTTTTTCTTTAAGTTGTTTCTCTTTCCTTTGATATTGCATATATTTATGAAAAAAGCAACTTTCTTAATTAAAAAAGTGTAAAGAAACAGATACTAATTGTCAGTTCCACTTTATTCGATGGCTATTCCTGACAGACGGTACAGTAATATTGTATAAAATATACTCAGCAAGCACTGTTTGTATTCAGTGAAGTAGTCAGTCCAACAAATATTCTCACAGCAGTGCAAGACAGGTAGAAATTATCTAAGTCCCTAGTTTGCTGGACCAGTAATTTCAAGATTCTACTGGTCCGTACGTATTTCCACTGGTCAGTTTATTCATTCTATTATATTTTTAAAAGTTTATTTTAAAGAAAATAATTTTGAAAAATGTTTAAACAAAAAAAAAAAAAAAAAAAAAAAATGTGCTTACAATGAAGCCAAAGCACTGTAAGCTCATTTTATGTACAAAATTAAACAATACTGCTCTGACTGTATAAAAAATATTGTTCTTTATCTTTACGCTTTTTGATAAAATAGATCGTTTATTTTTATTTCTCTTAAAAAAAAAAAAAACCTTTTTGCTTTCTCGCTTCTGCCTTCTTTCTATGTTCGCAGATCGTCTGCAACGTGCATAATATGCTTGCAGATAATTGAGTTTACTGTATTCTCAGTTTCTAACTTGTAAAAGATTTTTGTACGTACCTGTATGCTGTATGTGAGTTTAGTTCTATAATTGTAAAAAAAAACACCACTGGCCACTGTAGTTTGTGGAAGGCTACATTTCAATTGTAGCTGTATATTCAGTACTCAATGTTCTGCAATCTGTATTTAATTGCTATTTATTATCTATCTTCCTCTTTTCTCTCGTGAAAAATCAAACCTTAGATTTCTTTTGTCAAGTATATTTTTCTTTCTTAGTCCTTTGCATTTGTATTAATTATCAATTTTGTATTTTTTAATATTTCAGAATTTAACAAAGCACACTAGATTTATTAGGGATATAGTAAGAGAAGTGTGTGGTTTTGCTCCCTATGAAAAACGGGCTATGGAGTTGCTCAGAGTATCAAAAGATAAGCGAGCATTAAAATTCATTAAAAAAAGAGTAAGTTATATTTTGCATGTGTTTCGATACTTAAATTGTTATTTAAATGAATTCAAGGAATAGATGCACTATGATCCACCATTTAGCAAGTTTCAATAATGTGCCCTTAAGTCACTAAAATGACATTTCAAAATTAATGAAATTGCTATGATTTTTAATTAGATAATTAATGAATTTTTAATGTAAGCAAAAACTTATATTTAATATGTTCATGCTGGTGCATTTTGTTTACTTGAACGTATTTGATGAAATTTCCAAGCAAAATTGTTCAAGAATACTTGCAGCCTGAGATATTTCTAACTCCTCCACAAGCGTATTTTACACATTGAAATTAAAAAATACTCCTTAAAATTTTTACCGTATTTTCACACTTTGTATTTTTAGGTTAAAACTAGTGTATTTTATTCATGTAATTGAAAAAGTATATTCTTCAATTCAGTGCTCTGCATACTTTTTTTAATCAATAAATGTCTTCTTTTACAGTGGATAAAAAAAGTTTGTATAGTTAAAGTCATTTTGAGCAGAGTTGGCACAGTTTTTTGGTTCTTTTCCTTTCCAAAAAATTCAAATTTTTCATTCTGTTGTCCCTTTTTTAATTGAAATTTATAAATTATTTTTATGTAAATAACTTTTACTTTTAATTCAGTTTTTTTTCAATTGTAATTTTGCTTCAGAGAAAGTAGTTATGTGTTTTATGTGTGATTGGCTTGCTTCATTATTAAAAGTTATTATATATATGGGGGGGGGGGGGAATCTAGAAATTGTAGAAGAAAAATAACTATATTAATTATTTAAAAAAATTATAAATGAAAGGGTCTAAGGCTTAATGCAGTAAAGTAAAATAAAAAATAATGAACAGCACATTTATTTTGTATAAGATATAAAGAGAAAATTGTATAATTAAAAGAACTGCTCTCATCTTTGTTTTATTCAAAACTGAACAAAGTGCTCTTTAAAAAATTTACGTATATGGTATTTGTTATAACATGGTAATTAATATAGCAGCCCATTTTCTTATCTATATACCATATCCAACAGCAAGATATAATGATTTTGAATTATCAAGTAAAAAAGTTGCATTAAAATTTGTCCAGGTCGTTTAAAAAAAAAAAAGATTTGTGCAAAACGTTCTCCATTCAAGGACATTTTGAGAATTATTTCATTAAAACGTAACAGCACTAGAATTAAGAAAATAACATTAAAAATTTGAAATAATTCTAATTGCAAAAAATTCTACATCAGATGAAGAGTGTTTTCTTAAAATAGAAAATTTAGTTTCAAAGAAAGCTATAAAATTTCTAATTTTATTTAAAATATTCTTTTCAATATGTAACTTTCAAATGGATTGCAATATTCCATTACATAATCCAAAAATATAATTTTTTCTTAAATCTTTTCTTATAGGTAACGTTTTTATTGTATTGGAGTTTTTTAAATTTTTCCCTAATTCATTAAATTAAAAATTTTATTAAGTTAATTTGTATCATTAAATTGTAGGAAAGGCATGTTAGGTTTAACATTCACTATTGACAAAAAGTTTTTTTTTTTTTTAACTGATAATAATAATCCTGTTACTATCATTTACATCATTTTAATGAAAACTCAGTACTACAATAAGGGAATATTTTTAGAAATTCTGAATATGATTTTAGCTATAATAAAATTTAATGCATTTTTATAAAACAGTTCTTTAATTCAAGGATCAGATCGACAAAAGTGTAAAATAAATAAATAAAACTTTATGAAAAAGATAAACATTACAGCAAAATATAAGAATTCAGGTGGCATAAGAAATAAATGATTTGATTGTTTTATTTTTAAACATGAAAATAAATGTTTGAACAACATGGCTATATGAAAACGTTTTTAATTAGATGAGATATAAGAGAATTTCATGTCTGAAAGTGCAGACTTTGTTTCTTTGTTACAGGCATGAGAATTATCTGCGGTTTTCCGCTTTTTTGTGATTTTCGTTAATTTTGCGATTTTTTATTTTGTTAAAATCAAACTCCAATAACGATCAATGTTCAAGCGCTCCTTGAAAAACTTTAGATTCTCAATCTTTTTCCATCCAAAATATAAATGTCAATATTCATTTTAAACATGCTTTATCATATTCTATAACATATAAAAGAACAGAATTATTCAATATTTCTCACTCATCTAATATTTCTGTCCCCCACCTTTTTTTCATCTCTAACCATCGCCAATCAAACATTCTGTAGGAAGCCTTTTATTTTTGAATATTTATCTATCCACAACAAAAATGCTAATATTAATTTCAAACTTACTATGATATTCTAGAACCCATAAAGAAGAAGAATTGTGTTTAATATTTCTCACTCATGAACTACTTTTTACCCCCCCCTTTCCCATTTTCCACCACCAATCAATGTTATTAAATGTTGATTGCTAGCAAATGGTTTTTTTTTTTTTTTTTTTTTTTTTTAACATGTTCTATTGTGCTGATGTGTTACTCTTTTAGTTTAATTTGTCACTTTTAAAATATTTTGTACAGTTTTTTCCTATGAGCATTATTTTTTCATTTGAAATAAATTTTACAAACACATTTGTATAGTTTTTCCCGCACGCGTTATTTTTCATTTGAAATTAATTTTATGAACACACATGTTTCCTCTTTTTTAAATTTTCTACACTCTCATGCCTGTATAGAAAATCACAACCTGCAAAAAAAGCTGAAAAATCTCATCCCTGTTTATTGTTAATAATTTAAATTATTTTTAGATGAAGTAATAACTAACATTGGAGTATTAATTACTTTTTAAAGTGGCAATTTTATTTACAAATATGTATAATGTGACTGGAAAACATATGCTAATGAAAACCTGGTTTAAACCAAAAAAAAAAAAAAAAACCTGGTTTTTGCCAACTCTGATTTTGAGTAAAACTGTAAACATTTGTATCATTAATAAAAGTTTTAAATAGAATTTTATCATTATTAATGTTTATTAGAATGTATAAATTGAGTCGCACATTTTGTAATAGTACAATAAAATATTGATCAGTCCCTGTATATGACTTGAACTCATAACTTTGAGTTCATATACATACATACATTTTATTATTGAACAAAAAGTAAAATTTAGTATGAGTTCACAAAAAATCAACTTTTTTTCATTTCCACTTTTTTTTTTTTTTTTTTTTTTTTAAATCATAACAAATTCACTCCTTTAAAAGAGGTCATGAATATTTTCACTCCTTGAAAAAAAATCCCACCAATATCTCTTCCCTTCACACTTTTTCCGGGCTTAGGACTGACAATTGTAGTAGTGCTATTTATCATATTTAGAAATGGTATGTTTAGAGTTTTATTTTTTTTTTAAATTTTATTTTCTATAAAAGTGGTACAAATTATTACATAGTATTATAGTATAGTATTACATATTTAAATAATTTATTGTGATAGTAAAAAGTTTGATCAGTGAAGAAGCCAATCAAAAGAAATTGAATCAGGAAACGCATTCCCCCCCTCTCTAATTCTTGGAAAAAGAAAAATTGTAATCCTTTCATTCAGCCCTTTCCACTCTCCCCCTTCCCCCCCCCCCCCTCACTAAAACTGGTGGAAGAAAACGAGTGGAGGGGACGAAAAGAGCGATTTCGACTGCCGTCTTCAGCCATAAAAACTGATTTTCGTGGATTTTTTTTTTTTTTTTTTTTGGGGGGGGGGGGGGGGGAGAAGACCGAGAAAGAAAGAAAAAAATGTTTCTTGATCGATCCAGTTAATTGGACATTTCTTAAAACTGAATGTGAGCCACCTGTGGTACACGAGGGTATGAATATGTTAATTGGAAGATATGATTAAAGAGGTGCTGATAAATTGTAATATAAAAATAATACATTTATCGATTATATATATGTATTAATCATTTTTATGTCATGAAATTTAATAAATTTTAAAATTAGTTGATTGCTGGGATGAATTACTTGCCCTCACTGAATATGTGTATTGTTGATTGAGTAATCTGAGCTATTAAACTAATTTTTAATATTACTGAAAAAAAAAAGACCAAACTATGCTTATGAAACTTTATGCAGTTTTCAATATTGGTTTGTTTTTAAAAAATTCATATTTAGAAAACAAATGTTGTCCTGTCTATATCTTTACCCCATGTTTCTCAGCTGCGTTCTGTATGTTAGAGTGCTGACCTTTATGTAGCAGTGTCGTACTTTTTATTGCTCCACAGTTTAATAGAATTTGTTACAGATTGTGATTGTAGTACTTGGTAAAATCATTCTTTAAATAAATTTAATGTAATAAAAATTAATTTTAAATTAGTTAAATGCTATGATGATTTACTTGCCCTCACTGAAAATATATATTGTTGATTAAGTAATCTGAGCAAATGAACTATGTTGATTTTGATTTATTTTAACTTTTAAGTACCGTATATTTCCGAATATAAGCCGAGAGTATGTTTTTCCCTGCAGAAATTTGCCCAAAATTGCAAACCCGTGTATAAGCTAAATTGAAAAAATACTCTTTTAAAGTTAGAGAATATTGCCAATCTATAAAACTTTTAGAATAATCTAAATGTAAATAAAAAACATTTTTGTTTTGTTACACGGAGCGCGGGCATGTTCTGAACTAGAATTGGCAAAGAAATCGCCATGCTTAAACAAATAAAATGTCTTATTACTTACCTTAACAAACTATAAATCTGGTATTTTCAACTTTGCCTCGCTTTAATAGAAAACCAATGAAATCTGTAAATTACTTTTATATTCCCCAGCAAGCAATCATACAAATAGATCGTTACAACAACGCTGGTATCGCCATCTGTTGCATAATTTAGGAATCAAAAAGAAAAGAAGTATCATTCGATTGATGGTAAATTCGGCAACATGTTTAAATCTTTTATTTTAGAAAAAAGTACGACTCAAAACTTTCTAAAAGATATATAAAGAGGATTTTTAAGAGTTCATTATTGTAAAATATCATGGTTTTGTCATTGTAAACAAAATGGAAATGTTTAATCAAGCCATATGAAAATCACTTTTTCAAACGGCGACATGTCATCCGATTGACAATTTATGATTTTCTTATTTAAAAACTGTTACAAAAAAGTTACCTTATAGATTTTTTTTTTTTTTTTAAATTAAATATGCAGCAAAATTCTAGTTTTTAATAGTAATTTTATGCTTTTAAAGTGAAATAAAATATGAAAAAAAAAATGCTGGCGACGTCACTTTTCCTGTTATAAAACATTGACCACTAGAAACATTTTAAACAGAGATGATTTAATTGTATAAATTAAAAATATAATCGCGAGTCCTGTTTTTTTCAAGTTTCTCTTATACTATTTCCGAATCAGAGAAGTTACTCCGTTCATGCTATCTGCCAATGACGTCGGCTACCGGCAGGGTACTAGCTCTGATGCTCTGAAGCATTATTGCTTTGGCGTACGTATACATTGCATGCAAAAATTAAACCAGTTTTATTTTTTTTAAGTGTGTAATATACATATTTTCTATTTATTTAGATTAGAAAAATGCTTTTTATGGTTGATATGTCCTAAATTGTTTGTATGTTTACTTTTGAATGCTGTAAATTTGATCTTGGGCAATAAATGCTTCATTGTGAAAAGAAAAAATTAACACACGTGACTACATTGGGCTGCTCTAGAAACAACTTTAAAATTGCTAATTTAAGAGTTTTATATGTGATAATTATTTAAAAATAAGGTTTAATATCACTATTTTATTTTATATGCAGTTTTTAAGCTTAAAATATATTTATTCAGTCATTGTTTCTAATGTATTTTGCTAGAAATGTGAACTCGTATATAAGCTGACCCCTGTACTATGTACTTTAGCTTCCGAAAAAATTCCAAAAATTCTCGGCTTATACATGGAAATATATGGTAGTTAATCATGGGGACCATATGTATGAGTATTTAATATATATATAACAAAGGTCACAGTGCTCCTATATTTTGTTTCTATATTTTGTTTTATTGTGTCATCACTACTTTTTATGCTTGAAAGAAAATTCTGAAATAGTGGTGTAACAAAAATAAACAAAGTTACAGGTAGGCTATAACCCTAATGTGTGTGGGTGTATGTATATATATACACACACTCACAGTCCTCTCACTATGTTGCCACATATTAAAGATTGCTCTTGATATACTGCCATAAAAGTGGAATTTCCTGCATGGAAAAAATCATGATTTTTACACCAGTTTTGTTAGAGCGTAACTTCTTTCTGATACTGAGATCAGAAAGAAATCTTCTACTTACAAAGCTGGAAATAAAAAATTCTCCGTTCATTACCCACCTACCCTATTTCATAGAATAGGTTTTTTTTTTTTCCTTCTCACCTACATAACTTAACTTTATCCTTGTATAGCAGTAAATATTTGGTTTGTAGCAAATTCTGGCTTATGATCATTTGCTATCCTTGCATTCTTTACTCATTGTAAGTCTTTATCTATCTGTAGATAAAATGAATAAAAACAGCATTTTTTGCTGCTAATGTCTGTTCTAAAATATTCTCAGCCTTATATAAAAATACTTTACTGATCATTAAAATTGTTATCTGCCTGTCAAACATTTGGACTGAAATGCTGAACCTTTAACCCTTTCCGACCGGAACATATTTAACTTAAAATATTACATTATTCTGTTTTTGCTGGCTGAAAGAAAAATATGAGTACAACCACCATTTCTTGATTAAAAATGGTATTCAACACTTTCTGGGAATTAGTACTATCATTCATTTCCTGTTTTTATTATTTTATACAACTGCTGTAGATACAAAAATGTATGAGGATATGTGGATGTCTAAGCTACACAATTGTGTAGCTTAGGTCGGAAAGGGATAAAGAACTGTATTTTTAATGGCTTCACAATTAAATAGATTTTATTACATGCTGTGATAATTCTTGGCAAAATCAATCATTTTAAAATTAGTTAATTGCTATGATGATTTACTTGCCCTCACTGAAAATATGTATTGCTGATTAAGTAATCTGAGCAAATAAATTAATGAATGTCAACTAATTTTAAGAAATTGTTGAAATTGGATAATTTGTGTGTGTATGCTGAAAAGAAAAAAAAAAGTTTTTACTGCTAAACCTACTTTTTTATGACTGAAAATTAAAAATATCAGTCTTTCATTTTAGCCTTTCTGCATGATTTTTTTTTTTTATAAGTTATTTCCAAAATTTTAGTAAAAAACAAGTTTGGCTCATTTATGGCTTAACATACATGAAAGGATAAGGTATAGTAGCATTTTAACTGGAGTCGCACAGAATTGTGATTTTTACCAGATATCGAATATTTGGTCAAAGTTTTGACTGAATATTTGTTATTCAGCCGAAAACTTAAATTTCAATGTTGTAAATGTTTTTTCATAACAAGAATAGCTTTTTTTTTTTTTTTAATTTTCATTTATTCTATATGAAAAAGAGTATAATATGCATTATAAAATATTAGTGTAAGATCTAAGCATTAAACAAATAAACTTCGCAGTCAAAATAAAAAACTGTATTTTTTAATCAGTGCTTTTTCTTTGTAAAATCTTGAATTGCAGTTAACAGACTAAAATGTCCAAATACTTTAAATAATAAAAAAAAAAAAATCAAAATTTTTTCCTTTTTGAATTTTAAAAATTAATCTTATTTACATCATACATGTGTGTATCTGTGTGTGTGTATGTATTAGAGTCCTGCGTGGGTCGGGTTTTACCCGACCCGAACCCGACAGATGAATTTTAAATCAACTCGAAACCCGACCCGATCCCGACAAAAAAAATTTCTTCAACCCGAAACCCGACCCGAACCCGACAAAAAAATTTTCATCAACCCGAAAACCGACCCGAACCTGCAACAGAGAATTTTTTGCGACCCGAATCCGACCCAAAACCCGACTTATCTAACCCGAACCCGACCCGAAACCCGAAAAATAAATCAACATTACTTATTCATCTAAAAATCATGCAAAACAAGGTAAAATGATGTAACATGATATAAAATAAAGTAAATTTTCATTGTCACACAGTTGGTAAATTATAAAAAAAAACTAGTATGCTGTTGTCACCACAAGACATTCTTCTACATTTTTCTGTCAAATTCACCAAGTGCGAATAATTTATTAAAACTATTATTAAAAAGTTTAACGTGATGAATGCAAATAATTTTCATCTTAGGAAAATCTAACACTAAATATCCAAAGAGAGACAGTTTTATCCTCTATAAATAACTTCTTAAACAATGCGTTTTTATAATGGTTATCTCACATATCATGGTTCGTACAGTTATATGGCATAGAAGTTGAGATATAGCCATCCTGTTGTCGATGATTTTTTGCAGTATAACAATGCTACCTGTTGGTCGACAAGCATTCAAACTGAGTCAGCATAATTTCTCATAATCTCGCCTTCTCACATATTAAGTCTTGTTTGATGATACACAAAAGAACATGAGATATAGCTTTCCTTGTAATAGTAGAAATCGCTGTTTAGCAGCGCCACCTGTTGAGCGGTTTACACGAAAAGTTGACAGGCGCTAATATATATTAAATGGCACCCATATACAAATTTATATGAAATTATGTGCAATAGTTCTTGAGATATAGCCTTTCCTTAAATTGCGAATATAGCTGTGTAGCAGCGCCACCTGTTGGTTGATAGGCATTCAAATTGAATAAGCATAATATCTCATATTGGTCTTCTCACATATCAGTTTTGTTGGATTATACGCAACAGAACCTGAGATATAGCCTCCCCTGAAATTGCAGAAATCGCTGTATAGCAGTGCCACCCGTCGAGTGGTTGACACCAAAAGTTGATAGAATCTAATACTTTCTTCTACTAAATATAGAAGAAAGTTAAAAAAAAAAAAAAAAAAAAAAAACTTGTAGACTGCGAAATCTTTTCAATTTCCAGAATGCAAATGCGAGGTTATACTGTATTTGTATTTCTTTACTTTATATATTAACAACAGTCGAGAAAGATTTATAATACTTTTCTAATTTTCATACAATTTCTACAAAAGATACATATTAGTTCCGTTGAAGAAAAGATCCAGATACAAATACGGATCTATTTTTCTGGCGGATATCCGCGGATACGAATAGGGAGCTCCGGTACATGTCTGCCCACCAGCGGCCGAGCGGTTCTGCGCTCGAAGCTGGTAGATGGGAGGTGTCGGGTTTGATCCCAGGTCGCGCTCATCGACCTAGCCGTTCGGAGTTTCCCCGTGGTTTCTTCCGAAACACGCGTAAATACGGGCTAGGACCCCTTAGAAAGACTCAAACGGAGGGCCCTATAGGCCTAGGACACATCTGGAGTCAATCGGCCTTAAATCCTCCAACCAGCCAACCAACTGATACATATCTAGTATGTGCAAAATGTTTAAATTAGTTACATAGTTGTAAACATGCCTATAAATTTATGTTTATAATTGTAAAAAATATTTTGAAAGGTGTTCTCAAGTCGACCCGACTTGCTGAAAACCAAACCAAACCGAACCCGAACCCAACCCGCAAGAAAAAAAATTCAGTCAATCCGACCCGAACCCGACCCGCACGAAAAAAAGATCAGTCAACCCGACCCGCAAGAGAAAAAATTCTGTCGACCCGACCCGAACCCGACCCGAGGTTCGGGTCGTGTTCGGGTAAAATCGGGTTAACCGACCCGATGCAGGACTCTAGTATGTATATATAATAAAAACATTTATTTCCTCCCCCCCCCCATTCAAAACTTTTTGCCACTGGGGTTGGTATAAATCAACCTTAAACTGCAATACGTCTTAAATGAAATATTTTTCTGTTTTTGAAGCTTATACCAGACATGCCAAGTCCCTGCTTTTGGCAGGAGTCTCCTGCTTTTTGCTTGTTTTTCTGTGCTCCTGATTTTCCACTCATTTCTCCTGCTTTTCTGATGTAATTTTTATCTATTCCTCTTAGCATAATTTATGCCTAAAATTTGTGGGATTGGGTAAAAAAATTTGAAAGAAAATTGAAATTTTTCCTAATTTTTGCTAAGAATAAATTTCTAACTTTCAATTTAGAAATTTTTATTCATGAATTCATCAACCGTGAATAGTTATTTAAATCAAATTGGAGTGTACAGGTTGATATTTTTATTTATTACCAACTATGTGAAAAATACCAGAGCCGGGAATCGAACCCGGGCCCTCCGCTTAACGCACGGATGCTCTACCACTGAGCTACCCTGGCCGACAACCAGCTAGGCATTTCTCACATAATATACGTTGGCAAAGTCACCGAGTCTGCAAACGCAGAATTTAAATTTCTAACTTTCATTTTTGCATAATAAAAAATGTCTCAGTATCAAAAGATTTTTTTTTTTTTAAATAACATAACTATTGAAAACTTAAAGGGTTCAAATTTCATTAGAATATAGCTGATATTTTCATTTCTTTATTACCTTTTCTTTTACAAAGATAATTAAGATTCTTATTCTTTTATATTAGGAGCAAAATAATCAAATCTGTCTATTTTGACTTAAATTTTAAACAACTGTATGTCTGAGGGTTATTATTATTACTTTTGATAGTTTGTTTTACTGCAAGAAACATATTATTCATTTAATTTTAATACTGATGCTTTGTAAATACCTACTAAACTTATTAAAGCTTTACTTAAAATTTAATTTGCATTATTTTACTCATTTTTCGTACAAACGTTCTTGTTGGAAAATGTCTCGTGTTTTCTGTTGAAAAATCTCCTGGCAATTAGAAGTTGGCATCTCTGCTATACCCAAAATGTCCATTATATATCATATTTTTCTTGTTTTGTTTATTTTTTGACATTTGATTTCCAAAATATGTAATATTCTTGTAGCCAAATGCAGAAATACAGAATCATTTTACTGCAGATTGACAGAATTTGCTTCTGATTACAGCTAGTTAATTATGATTGCCTTTCAAAGTTTCAGCTGCAAAAAAGGCATTAAGGCATATTTCCACCACTAATTGATGAAAAAATTTTGTGTTTTTTTTTTTAAAGATGTTTTCTATTAATGATCATTTGATAAGCGATTATTAGCAAAAGAATCAGTAAAAATTCTGCTTTTGTAATGTTAGATATCTGAAATATGCTGACTTTAAAAATCATCTGATTATTGATTATTGTGAAAGGTTAACTTTAAGTTCATAGTTAAAAATCTATTTTCAGTTCACCGAATTTTATAGAGTCAGTTTTAAGATTATCCATTAGACTCCTGACTAATCTTTAAAATTCTTATCTATGTCCATCTACTATGTTTGAATTAAAGTGCTGAAATTGCCAAAAGAATGTCTTCTTAAAAAACATGATTTTTTTTTTTTATGCCATGTAATGTTTAGGTAATGGAATTTTTATTAAATACCATAAAATAAAATTGATTGCTATGATGAATTACTTGCGTTCACTGAAAACATGTTGAAAAAGCAAAATAAACTAATATGCTGGTTTATTTTACATAAGATAACCACTTTAGTTAATTTTATTTTATGAAATACACAATCACCATTATTAAGCAGTTATGGGTTTATTTTAAAATATAAATCTGTGTAGATGTATGTGTACAGTTTACTGACCTGGGCATATCAGTGGCAGTATATCTATTTGAAAAGAACACATTTGTCAGTATATAGAGCCAAATGAATGAGATTGCCAAAGAATGTTACATTTGTAACTGTAACCACCTAAACAGTTTTGTGCCATAAAAATGAGATAAGATGGTAAAGGTATAGAAAAATGAAAAATTTTTAGTTACTGCTTTTAATCTGTCCAGTGGGTCTATTCTGGTCTCTTTGCTTAGTTATATTCCTTCAGAAATCAACGATCTTCAGAATAAAACAATAATTTGGTATTCTGGGCTGCTGCGATAGAAATTTTAGTGATATTTATCTTCGTTATTTTTTGAGAGCTATTAGGCTGTCGTTGAGTGGCTCTTGTACTCATTACAATATGGAGCGCATATATGGTGTATAACAAAGATGTTTTAATTTTTTTTTTTTTTTTTTTTTTTAAGAAATAGTTATGATTTTTGAAATAAGGAAATGTTACTAAAACTTTAAATATGTAGATAGAATGTAAATAAAAATTAATCACTTTATCCCACACATATCCAAATTTAAATAAAAGGAATAAAATAAAAACTTCATTCTTTTAAAATTAAACTAAAATTAAACTCTGAAAATTTCAACTGTAGTAGAGAATTTATTTATTTATTTATTATTTTTTAAGTAATTGTTTTGAATGACTCTAAATGATTGCATACATAATTTTTTGATTTAATTTAATATTTTTGGTATAGTAAGTAATCTAAACAATTTTAAAGCTTAATATTTTTTAAAAAGCAATACATTATTCATCATATACATTTATGTAAAAAATTCAGTAATGTACTTTTCATATAAATTTACAAATAATTTTCAAGAAATTAGTGTACAGATTAAATCAAACTTCTATATACTTTTTCTTTCTTTCTTTCTTTCTTTTCTTTTTTTTTTTTGTTAAAAAAGGATGTAACATTATTAAAAACAATTCACATTTAGTTTAGTATAATCAAACAAATTTTATGCTATTAATATAAATCAGTCATTAAATACTTTTTATCATCTCAATAGACAATGACTTTATAAATTTTAACTTTAATGATTCAAGTAAAAATAAGTTTACAAATAGAGAAAAATATTTTTGTTTTACTTACTAAATTAGCATAACAGTTTAATTAATTTTACGTAAATATATCTAAATACCAAATATTTCAATTGCACATAAAAGAAAAATATAGTTCAAACAAGAAAGGAATTAAAGACACAAAAATTCAAACTTAAAAATATATTCGCTCATTATTAAAAAAGTTCTCTAATGCGGATGTATTAACAGAAATTTGCATGTGATTAAAAAAGTTTACCTTAAATAAATAGCATAAGTATTGCACCCCAATGGCAGAAAGTTTTGTAGCTGTCTGCGACAGGCTTTTAAAATTTCATAATCTGTCTGCAAAATTTGCGTGTAATCAGGAGTGAAAATGGCTTGCATTCAAAAAGCCTGAAAGCTGATAGCAACAAACCTTTTTTTTTTTTATGGGGGGGGGGGGACAATACACGAATACAATTTTACTACAGAACAATATAGTATAAGAGAAAAGAATACACACATAACGCTGCCTATCAAGGGAGATCTAGGCTCCCTAGGTCGCTGTTGTTAAGCACTGTTTTGTGTATTACTACCAAGGCACCTATAGGGGCTGTGGAGTTCCTACCAGAGAGCGTCACATCATACATCGGTAGCACATTGTCGTGGGCAAAAAATTCTGTAAATTGCAGATAATTTTTTTATGATTACAGGCAAAGACTGCCCGAAAGTTGCGGGCAATTTTTTTTATTAGTGCTGACAAAGACTGTCCAAAAGCTGTGGACAAATTTTTTTATTAGTGCAGACAAAAACTGTCGACAAGCTGCTTTTCTGTGTCCGCGACTATGTCACGGTGTCTCTGCCATTGGGTATTGCACTATATTTCAAAATTAATTTTTGGAAAAAATAATTAAAGCATAAGTACATAGTATGTAAATAAAAATAAATCAATTATTTTGAATCTTTAGAAAGAGATAAGAAAATACTTCCTCGTTATTTTGCTGAGTAAATATTGTATATCAAGTGGCTGATTACATTTTAACAGCCAGGCTAACATAAAACTTTACTTAACTATTTTGAAATTTCCTTTTCATCTAGACGACACAATTAAATTGAACTGGAAAACTGCACTGCTACAACACATAAAAGAATCCACACTGTGCCTTTACTTTTTATTTTTTTCATTTTCACAACAAACAAATTAACAAACAACCTTTATTTAACATGTTGATCGTCGTTTGCTGTTACTCGCTTGTAATCATAATAAAACAAACCATGTGCATCGGTATACTTCATCCTGATTGGATGAAAGAGTTAAGCTCAAATTCAGTTTTCTCAATTCGCATTTGATTGTAATGTTCAAAGTGCAGAATCGCTCTACCGCTGAATATTGTTATGAAAAAAATTTCAATAAAAAAAATAAAGATCGGTTTGTGTTTTTAACAAACAGTGCAGAATAGACCCACAGGGCAGAATTATTACATAAAGCTTTTTTTTTTTTTTGTGTGTGTGGAAAGTTACTAATTTTATTTGAAATTTTTTGTGCACATAACCTGGCAGTGTATACGAGAGTGATTTTAATCTAAATAAAAATAAAATTGTAAAACTAAAATACTTATATAGCAGTGTATAAAGTTTAAATATGTGTATTAAAGTTTTTGCAAGTCTAAAACTTAGCATGCATTTAAAGAATTTTTTAATGCATATTTTTCTCATTATATATATATCACATTATATATATTAGTATGTGTCACTCAGAAGCCGATGCAATTAAAGTCCGTTGTTATGAAAGGATTTAATTTGATATTTTCTCTCTCCCTCTTTTTTTTCTTTTCTTTTTTTTAATATTTAAATGTACCTTTAGAATAAGAAGGCCGCCATGGGAATTCAATAAAAAGGACAACCTATCTATTTTCAAAAGGTGAGTTATGTGCATAAATTGCAGTCTTCTATGTTGTGATTTTTGTGAGTAAAACTATTGCTAGAAGGTTACATGTCAGGAAGAAAAGTATATAAAGGCCTCTGAATATTTAAAATATTAAAATTATACTTTGTATAAAATGTTTCTGGGTGCCGCCAGGTGAAGCACGTGCCAAATTAGTTTAAAGTCAACACTATTTTTTGATCAAATTAATGAAATGAACTTTTATTCCCTCCATTCACAGGACACAACTGCATTGGCTTCTGAATAAAAATAATTGATAAAAAAAAAAAAAAAAATGCATACACTTAAGCTGAAACATAGCCTACAAATGAGCATCTGCATTTAATTGCAGCAATAATGCTTGAGGCTTATGTGTTTCAAGTGAGTCATGGTATGCTATATGAAAGTTTGCTTCTAAGATATAAAACTATCAATGCTTAGGTAGTTTTATCTTACTGCATACATTTAAATTTTATTGTTTTGTGTAACTGTTAATGACAATTATTTTTCTATAAAATCTTTAGGTTTTAATTTTGGGGCTTATTTTTACCTTTTAGCTGTCATTGTGATGAAGTTTAGTGTCAATAGTATTGGGTTTCATGGACTCAAGTAGTAATGCAGTCAATTGAAATCATACTGAAACCATTGAAAAATTTTATCAATTCATCATTTTTGTAAAAAAAAATTGTTAAAGGGTTGTTTTTGAGTTTCATCATGGAGAGTGGGATTATGAGAATTCAACCATGTTTTAAAGATTCACGCTCAAAAATATATTCCAAGTGGGATTTTCTTCCAAATTTTTCACATATTGTTCATAAAGTATTTTATGTTTTTTTAGGTTGCATTGGGTATATTAATTGTGTTGAAGTCAGTGATCCTCTGTTTTTAACTTCGAGAATAAAAAGAAAAAAAAAGTGAAAAAAATTTAGTAATCATTTAAAAATAATTCTTAATTATAAAGTTTTGTTAAGAGGATACATGAAGCATATTTTACTAAAAAACAGCTACAATGTGTGGCAGCTAAAGAATAAAATTTATATGTATTAAATAGGGATGTGCTGGATCGTCAAAAACTGTGATCCACGGATACGAATATGAATATAAGTTTTCTATATCTGCAGATACGGATCTTTTATTTCAAGATCTGTGGATACAGATCTTTGAAAAATCTATAATGAATATGTAACAATACATATGTAACAATTTTTGCTTCCGTTACCCGTTTACCATACATAATGGAAGTAACTTATTCGGTTTCGATATCTATTTTCACCTGATTTGCATCCAAAAAAGTGGTTTTTCGAAATTATTCATTGTATATGTATGTATATGTGTGTGTAGGGGGTGAGCGTGTATCTTCTGACAATGACTGATGAATCTTCTGAATCTAAAGATAGAACGACGGAACTTTATATTTAAAACTTCATATTTTAACTTTTGACAAAAATTAAGGGGAAAAAAACTGGAAATGGGAAATAAAAAACAAAGACAAATCTGCATCTCAAACAAAGCTGTAATCGGGAAAACTCATAGACAGTGTTCGTGAACATAGTAAATAGCAAAGCATTTTCATAAATTATGTTCAACAGAAAAGAACGCCCAGCTTACCACGATCTGGTTATAGCCTTTTTCGGCAACATGTCAGTTTATCATGGGTAGCTAAAGATCCGAGCAGTCTTAGAATACGTAATGTTTAATGAAAAAAATCTGATAAAATTCTTGAAAACTCTTGAATAGTTCTATTTTAAGGGTAAACAATAAATATTGAAAAAAAAATTTAAACAAATATTTTATTTTTCATCAGAAATATACTTATTGCCATAAAATGCAAGAATTTACTAAAAAATTCAAATTGCATAATAAAATTTAAGAATGGTATTTTCACAGAAAAAATCATGAACACAAATTCTGAGGGATGAGACAAAAGTAAAATGGCTCAGGTCTCCAATGACCCACGATAACCTGATTGGGTTAATTTTAGGTAGCCCTATATATTGTCTAAGTATAAACTATATGTGCATCATAATGTGTTCTTAAAGTTAGTTTTATATGAAAAACACCTAACACAAAAACAAATAAATTTTCAACAATTTCCAAATATAGTCCCAGTATATCCAAATACTTTAAGTAGCCCTGTAAATGAATGATGAATGATTTCCATTCCACAAACTGCACGAAGCATGTATTTATGCATATAAAAAAAATATGTTTACTCTATTTTGTTTTGGGCAGGATGTTACACTGTACTTACCAAAAATTTCCCCCATAGATGTAATATATTTGAATTCTCTTGGATGATGCTGTACACAAACCATTTACTTGATCTTAACAAAAGTTTAATGTGGAATCAGATTTAGAATACAGAGTTTGGACTGCCTGTTATTATTTGTTCATGAGATATTCTAATAATAGACACACACAAATCAACTGCTAAAAACATGATTTTCGGGTTCATGGAACATCAAAAAGTGTAAATATAACAAAAACTCAATTTTGAAAATTTAATCCAAACACTATATTCTCTCTGCCATATATATGGGTAAGAGAAACACATTTTCAATGAACTAATAACCTTTTATCAAATAACTCATATAATCTATGTAAATTTTACTGAAAAAAAATAAGATTATTTCTCTTTCTTAAAATTTATAGTCTGAGATTGATCATGCATGATTGATCTTGAATGTTGATCTTGAAAAATGAATGTTTCATTTCTAATGTTTCCCAGTTAAACACCTGCTATCAAACTGTCGCTTTGAGTATAAACAGCTACCTGATATCGGTTTTGGTGCATTATTTATTTGTTAAAGAACAATATCATCTGCCTTACTGAATCCGACTCTCAGATGTTTTTATTTTATATTATTTTTTAATTAAATCACAGCAAGTATTCCCTTTATAAATGCTGTATATATTAAGTGCAAATGGCGAGAAATTCAAAATTTCATTATGTTAAAGGGAAGACAGGGGTTCATTGCATACATAAGAAAAATGAAGGGATATAAAAGAAAAATTATAAATTGTGAGAAAAAAGTAAATTACGAGAACGTAAAAGAAAGGCTATTCTGTATTTATTTTAGTTATGCATTAAAGATAGTTTGTAATAAGTTATAACAGTTTCTTTCTGATTTTCTGGAAATTTCTACAAAAGATCCGCTGAAGAAAAAAAAACGGATCCAAATATTTTTCTCGCTGATACGAATCTGGATATGGATCTTTTTTTTTCTCAAGGATATCCGCGAATACAGATACAGAGCTCCGGCACATGTCTAGTATTAAATAATTTTGGTTATTCCTGTTACTGCAGTTCTGTAGAGCACTCACTGTTAAAGCTCTCAAAATCAATGTAAAAATAAATTTTGAAACAGACCAAGGAAGAGCTTGAGCAATTCCTTCTACTTTTCTGATGCTTGAGAGTCAGATACTTTACTTTCTGCTTCCACATGTAATTAAATGGGAATTTTTGTTACTTTGTATTATCAGGATATCTCTTTCAGTCCTTTGAATTCTACTCTTTGAACATATCACCACTTCACTAAAATAAAATAAAATAATCTTAGTAAGCATTTTATTTAATTTTTATTTTAGACCCTTAAGTTTGCTTAAATAAATAAAATATTTATTTAAAAAGAAATATCTCACTAAGAAAAAAAGTGACATGTTCAAAAAGTAAGGGGGAAAAAAATTAGAAAAAATTAATTTTTGAACGAGATATCAGGATAATACAAAGCAGCAAAAATCCCATTAGATTACATGGGAGGGAGAAAAGGAGAGTCTGTCAACTAAGTAACCTTAACCACAAAATGAAAAATTAAGAAATAAAGTTATTTAACTTCCATTTACTTGATTTGTTTCAATTGTTTGATTTGCATATTTGTAATTCTTGAAAAAGAAATCTGCAAAATGTAAATTATGTAATTTCTCTCTTAAATTGGAAAAATCCTTCTTAATTTTTTGTTTTGAGTGGGAAAATCCCACTCAATATTTTTTTTGTAGTGTGAACCATATTTTTAATATGAATTTCATGAAAAGGTCAATCTTGCATGTTTTAATTTAAGCTAGTATGATGTGGCCACCACATGACTTTCTTCTATATAATTTTACACAATTCATTGACTAGAAATTATTTATTAAATTATTTTTCATTATAAATGCAGACAATTTTTATCTGACAGAATTATATCAGTAAATACTGAAATAAAGTAAATTTTTTGCCAATATCAAAAGAAATAAGATTTTTTTTTTCTAAGTTTTTTTTCGTTGAAAGATAAAAATTTTTATAACTTTGATTAAAATTATCACATCTATAGTCAACCATTCATTTTAAAGGCATTAACGCAAGCTTTCAAAAGACACCCATATTAAAAATTTACTCCCCTGGGGGTGTACAGAGAAAAAACAATGTTACCACATGCACAATTTTTTTTTCTTAGTTAACTACTACTATTATAAATAATTCATATTAATTTTACAATCCCATGTTTAAAATAACTCTCATTATGTACATTATACGAAATTTTGTCACATACTGCCATGTTAAAGATTTAGGAAAAAATGTGATCACAGCGTCACCTGTTGAGCAATTGTTCCATAAATCTAATCAGCACTAATTTATGTCAGGGTTCAACAAAATACCAAGTTTCATTAAATTTCGTTCAGTGGTTCGTGAGTTACAGCGTCCTTCGTCCACAAAATGTGATACACACAGATAGACATTTTCTAAAAATTTAAATTGTGTTCAGTACATCCCAAAACATGTAAATCAATCGAAAACTGGAGCTCGAAAAATTTCACGAATTCAATAATTTGTAAATATACATATAAAAGAAAGTAAAAGGGGGTAGCTAAAGGGCCCCAGTTTTCTCTCTGGATTGACCTTTGTTAAAATATGTGCCTGTTTAGTGCTTTAATGTTGAGCATCAGAAACCCCGTGCATTTCTGGTGTTTGTTCATTTCACAAGCATTCTTTTGTTTAATAGTAAAAGACATTGAAGTGAAGACAAATAAATTTATAAATTAATCAAAAATTATTTGCAACTTATATTTATTCAAAACATTTTTATTTTGAAATATATAAGAATAAATTAGAGCTGCACTAAATTAAAATAATAAGGTAAAAAAAATATATATATAAATAAATAAAGTTTTAGTGATTTATGTTTTTTTTTTTTTTTTTTTGTAGCTGGGAACTCATTTGAGAGGAAAGAGGAAGAGGGAAGAGCTGTCTAATGTATTGATTGCCCAGAGAAAAGCTGCTGCCCATAGGGAGAAAGAAGGAAAATAGTTAATTGTATAATTATTTGTAATAAAGTGTGTTAAACCTATTGTTGCAGAAAATTTAATGACTGATTACACATAACATTATATGCAAAATCATATGTTTAAAATATATTAAAAATGTATGTGCATTTTAAGGATGTACCCAGGGGTGATCAGGAATGCCACTTTTCCGTTGAACAGTGGATTTCTGCTTTTTATAATTTTTTTCTGTTCCCACCTCTAACGATCAGCAGCTAAACAGGCCATGAAGTCATGCAGTTTCCAATTTTTTTCCATCCACAACATAAATATTAATATGCATAGTAAACTTGCTTTATCGGATTTTAGAACTTTTAAAAAAGTAGTATTGCTCAGTATTTCTCATACGTTATATTGTCCCCATCCCCCTTTCTTCGGTTATTAAATAACCTGATAAAGCTCTGCAATTTTTAACCTTTCTCCATCTGTAACATAAGTGTCAGTGTTCATGATAAATTTGTTTTATTTGATTCTAGAACTTAAAAAGAGGTAGAAGTATTCAGGGGTGCAGAAAATGTTCAGACCTCTCAAAATTCCCCAGAACACATTCTAAATTTCCCCAGAAATAACACATCAACCTATTATCAGAAAGTTATTTTTTTTTAAGTTTGACCTCTTTTTTTTTTTCGGGGGGGGGGATGAGGAAAAGGAAATCTTTCTTTAGGGGAGATTTTTTTTTGCTACTATATTACTTTTTTTTTTTTTTTTTTTTTTTTTTTTTAGCTACATAGAAATTTAATGTTGCTGTTGCTATTAATTTAATAAAAAAGCACCACAAAACTGGCGTTGTAAAAAATATTACTTACAAACTTTGAATAAACACCATAAAATGCAATAAACTCGCAACAATTATTTCGGGTCGAAAATACACACGACCCTTCATCAGGCGAATAAAGTGAGCACGAGTCCTGCAGTCAAAGTGGCAACGCACAAAATCGTTTAAGATGAAAAGAAAAACTATAAAGTAGAAAGTAAATATAACAACTGATGTTAGTAGAATTGTACAAGAAAACAAGAAAATAAATAAATGAGTGAGATTAACGATATAACAATCTAAGGATGTTAAAAATTAAACTAAAATCTAAGTTACGTGAGTAATTTCCAAGCATCAGAGAAGAATGGAGTGGAAGAAATACCATTAACAAGATTTTTCAATATGTAAAATGCTTCATGAATATCCAAATGAGAGGAACAGACAGGAGATGAAATTATGTTAGTTTTGGAAAAATCAAAACGATGACCTTGAGACCAGCAGTGGGAAGCAATAGAAGATTTGGTAATCTCTTCATTACGAACATTCCGACGGTGCTCATTTATTCTGTATTTCAAACGCCTCCTAGTTTGACCAATATAACCTAAGTTGCAGGACGAACACGGAATTAAATGAATTCCAGAACGGTTTTCGGTGGGAATGGGATCCTTAAGAGAAGATAATTTAATTTTATTGACGGGTTTGTAAATGACTTTAAAACCAAACGGTGAAAGAATTTTAGAGATTTGAGTGAAGAATAAAAAGGTAAAACAACTGGGATGAGACTGTGATCGTTTAATTTGGGAGCAGAATGTTTAGGATTCTTAAATTTAAATAGAGCTTTATCGATAATAGATGGGTTATAACCACGAGAGAAAGCAAGAGATTTTAAATAATTTCTTTCGAAAGATTAGACGGATCAGAACAAATGTGTAAGGCACGATAAACATAAGTGTAAAAAGCAGACATTTTTTGTTGAGGGGCGTGGTTAGAGAGAGCATGCGGCGGCAAAGAGACCGAGAATGGTTTTCTAAAAACAGTAGTTGAGAAAACAATCCTTTTCTTTATTCACAAGAACGTGAAGGAAAGGCAAAGAGCAATCCTCTTCAACCTCAAAAGTGAATTGAAGGCATGGGTCAATCGAATTGACCAAAGAAAGTAAATTGGACAAATCGACATCAGGCGAGACAAGAACAAAAGTGTCATCCACATACCTAAACCAGTGAGGAAATTTATATGCACCGAAGAGTTTTTCTTCAAAATAGTGCATATAAATGTCGCAAAGTAAAGGAGAGAGAGGACTACCCATGGCCATACCATCATTTTGGGAATAATAAGTACCATTAAAAATGAAGGCAGTTTGCCTGATAGACAAATGAACTAAATTTACAAGCTCCTCAATTTCAATAGAAGAATAATGGAATCAAGTAGTCTTCTCTCTAAACAAACCAGAGCACCTTGAACCGGAATATTTGTAAAAAGTGATTTTACATCTAAAGAAATCTAACTATACTATGATATCTTTAGATGTAAAATCACAAAAAAAAAAAAAAGGAACAACTTCAGTATAACCCCACAATGATATTTGGCAATTTTTTTGTTGGCGATTATGGCCAAATCATAATCTAAATCATAAATCCAAAATAAACAACATATAGGCTGCTATATTATATCGCAAACAGTCCAGAACGACATCGTTATCGTTCAAAACGGCGCAAAGAAAAATCGCCAAATTCAGCTGTGGGGTTATATTGGTTATGCCAAAAAAAAAAGAGTTTAATGAAATTTTGGCAGAAGCAGAATTTAGTATGGAGGACTATTAGTTTTCTTTTTTTTTTCAAATTATAACATCGCTTTCAAATTATTCAATTATATTTTCGATTTTGATGTATGTCCAACCATCGTAAAACTGGTGACAACGTTTTATCCATAGATTGAGACTAATAGTCCTCCACACTTAAAAAAAAAAAAAGAACATTTTAATTAAATTAGACTAACCTTTTCAAAAAATTGGAATCTACTTTTTATAATATCCGTACTTTTCAATATTGAGTTTTTTTAGTTAACCCGTTAGTAGTCGCTACAGACAGCGCCACTTATTACAGATTGCACACTTTTTATTTAACACTGACCAATAATTTTAAGAAGTGATGTGACCGATGTTCCTTCGATTTTATTCGCATTTTATGTATATCAAATGCTCATTCTAAAAACTTTTGGTGGCTATTGAATAAAAAATTCTGGCAAAATTGAAGGATGGGCGGCAAATCGACCAACTAGCAACTACTAACGGATTAATTTATGAAAGTATATAATCAGTACTTTTCCATTTTGCTGGTGAGGTGATAAAGTTGCCAAGAATGATATAACCGACGGCGATCATTAAGCACCTAAGAAAGAATAATTGTTTCAAAACACTTCGGGAACAACTATACATAGTATCTCCCCACAACTGGATTTGGCAATATATTTTTGGCGAGTATGGCTAAATCATAAAAGATAAATCATAAGCTATATCGTAAATCACAAATCTAAAATAAACAGCATGCAGGCTGCCATATTATATTGCAAAGTATCCAGAACGACATTGTTATTGTTCAAAACGGCACCAAAGAAAAATTGCCAAATCCAGTTGTGGGGAGATACTATATTTATACCACACTTCAAATAATAATAAGAAAAAAATTAAAGAGACATGACCGTTTACCTATTTTATTTTATTTATTTTATATTTTTAAGAATTAAATATTCTGAAGTTTTGCTTAAAGCTAGCTTTTAAGTGTTGTCCCATAAAAAATATAACATTTACTTTGTCAAATCTTTAATAATGTATATAAATAAACTTTAAATTTGAAAAAAAAAAAAAAAAATCTAAGTTACAAATTTACTTTTAATCCATGAGATTTGCATCAGCAAAATGAAAAGTACCTTCTCTCCTATCTATTTCATACATTAACGAAGAATGAAATCTGCTCGATTCATTAAAAGAATTTTAGGTGATGAAATGAAATGTATCATGGAAATGTCTACAGTGCGTTAAGAAATTATAAGACCACAAGCGTATTGGTGCATTTCTGAAGAAGAGAGCATAATATGCAAATTTTTAGTTGCGTATTTAAAATTGATAAGAAAACGCATCCTATACTAATTCCAACTTATAAATTTAAATTAAATTTCATTAAAACCTATTCATTTTTCTAAAAATTAAAGACAGTGACTGTTAAGAAATAAGACCACCTGAGAAAATTAGAATATTATACATGACGTCAAACTCAATATGAAGCGCCTGCGTCAGTATTTCGTAAAAGCATTACCTAAGAAGCAAAGACTTAGGTTTTGAATGTGTTATAGACGATTAATTTGACGATGCCTCGAGGTACAGAATTATCGGAGTGCGAAGTGAGAAAAATTTTATTTTATAAAGGTTCTGGTAAATCTGAAAGAGATATTGCGAGGTTAATGAACTGTTCTAAAACTGCCATACTTAGAAAAGATTATTCAAACAAAATAAAACGATCTGGTAGAAAAAATATTTTGACAGCATGTGGTAGTAGACAAATTTTTCGACTGTCAACTAAAAAAGGTGTTTCAACTCTTGAAATTTCGAAACATTTCAGCAAGAAAACTTCACATGTAACAGTCTGGAAGAGTCTTAAATTAAATATTAATACAAAATGTATGAAATTGAAGAAAAAACCAAAGTTATTGAAATGCCATCGAGAAGAAAGATTAAAATGGGCTCATGACATGACATTTTTAGCCCATCCTTATCGAATCATGTTCTTAGACTGACTAAGAACAGAATTCGACAAGGATTTATTTAACAAAACCGTATGAAGTGTACTTTTTTTACATAGGAATTTTTGCTAGTGTTCGGACACTTTTGTTACCGACTGTACCTTGCAGGTATGCACCTTACTGAATTTTTTTTTTAATTTCCAATTTAATTCTTATTTTATTTTGTCGATTGACATTTGTGTTCAATTTTCTAAAATTTTATTCTTTCATTTCTATTTTGTACATATTTTAATAACGCCTCTTAAGTTAGTATTTCGATTTATTTAATTCATTCATATAAAAGAGAAATCTTATTATTAACTTAACTTTTACCTAACAAATTATCCTTTTAAATTAGCACTTACTTTAAAATTTCAAATATATTTCGAGCGCACTCGCGCTCATCATCAGTGCTTTTTGGCGGTTTCATCTCTGTTTACATCGTTCTTCATCTCGGGATCTTCGGTTCGCTTCCCTTCAGTAGTGGTGTTTCTTTTAATTGCTTGTTGCCAGATGGGAGGAATTATGCTATGTCCACTACTGAAACACCACTACTGAAGGGAAGCGAACCGAAGATCCCGAGATGAAGAACGATGTAAACAGAGATGAAACCGCCAAAAAGCACTGATGATGAGCGCGAGTGCGCTCGAAATATATTTGAAATTTTAAAGTAAGTGCTAATTTAAAAGGATAATTTGTTAGGTAAAAGTTAAGTTAATGTTATCATATCCTTTTCTAATTAAGTTAAAGTATAAGAGAAATCTTATGTTTATTTTTGTTTTAATTTATTTAAAAAAGTGAATTCATTTTTTTTTTTTTTTTTTTTTTACAATGGCCATAAATTTTTTTTACTTTCTATATTCATTAGAAGAAAGTATTACATTTGTAAAAAATTTCAACCTGCTTTTTGATGGATTTACAGATTTCGAAAGGTCCAGACCACAAGTTGACAAAATTTAGGAAATGTCTTTTTTTTTATTTAGCTCTTGCCCTTTTTTGGTCAAGAATGTACCCCATTATTGTATTAAGTGGTGATCTGACATAAGTTCACCAAAAATTGTTTGACTAACCGACCAGAAAAATACTTGCAATTTCAATACCAGAAAAATTAGCAAGAAATTAAAAATAACTAAAATGTATTTGAAGTGTGGGAATGGTTAAAGATCAGGCATTTTTTATTGATGTGTTGAGTTTTTGGTTTTCATTCAGTCTATTGTTCTTCATGGTGGTCATTGGCGGGTGGGTGGGTTGACCACCTCAACTTAGAAATAATATGCAAACAATAAACAAATTTGATGAATGTATATATGGGTCATTCTACAGAAAACATAGGTTTTCAAAATCAGAAAAAAAAAAAAACTTGAAATTTTTTTTAAAATTAATTTATATTGCTCTTTTTATACTTATTTCTACCTCATATAGTTGGTCACATTCTTTTTTAACTTTTTTTTTTGTAATTGAAATTTTGAACATGAACGGAGGATACATACGAATGCACCCTTATGATGTATTTCTACAATTTAAACATTTTATGAATGTGTACATATTGCTTTTGTATATTAAATTACACTGATTGCTCATGTAAAATGCTTTATTATAAAACATATTAACGAAACAGTTTCTTCTAAGCAGTTATTAATTTGAACACTTTTCATTTTAAGTTATATGTGCCAAATTTTCACTAAAGACATATTGTTCTCTTTTATTCATAGTAAGTTGCTTCAGGAATTCAACATCACTTAAATAATACTTCTGATATATCATCCTTTTTGGGGAAAATAAAAGCGTCAGAGCATTTCCACATGAATTTTACAGTAAATTCATTATAAGACTCTTGTGATATAATTAAAGCTACATAAAATTTGAAGCCTTTCTTGCCAGCTAATTTGATTATCACATAGTTATTTGGTCCTATCTTTGCACTGCTTAGGCCATTTCTCATTACTTCTTCATTAATATCTGAAAAAAAAGAATAACAACTTAAATGTTACAACCTTAAAGTAATTTGTTAAATTTATTTTTAATGATATTCAGGAACTTAAAAAAAAAAAAAAATGTTGTATTAAGAACATAATTTAGACTAATTAAAAATTATTTAGTTTTAAAATAGATTTTCTAAAAAAGCTGTTTTCTCCATTACACATTGTGTATCCTCCATTTCATTTATATTGTAACGGAGGATACATATACGGAAGATACAAATTGCTATGTTTTGTTTTGTATATCTTGTTGATTTAGGGTTAACAATCATGCTGATAAAGTTTACTTAAAAAAGTTATGAACTATTAACTGAGAAAATAATTTTAATGAATAAACAATTCTTTTCTTTTAAAATCAAGAATGGATGATACACAATGTAAAGGACCTATTTAACTTCAGAGAGAATCTATAATAATAAAAGAAAAAGTCTGTCTGTCTGTTCTTTTATACGTTCAGCCCCTATTGAACGCAGAAGTACAAAAATTGACATACGGATGCTTAGAAGCCTTCCCGAGGGGCTCCTGAAAACAGAATTTAAAAATTTTATTAGTTTCGGAGACATTAATTAAAACGTTGACCCATGTCGATCGAAAAATGACCAAAAATCCTTATTGCTTAAAAAGAGGCATTCTATCAGCAGATGATTTTAACGGCTGTTTTGAACGGAAACAAAACATGTGGAAGTCATTAATGTCGCATGATCTTGAACTGGGGTTAAAAATTGCAAATTTCAAAATGCATACAACCTATGCAGGTCAAAACCAACATGCAGTTCAAATTTCATCAATTTGGGTTAATAAACAAAGCAGTTACATTTTAATTGCAAATTAAATTTTATTCTAACACGTTGTAATCTATCTTTCAATAGACGATAGGAGTTTCCATAGCAACAAAATACATTTGAAGGTGCTAAAAAAATATTTTGTATATATTTTTTTTTACTTCCATTACCCGACTACCGTGGTATATACAGGTTTTGGGGACCTAAAAAATATTTATTTTTCTTTTTACTTCCAATAACCAAAAACTGTAGATAATGAAATTAGAGATTTCACGTGATTTAAATGTTTTAGAATGTCCTGATTAGGTTTTCTTTTGTATCTCAGCTACTAATTAAAATAATTTCATAAATAATACATCATTTGAAAGTTTTGTTGACGAATTGAACAGTAGATTACAGAAATTTCTAAATACATCATTCGAAAGATATTTTAAAGTTCTTTTATATATTATCGAAAGTGGAATTGGAGATTTCACCTGATTTACAGTTTTAAGGTGTCCTGATCAGGTTTTCTTTTGCATCTCAGCTAATTGAGTTAGACCGTTCAAAATTGGTATATGTAAGTTAATTAGGAGGGGCTGGAAGGGTGGGGAAGGAATAGGCGCGCACAACTTGCACGAGACTGTGTGCCGAAAGCAGTGTGGGGACTGATACCCGATTGGGCTAATTTTAATATTGCAGAGTGTCTTAATATGCACAGTAAAAACTCTAACTGTAAAATGCTTTAAGCAGTCTCAAATGTATGTCTAGAAAATGCAGCAGCGCCGACTTTGAAAATTTTCTGGGGGGGCTCAAACCAAGGCCGTAGCCAGGATGTTTTTTTTTTTTGGGGGGGGGGATCATATTTCTAATACAAGGTCATCAAATTTGGTATAATAATGCACCCATGCTTATGCACACACAAACAACGGCCTGATTAACACAGGGGCACGTGCCAGAGGCGTCCTGAGTAGCAAAGGGCCCCAAAACTGGTCCTGAAAATGCCATCATAATTTTTGCCATTTAGTTTATGTAAATCGAATTTATAAAACAAAATTAAGAGTAGCAGGGAGGTCGCTGGGATAATACGGCCATCAGTCACTTCAGTTTGAAAACAATATTGTGATTATGTTAAGTTAAAATTGGAGGGGAAAGACAGAATCTCGAAATAATTTCTGCTATATCTTCTCTTTAAGTTTTAAAAACAATATTTGTTCTTACTCTTCATTTTTACTTAAAATGTTAAAATTTCATAAACTATCATTAATTAAATTTTGATAGAATGGAGTAGAAGGCTGACATTTTACCAACTATGTGAAAAATACCAGAATCGGGAATCGAACCCGGGCCGTTCCGCTTAACGCGCGGATGCTCTAACCACTGAACTACCCTGGCTGATAAACAGTTCGGCACTTCTCACATAATTTATGTTGGCAAGGTCATCGAGTCTGCATTAGAGCAGCTATATCAAGTGACATATTTGAACATGGCACAGCTCCAATAGGCCATAAAATTTAATTTTATGAGTGACACACCAGATTATCAAGGTTTATTTTCCTAAAATAAAAAGTTTCATAAAAAAAAGGGGGAGGGAGGAAAATATTATATACTTCTTATTGTTTATAAATTCATGACTTACATCCAAAATAGTTCATTTTTATTTAAAAATGCCAAGGGAAAAAAGAAGCAACCAAATAAATAAAATGCAAATATAAATAATTAAAAAAAAAAAAAAAAGGCGAATTAAACATCTCAGAAACCTTTATAAAAATTATTTTCACTTAAACTTAGGGAAGAGAGTAGCATCAAGCGTATAATATATTAATAAAATAAAAAATGTAATAACAATATGGCAGTAACTTTTGTGAAAATAGTTATATTACTTTGCATCGATGTTTCTGAAAACTTTTGCTCCTCATGCACAAACCATAAGTGATTGGGATTCCCATAGCACAGCAAAGGGAATCATCTTCCTCTGATCTCCCCCCCCCCCCCCCCCCCCCCCCCCGCACCCCATACAGAGACTTTCAGCCTTTGATTTTGAGACTTTCTATTTTGAATTGCAACAACCTTACTTTACAGCTACGATTTTGGTAAAAAACTAAATAGAAATAGAGGAAAGATTTTCTTGTTCAATAGTGAATCAGTATTCAAAATTTCTGGGGGGGCTGAGCCCCTACAGAAAATTTTCTGGGGGGGGGGGGGGCTCGAGCCCTCGAGCCCCCACATAGTCGGCGCCACTGAGAAAATGCAACCAAATTAATGAGGACAAGTTAAAACAACAGTATTTATTAGATTGAAAACTTAACATATGTAAAAACAATTTTCCAACAACAATATATTAGTATTAACTTCAACAACAACATTCGTATACGTTTTATCCATGGCAACTAATATCTATCTGTAAATGATATTTTAATAAACGTTGACCAGCAACTTTAAAAACAAACTTCATAAAAACTTAACAAAAAAAACTTCAACATTTATAAAACTCTTATTAATCTCAACTAAAATAAACTTTAATCATCTTTAACTAAACTCAACAATTTAAACAACTTTTTAAAACCATAAATATATCTGTAGTTTTAACTTATAGTAAACTCTTTTCACAACTCTAACAAAACTCAATAGAATAAAACTTCAACAGTAATAAACCTTCAATTAATCAAATAGAGTTTAAACTTAACTTCATTGTAAAAGGAAACTATATATATATTTATAAAACTTAACGTGCCATAAATCCAAAACGATGTTAACCAAGGTTAACAAACAACAGAGTCACAAAACAACACGACGGCGTTAGCCCAAAGTCTAACGAACTACCTGCGACTCAACATGCCGAAAGCCAATGAGATACTAAACATCTCTTGGAAAAACATTTCTACAAGAAAAACTTAACAGAAAAGAAACAACTTACGACCTTTTGCAAACACCGGAAAACTCTGCTCGGAACCACGACGACAGGAGAAAAAAACATTTCATTTAATAAACATCATCACGGTTGGACTTTTAAAACGGACATCTTAAAGCTGATCCACCAGACAGCTACACACAAATCAAAACTTTGAAGAACTGCCCACATCACTTGCCAGCAAGTCCTTAAACACTGATCAACGGATCGGAGCACACAACCAATGGCAGTTCACTGAAACAAGTGGTGACCGCACTGCCATCTAGTATCGGCAATCGACGATAGTGCAGTTAAGTAGATAGACCAGTGAAAGATGTTAGGAATCAGTGAGCAACCAACCGATTAGCTATAGTTTTCCAATGTAAACACAAACGAAACTTATTAAAAATCAAGTTTCTGACCAAAACGTAAGTAAATATTTATCCCTTTAATGAGAAATGCTTTCAATAAAAGTTTAAACTATGTGATAAATAAAATATTCCATTTCATTTTAAAATATACCTTATATAAGCTTTTCATTTTTGGCTGATCAATTTCGATCACTATCGTGATCATCTTCAGAGCCACTTGTTACGCCTTCGTCCTTCGTTTTATAGTTTCGCGGTTTGTTGTCAGAGTTACTTCGCTTCACTTCGGATTCTTGTAAGAGGTGTTGCCATGCAGCTGGGATGATGGAATGTTCTCTATTGTTTACTGTGTTGGGGTTAGTGATAATTTCAAGGGCCTCCCGTTTTAGAGCGTAGTTATGGTTATTGTAGGGAGCTATTTTTTGGATGTTAATAGAGTTAATGTTTATTGGGTTATTATTATGGGTAGTGGAGAAACTAATTAACATCCAAAAAATAGCTCCCTACAATAACCATAACTACGCTCTAAAACGGGAGGCCCTTGAAATTATCACTAACCCCAACACAGTAAACAATAGAGAACATTCCATCATCCCAGCTGCATGGCAACACCTCTTACAAGAATCCGAAGTGAAGCGAAGTAACTCTGACAACAAACCGCGAAACTATAAAACGAAGGACGAAGGCGTAACAAGTGGCTCTGAAGATGATCACGATTGTGATCGAAATTGATCAGCCAAAAATGAAAAGCTTATATAAGGTATATTTTAAAATGAAATAAATTAGTTTGCTTTTCATTAAATTTATATGAAAATAAAATATTCCATATCACAATTACACAATTTATTAATTAAACTTTTACTTTGAAACTTAAGTTGACTTAGCACTAAGTAAGCAATATACAAGCGTTTGCCAGTTGAAATAAAACGTCAGTTCTTTACCTCTTATTACCAGTTAAAACCTCAAATTTAATTAACCAAACATGATTAAATATTACAGTTTTTAATAAACAAATAAAAACAACATGGATAAAAATTACAACATATTCCCCCCGCCATGTTGCTTTTTCTCAAGAAAGCAATTAGTTGCCAGGATTAAAAAAAAGTTACCATATCCAGAATGGCAGCTCTTCAATAGAATCTCAAAGTATGAGTGCATTAGAAACAATTTTCAAAATATTAACAACATTATATATATACAAGGATTATAAGCAGCCTTCCAGTATGATCCACTCCAAAAGTCCATTTTCAATAATGATGCACTAGAAATAATTTTCAAAAACAATTAGTAACAATATACAATTACAATTTTCCCTCTCTCATTGCAAACTTAAGAAAACATGGATATCATTATTAAGCACTTTATATGACATATATATAAATATATACAATTCATACACAATATACATTTAGATGGAATGTATATATAATGATACAGACGAACACATAAAACATTCACATACGTACATGAGCACCCATGCCTAACCATTCACACCAAATCATAAAAAAAAATACAAATACGAAACACCACATTGGCAATGAGAAACAGAAAAAGCCCCAAGAGAGGAGGAAAAATATGGTTTTGATAGGATCCATAAACCCGAAATATTATATTCAAGAAACAATTAAAAAAAAAACGTGGATTTTGATAGGATCTATAACCCGAAATTTAAACACCTAATGTATTCAAAACGAGAAAAACTTAAACTTCAGTTACAATACAATTTTAAACTTTACTTTTAATTTTAATTACTTCTCAAAAATACCTTATCAATAAATTTATTCAAATTAAATTTTGTAATGAACTTCGTAAAAGGGTTGGCAAAGTTAGATTGACTAGAAACATATTTAAGATTAAATAATCCCTCAAACAGCCATTCACGTATGAAAAACAACTTCACATTTATGTGCTTCGAACGGTTATTTTGCCGGCTTGATTATCTGCTAGGAGAAGTGGAGGGGCATGCAAACCAGGAATTATACCAAAACTATAACAATCCTCTAATATGTGGTCCAGCCACATCAATTCCTTAACACATTCACACATAGCAACAAACTCGCTCTCCATGGTGGAAAGGCTTACTCCATTTTCTTTAAACGTCCTCCAAGAGATGGGACTTTCATCAATAAAAACAATTTGTCCTCCCATAGACACGTAATCATCCCGGTTCATGGCGAAGTCTGCGTCTGAGTAAGCTATTAAATTAGAATTATGACATTTTAAATTAAGTTTATACTGCTTGGTATATGACACATATCCTAACAGTTTTATCAAACCATTCCAATAGGGAAGACCTGGGTTACTCTGAAATTGACTAAAGATACAGCGTAAGCTATATCCGGACGAGTTCTATTCGATATAAATGACAAGCATCCTAAAACACTCCTATAGGGAAATTTAGTCATCTTATCAGTCTCTTGCTGGTTTGTTTGACAGTCTTTCTTAGAATATTTAACCCCCTTAACTATTGGGAGTGAAGACACAGGAATATGGAATGAACTAAATCTCTCACAAACTTCCTTAATATATCACAACTGATGTAATTGTACATCACCGTTATCATATGAGAACTCAACCCCCAAAAGTTTTTGAGTTCGTCCTAAAATTTTTAAATCAAACTTGCCTTCCAAACGTTTAATTATATTGTCAATTTGAACCTGTCTTTTTCCAAAAATTACAATATCATCAACATAGACCATCAATACAATAAAATCTTTAAATTTATATGTGCAATTGCACCAATTAAATTTTTCAAAATCTAGGTCCAACAAAACACGATTTAATTCATATACCACAAGCATCCGCTTTGGTGCAAGCCATACAGTGCTCGGTCAAGTTTGCATACCAGATGCTCCTTGCCCTGGACAGCATACCCAAGAGGTTGGCTCATATATATTTCCTCATCTAATGGAGCATATAAAGAAGCACATTTAACATCACATTGTGTATTAAACCATTTTAAATTTGAAACTAGAAGTGAAAAGAAAATCCGAACTACTGAAAAATTTACCACAGGGGAGAAGGTTTCATCGTATGTATCACCTTTAATTTGACTGAAACCTTGTGCCACGAGCCTAGCTTTGAAGCATGCAATGTTTCCATGCTCGTCCTTCTTTAAGCAGGCATGAGAATTTTCCGCGGATCCGCGATTTTCTGCTTTTTTGGGATTTTCGTTTATTTCGCAGTTTTTTGTTTTGTTAAAATCAAACTCCAATGATGATCAGTGTTCAAACGCTCCATGAAAAACTTTAGATTCTCAATCTTTTCTCATCCAAAATATAAATGTCAATATTCACTTTAAGCATGCTTTATGAGATTCTATAACATATAAAAGAACAGAATTATTCAATATTTCTCACTCATGTAATTTTTGTCCCCCCCCCCTTTTTCATCTCTAACTATTGCCAATCAAACATTCTGCGGGAAGCCTTTTATTTTTGAATATTTATCCATCCACAACAAAAATGTCAATATTAATTTTAAACTTACATGTGATATTCTAGAACCCATAAAGAAGTAGAATTGTGTTTCATATTTCTCACCCCCCCCCCCTCCCCCCACTTTCCCATTTTCCAACACCAGTCAATGTTATTAAATGTTGATTGCTAGCTAATGTTTTTTTTTTCTTCTAAACACATGTTTTATTGTGTTGATGTGTTATTCTTTTAGTTTAATTTGTAACTTTTAAAATATTTTGTATAGTTTTCCTGTGAGCATTATTTTTCATTTGAAGTAAATTTTATGAACACATTTGTATAGTTTTCCCCGCACGCGTTATTTTTCATTTGAAAATAATTTTATGAACACGCGTGTTTCCTCTTTTTTCAATTTTCTGCACTCTCATGCCTGTTTAAGGCATAGACCAAACGATTTCCCAAAGGAACTTGACCTTTCGGCAGTTCAACTAGGTGCCAAACCTTATGCTCTTTCATACTACTCATCTCCTCGTCCATGGCAACTTTCCCTTCAGCCTGTTGTTGAGATTTCATTGCTTGATTAAATGTTCTTGGAATAGACAAGTCTAGTCATTTGGTTTTACGCCTGCGTTTCCTTTTAAACTTCGTCAATTGTGATGATGGTACGACAGCTTGATTCACCAACCCCTCAAACAAATTTGCACCAGAAAAATCAAACAAATCCGGGGTAGACACCACATTTTTACTTAAACAAAACTTTTGGACATCATTAAGAGATCTTAACCGTGTGTTAGAACCATCAGGATAATAATATATATCCCCACGTTTCCCAGTGGGCCTAGGGACAGCTTTACGTCGCCACACGAGTTCAGATTGGTTCTCAGGAAGGGGACAAGCAGATTCAACATTACCCTCCTGAACATCCTCATCAACCTCTTCGGGCTCGCTCTGCACGATGTCAACAGGATCGGCTTTAGCACGATCAACTGGACCATCGGTGAGTAAGTCCATATCGTAAGATGAGGTGCCCAATACAGCCCCACTGTCAGAACCGTACAATTTATTACCAAAAGAAACATTCAAGGTTTCGATGATTTTGTCCTCTTCCAGTAACCACACTCTGTAGCCTTTCGTCCTAAGAGCGTATCCCACTAACACACCCTTCTGGGACTTTGGCGAAAGCTTATGTTGATGTCTTTGCTTTGGGACACCAGCATACACAACAAGGCCAAAAGGTTTCAAGTGTCGAACTGATGGTCTATAACTACTTTAAATTAGAAAAGCCTTTTTAACTTGCCTCGTTGTTGGCCGTAAGCTTTTCACCTGGACGTCCAGGCCTCCTCAGCGGCTTCATCTGTCGTGAAATTCGGACAGTGTTGTTGTCTGTGGGCGGTTCTCTTTATGAGATGTCTCCACGCTTCATTTGGGGCCATTGCGTCACTGTCATTGCACACATTAAGGTTGGTTGTAATTTCTAAAGATTCTCGGAGCATCGCGTAATAGTAATTGTTATAATCGGCTAATTTTTTAGTTTCGTTAAATTTAATCTCTATATTTTCGCTGTTATATGTTTTAGCTAGTGCGGTATTTATTTTATCAGTTTTAATATCATGTTTGTGTTCGTTAATGTGGGTTTTAATTTTCCTTTTTGTAACTCCGATATATGAACCTGCACTTTTATTTTGATTAATATAAGGTATTTTGTATATTCCGGCTGTTTCTAGTGGTGAAATTGGATCTTTATCGTTGCGTATTAATTGATATATATTTCTATTTGGTTTAATCGGGATATTGATATTGTATTTATTAGCTGAACTTTTAATTTTATTAGCGGCTCCTCGGTCATATGGAATTGAAGATGTAATAAATTTAGAGAGAGATGTAAATTTAATATGGTCTATGTCCAAAATACAGCTCAAAAGGGGTTTTCTTTTCTCTACGGTGAATCACTCTGTTCCATGTGTACGCAAAATATAGGACTGCTTCAGACCAAAAACGAATAGGTAAACCACTATCCATCAACATTGCCCTTACACAATTTAAAACTGTTTGGTTAAGGCGCTCACAAACCCCATTTTGTTCTGGAGAATATGTGTTCGCCAATTCATGAACCACACCATTCACGTCACAGAAATTTTTAAAGTCACTGTTTACAAACTCGGCACCGTTGTCAGTTCGAATGAACTTCAACTTTTTACCTAATAACCTTTCAGCACGAGCAGTGTGACAAACAAAAACCGAAAAAACTTGTGATTTGTCATTTAAAGGGTAAATAGCAGTTCTCTTGGAGTACATATCGATAATTGATAAAAAGTAATTTTCCCCCCTATAACCATTAATTCTGATAGGTCCCCAAATATCCATAAAAACTCTTTCTAAAGGACCATTACATGTAGTACCGTTAAATGACTTAAATTGAATTCTTTTCTGCTTTCCTAAGCGATATGGTTCACATAAAAACTTTGAAAATTTTAACTTAGGCAGGCACATATACAGGCACAGTTACATTTGCTGGTATGAATGGCCAAATCCGGGCTTATATGGCCAAAACGTGCATGCCATGCTTCAATACCATTACAGTTCGTGTTATAAGCATTTGCAACTTGCCCTTCATTCTTATTCAAAATTCTAGGATAAACATTATAAACACCATTACTTAGTTTAGCAGAAAAGATTCTTTTATTATTTTTGCCGATTACATCAATTTTAACACCTTTACCAGTAAAACTAGCCCCATTTAAGTCCATTACAGGCCCCGAAATTAAATACTTTTTTAGTTTAGAGGAATAAAGAACATTTTTCAAAACATATGAATTACCATCATCAAAACTTAAATTTACGGTACCTTCTCCTTCAATGGGGAAACTAACACCATCAACCGCAACATACAAATCTTCACCCTCTATGGAGGTAAAATCTGAAAAATATTCAATATTTTTACAAAAATGATAAGATGCTGCGGTATCAAAAGCCCAACAGCTATTATCATCCACATTGCTAAAATTTGCCTGAGCAATAAAATAATTTTTAGAAGAAGAGTTACGGCCGATGGCTTTAGTTTTGTTTTTAGTTACAGGTGACATAGGCTTATTTCTGGAGTCATTTTGAAATGAAGTATTAAAGTCATTTACAGGATGTTTAGGTAAGGTAACGTGACATCTTTCCCATATCTTGGGCATCTGCATCAGACTTCTTAATAGCTTCGTGGAGGTTTACATAGTTTTCCACTCTCAATTTCTTCTGATTTTTTCTTATGTATGTTAACCTTTCTCCTTCAATCTTGTCATACATATCAACTAAGTATTGGTTAAATAAATTTTTGAAATATAATAGAGGATTTTTAACTCCCTTCCATTGCATCGTTCGATAGGTATAAAACCGTGCAGAAGAGAGTTTTCTTCAGAGGTTGTCTGCTTTGTGGGCTATTTGGTGAACATCAATTGTGTAGCCATCTTCTCCATGAGCAAACATCAGTGGATACTGCAGCGTGTCATAAGCACGGTGTAAAGTTGATATTCTCAGCAATCTGTTGTCTCTGCTTCTCAAAATGATATATCTATCCTCATGAATATCTCCAACAATAACTGCAACTACTTCGTCAACTGTAGGAGCATTGAATCTTCCTTTGTGTTCTTTGCTTGGTGTTTTTTCTAAGTTAATTATTATATTAAAAATACTTAATTTTCTGGAACAACTTGAATAGCTTCCTTTAAAAATTTCACATTACTCATTTTTGGTGTGCAACATACCTTGCAACTGTATAATTAAATTCTTTCTCAAAGAAGAAACAGCCTTACCCCTGAGATCAGCTTCCTTGTCATCATCTCCGATGAAATAGATTTGCAAGAATTTTGGCTGAGCTTCCAGTTGTGGTAATAGAGAACCAATGAGATGGGACACTTGTCCTTGTATTTTGAAAGATGGCATAAAATGGCCCTCCGCTATCTCTTACCCTCTGAAGGACGTCATCTGGAAACAGCTGTTATACTGTCTAATGTGCTTCATAAAATGAGATGAATCTGGTTACTCATTTCTCAAAAGGCTATATAGTACAAAGCCGAAAATCTGGAATCGTCGGGACCGCGGCGATTCTGGATTTTCCGGATTTTTGGTCATGCCTAAAAAATATAATGTTTTGGTTTAAGTATTTGGATAATATGCAAATTCAAGTAAAAAATAATATATTACTATTTTTGAACATATTCTATAATATTCTTTTTATTAACTTTAACAATAAATAAATTAAAAATTAAACTTGAAAAACAAAACAGATTTATTGAAATATTTGCTTACAAATAAATAATTAAATAAATAAAACCTACCATTTTTAAAACACTCCCGTGATTATTTTGGTGTGTTTTTTTTTTAGTACTTTAGGTTTTTCAATTAAAAGTTTGGGCATAATTGAAATAAAATATAGAATTTAGCTCTCTCTCAGTTAGATAAATGTTTAAGAATTGCTACTGTTATAATTTTCTTCCCCCCTCTTTCAGACTTTGCAAATGCCAGTTTTGAAGATTAATAAGACATAAAATGTTTTTTTGGTTCTTTTTTTAGATATATACCTAAAAAAAAATTGCTGTTGATGATGAGGATTAACACAGCCAAAATTGTTTGAATTTTCGACGATTTCGGATTTTTGGAGTCTGGGTTTTTGGCTTTGTACTGTATAGTGGTTCGGGTAGTTGTTGCAAAGGTGTTAGCGCTACTTTTCCATTGTTGCAGCAAAGCCCAGTGCCTTTCATCATTCCACTTCAAAGCATTGCACTATTTGCATATGTTAATCATCTCTCCAATGCTGATGCATGAATCCAACTCATATGGAATACATGGAGAGTGACATAATGCTGAATTTATTTTTGAAAAGTACTTCTGTTTAATTTCAGAATATTTCACCACCGCTTTTATGTTAACAACTGGGTTTTCTTTTGAATATTTTGCAACAGCTCTTCTGCGGGCATCTGGATTTTTTTCAAATATTTTTCAACTGCTCTTTCGAATATTTTGCAACTGCTCTTCTGTGGACATCTGGGTAATTTTTTATATATTTTTTTGCAGAGATTTGCTGTTTTCTTCTTTTTGCATTATTGAATCATTTTCTACATTTTCTTTTTAAACTGTTTGTGGCTTCAGCATTCGGCTGTATCTCAACAGGAAATAAGCAGTCAAAATGACCTTCATACATGGAGTGCCTGAAAAGAGCATTTTCCCAATATTTTAAAAATCTTCACCATATTGAGTTATGAGTCTTTCATTTTCAAAACTTCAAATTTAAAATTATACAAACCTGCAGCTGCTTTAATTTCTAATTCTGTGCCATAATCATGTGATTTTGACATAACTCGGGCATATACATCTATACAGTAATCTGAATAAGCCGCGTATCTCTCAAAATTTTCTATTACATGAGTTACAATTTCTTCTCTCACTTCTGGACTGAGTGTTTCTGTGTCATACACCAATCTTACTATACTGTAAAATAGGCACGCTCCATCCCCTCTCATCACAAGTAATAGCTGAAAAAAACTATTCAATCATTTGCATTAAAAGAATAACAGTGGAAAAGTTCCTTAATTTTGCTCTTAATATGCTTATGTGTTGCTATTTAATTAAAACAGAGTTTAAAATAACAACAATAAATTATATTAAATGTAAAACTTAATAAAAGATGACTGTGAATAAGTTGTGAAAATTGACTGTGAATAAGTCCATAGAAAAATTGAAATAAAATATAAATTAATTAAACACATTACTGCCAGCAATTATAACTTATATACTGCCCAGAGGATCAAACTTATTAAACGTGAAGAACTTAATGAAGACAAAAAATTTCCAAGTTGATTATTGACGAGATTCAAATAAACGTCAGGCACAAACATTGCTGACATCTCAAATCGACTATCTAAACTTAATAACTTCATTTAAAGAACTAATGACATTTTATAATTAACTAAAAATAATACCGAACTTATAGCTTTGAGTTCAACTAAAGGAAATCATAATAAATCTTTTAATACACGCCAACTAAATATAATGTTGACAAGAAGAGAAGAGCAAGAAACAAAGTAACATACCTTATTTATAGTGTATAGGTAGGATTACCAATTAGCCATTCAGCAGCGATACTGAGACTATGCTGCTGATTCGGCAAGTCCCCACATGTCATCATTATCACGGGCTTTGGAAGTACCTACAGCTGTCGAAACAGCCCCTTACCTTCACCAGAGGAAGACAAAACACAGAAAGAGAGCTTGCATCTTCTAGAGGATCGGACCCATAAGCTAAAGGAGTTCGAAGAGAACTCTGGCGTGATGATTAGGCGACATCAGAGAAGAGATGAGATGGTAACATAGCTGCTTGGATATGGATGCAGAATGGTAAAAAAAAAAAAAAAAAAAAAAACAAATAAAGGGTACCTGAGGGGGGGGGGGGGCAGATTCGCAGACAGTCTGTATTCACCGGCACTCTGTCTGTCTAGGACAGTAAGCCTTGAAAAAGGCTCCTTTTCGGCATGAATAACAGAGCTGAATGCTAACCGCCAAACCTAACACAAAAATAACAATAAATAAATTAAAATAAAGGAGAGTTTAAGGATAGTTAAAAAAAAAAAAAAAAAAAAAGTTAAAAAATAAACAAAATAAAATAAAAATAAAAACTTAAAATAACAAACAAAAAAGAACCAGTGCATTTTTACTCAAAAAAATAAAGTCCAACCACCATTTAAGGTAGTTGGGATGACTGTTCTCCGGGGACTTCCCAGAGAATACCAATTTTGGATATAACATCCTGACAATTTTTCATTTTATTAAGAGCAATTTTAAATTTTGAAAGGAGTTCCGAGTTATTTATATTAAGTTCCCTAGCAATTTCATTAAGTACATTAGAAAATTCATTAAACGAGTTGGGAGGGTTAAGAGGAATGCTCGAGGGGGCTGGGTTGAGAATAGGAGAAATAATTTTGGCATAACTAACTTGAGGTTGGACTTTTTTAGTAATAAATGTCTTTTTCCTATTCTCAGGGAAGGATGGGCAGCCTCGATAACTGGCAGGATGGTCCCCACCACAATTACATCATTTAGGTGTTTCAATTTTTCCTTTGCCAAGCTCGCACTCTCTGGTTTCATGTTCGCCTGAGCATTTGACACATCTTGGCTTCATTGTACAGTTACTTGCAGAATGATGGAAAAATTGACACCTAAAACATTGAATTGTATGGGAAGGACTCCTGTAGATTTCGACCTGAACCCTGATGAACATAAGCCTATCAATTTTGAATATGACTTAATTGAATTCCTTTAACAATAGGCAAGGAGGAGATAGGTACTCGGTGATTTTGAAACCTCTTACTGACTTCATCAATATATTGACTCTGATGGATCAAAACCCCTGTATCTGTATACTCAAACTTCACACCTAACAATTTACGAGTGATACCCAAAATTTTTAAATCAAACTTTGATTTCAACAAACTTAAACCACCTTGCGGGGCAAGTGGGCCACCCAAAATAATTTTCTTTTTTAATTCATCATTTGCCAATTTGGTTAGAGGTTGCCATGGGTACAGTAACAACATATGAGAGAATGAACCACAAAATTAATTAAGTTGTTAGGCCTATTACATCCGGTTCTATGTTGAGCTAAAGTCGAATTTTGCCGAAAAGTACACTTACCCCACCTTACCCTAGTATAAACAGTTATAAAATAATAAGTTGAACTCATTCAATTAAATATTTATAGCAATGTTTGACACAGCACAATATAAATAATTATAAATAATAAAAGTATTAGTGAAATATGATAAGGCAAATTATAAGCAGAAATATATATATAAAAATAAAATACAAATATATGAAAAACATAGAGTACCTGCATGCACATAAAAAATAGATCCATATAATTAAACGAAATCATGAAAATAATTAATACCTAACATATAAAGAATGAGGAAAATTTAAAAAAAATGTTTAATACATAAGAATAAGAATTTAATAAATAACAATAAAAAGCAGAATGTTAAAACACATTAAAAAACATTTACAAATGTAATTAAATGTTAAATATTGAAATTTAACAGTTACGCAACAGAAAAAACTGTTTGAATAAATAACAGTAAAAAGCAAAATTTTAAAACACATTAAGAAATATTTATAAATGTAATTAAACGTTAAATATGAAAATTTAACAGCTCTGCAACATAAAAATGTATTTGAAAATGAAAATAAAAAATAATATATTTACATTTGTAAATACTCACTGCACATAAATATTACATCTCCATACACAACTTCAATCTTTGTATATATATGAAGTACTCCAATAATAAAATAACTCCATACTCAGTATAAATATAACTGTAGAATTACACTTACAATTATGTTGTTGATGCAAAGCGTTTGTTACATTAAGACGGTTAAAAAGACTGTTATTTTAATATCGTAAAGCATTTCATAATGTAGGAAACGGCATTAGTGACTTTGTAACGAATATTTTAGCTGCATGAGGTATCATTTCATCCTGAACATATCTGAAGTTTGTGGGATCTTCACCTGAGCATATTGTAACAGTAAAAGCCATAGCAAAAAGGCTGCAATCGTAAAAGTTTTCTTGCTGTTGAATATCGTGAAAAACATTTTCAATATTTGATCTATATAGTCTACTTAAATATAGTTCATGGTCTTTTTCTAATGTTCTTGAATTTAAGCTGTCATATATATGGTTAATTTTACCATCGTAGTGAGTACATATCCAGTGACCTACTTCAGAACCCGGGTAACTAGTAAAAAGGATTTGTAAATTGGATTTTGCAGGTGGAATTGGCATAATATTTTCTGGAATATGAACGTACAATACACTTTGCATATTGAATGCTGTTAAACAATTTATTATTTCTCCAAATAAATCAATATGTGAATCTTCCAGGTAACCTTTTGGATCCAACAATATTCCAAGTTCATTTTCTGTCAAATTTCTTATACCTGTATGCCTGTCTTTTCCTCCAATTAATTCTTTATTTGATGAATTTTCTTCAAAAGGTTCCAATATTCTGAATTCACCTGATTTACATTTTTCATTTGTCTCATGTTCTGGTTGGTTTAATGTAAATTCATTTAATATTATGTATATCACTTTGTGATATGAAAAGTATGTCTCACATGTTTTAAGGTAAAACGTTACAGGCAAAACGTTAGAAAAAATTACATCAATTTGAGATTATAAATTCGTTGTTACCAAGTCTATTGGTAACTGCGATGTAACACCAAAGGATGAAAGAATGTTTGTCAGTCTGTTACTTTTTCCATTCAAAATCCCCAATCACTACGTAATCTCTTTTTCGACCATCGCATGCTAAATCCACATTAAACATTTCTTTTAACTTTTCTTCTAAACTCTTATTAGGATGTCTTGGAGATTTATATCCTGAAATGATAGTAAAATCATCGATATTTATTTTGACTAATTCAAGGTGAGAATTGCATTCTGTGGCGATTGTATGCTTATCAATAATAAGATCATTACGTTTCGAAAACACTAATAACCGATGAGTTTTGCTTGTAGAGTCAGACCTAAAAAACTGATGAAAATTGGGAAGGATTATTTCATCTTGAGGTTTTGTCAGCGTTTTGCTAAAAATCAGTACGTCGGCACATTGATACCACTGATCATTGATTACGTTCATAATTTTATTCTTTAGGGAGCAAATGTTCAAATATACTATTTTAAATCCCGTGATATCTTCATGTTCTAATATTTTCTTATTCTTCCTCAGCCTATTCAGTTCATCCAAATTTATATCATCTTTAATGTTAAATTTTGAGCTTCTGAATCAACCTAAAATAAATAATCCCGATAATGAAGTCACTCGACTTAGGGCAAAGTATAGCATGGGTCTTGTTATTCTGTCAAAATTAATACATACTTTTTCATATGTCTGTCCTTGGCTCTTGTGTATTGTCATAGCTTCTGCTGGTGTTACAGGAAACTGTTTCCTTGTAACTTGAAAGTTTACCTTATTTGAAATATTAAGGACGCTGCATAATTTTAATATTGGTGTCAAATTATCTTTTATGTCTTCATTTGTCATTTGGTTCATATGCGCCATTCTTGCCTTCTTTTCAATTTCTTTTGAAGAAAATTCGAGCCACATTTGAATTAAAAACTATGTGCTTCAGGAAGCCAGAAGCTCCATTAACTAAGCCATCTTCGATATCTATATTGGAAGTAACCATATAACATATTCCAATTTTAAGTTTGATAACGTGCGGTAATCCATTGACTTCTGTAATTTTTTTGGACAATAGTGAATATAAGATGGTTGATCGTGTTTTTTCATTTGTTTTACCTAGAACATCATCCTTTGCTATTGAAACGAATGCTTCCCCAGGAAATTCATCAATTCTCCTATTATTAAATATATCAACCTGGGCATTTTCTGTGAACAACCTCATTGCATCAATCGGAACTTTGTCCTCTGTCACTTCTCTTGATTTTAGAAGAGCAATACAGTAAAATCCCGTTACAACGAACTTCACGGGACCGCAAATTTTATTCGTTGTAACGGGAATTTCGTTGTAACGGAATTCAATAGAAAATTAAACATTTCAATTCAGATCCTCATATCATAGTTAATTATAAAAATAGTAGTATAATACAAATTAGTAGATAATTAATTATTAAAAATAGTAATAAAAATTAGTAGTACCTTCTAATAACGTAAAGTTAGTACTAATACAATGTATAATATTTTTTATAGAACTGAAAAATTGACTTACCACCATTTCAATGATCTTCAAATTGTACAAGAAAAAATTTAATGCAGAAAATCAGTGATTTTTTTTTTGTACAAGGGAGTTTGAAGCTGCGGACAATACAAAATTATGTACATGATTAATATTAGAAAAAATGTTATCTGGTACACTGCTCTGTAAAGAAATAAAATTGCGCACTCTTTCTAAGCTTTCTAAGGCTTCAGCAGATGTAACTTTTGAAGTAGTAATAACCTCATTTTCTTCATCTTCAGAACTTTCTTCATCATTTTCTAAAATGCGATCATCAACAATAGACTGCACAATATCTGTCTCTGTTAATGAATAACAAGTTGCAGCATTGTCATCTGCAGTTAAAAAATCTTTAAAGCTTATGCTTTGAGACACACCAGATTTTTCTTTTACTAAGTTCCAAACGGATTCGATCTCATATTCGACTGTCTGCTCCTCATCATGTAGTACATCGCTAGATCCTTGAGCCGTCGATTCTTTATTTAAATCCTGGTCAATCTGCGCGTGTTTCCAACAGTGGGCTATTGTTTTCTGGCTTATATCATCCCACGATCCACAGATCATATCAATTGCCTCTTTCATGTTGCACTTTCTGTTTACGTTATTTTGCAGATCACAGATAATGCGTTTTAATAACATAGTTTTGTATCGTGATTTTACGGCTCTGATAATGCCTTGGTCAAGAGGCTGAAGTATTGCAGTACAGTTAGGCGGGAAATACTCTACACGAATGTGATTCAATATAGGAGGATCATTGTGTGCTGTGCAGTTGTCTATGAGTAGAAGAATTTTACGTTTTTGTTTTTGCATATCTTTATCAAAATTTATCAGCCATTCATTAAAGAATCCTTGCGTCATCCATGATTTTTTGTTGGCTTTGTAGATGCATGGTAAGGACTTAAAATTTTTGAAACAACGGGGTTTTTCAGATTTGCCGATTATGAGTAATTTTCGTTTTTCTGTTCCTGATTTGTTGCAGCAAAATAGGGCTGTAATCCTTTGTTTGGAAAGCTTTCCTCCAATACACTTGTCTCCTTTTAACGCTAAAGTCTTCCTTGGTTCTAACTGAAAAAATATTCCGGCTTCATCGGCATTAAAAACATCGTTAGGACTATACGTCTTGATTAATTTTAGTACTTCACCTTTACGCCATTCGTTTACAGATTCAACTGGGACGTCTTTTGCTTCTCCTGAAATGCATTTTGCCACTATACCGTATCTTTCTCGGAATCGATTCAACCATCCGACACTGGCTTGAAAATTTTCAACGTTTAGCATTCTTGCAAATTCCAAACCTTTTTCTCTAATTAAAGGGCCACTTAGAGGGATGTTTCTAGAACGAACATCCATAAACCATTTGTAAACAGCACTATCCACATCTTGAAACTGGGCATTTCGAATTCGTTTTCTGCTTGGATCAAAGACTTGAACTTGAAGTTTTTTCAAAATGCTTTCTTTATCTTTTAGAAAAGTGGATAAAGTAGATGGCGAAATTCCATATTTGCTAGCAACATCAGATTTTTTCATTCCTTTCTCAACTTCAGAAATTATGGTTTTTTTTTCTTCTAAACTAAACTGTTTTCGCTTAACAGCCGCCATTTTATGACCTACTGGTAAGATGAAAATTTTCAAACTGATTTCGAGCTTTGGGAATTCCTTTGCGAAAGTTATTCAGGTAGGGAGGAGAGGGAAGGGGGAATGTGCAATACTCATTTCACGTTTTGTTAAGTTTGCTTACATTGGTTACAGCTTACTTGGACTTCCAAGAAAAAGGGGTGGAGAAAAGGGGAGAGCGAACAAAGTAAACATTCCTTCTGCAGTGAAATGCCTATGCACACCTGTTTTACAACAAAGCTCGGAGAAAAGCGGTTGCTTTAGAGATAAGCTTGATTGTCCCTAAGACTAGGCATCGAAAACAAAAATTGTCAAGCGATAAAAATGTACAACTGAAAGTATTTGCCGTGTCATATTATTTCGTTCTAACGAGATTATAAAAAATTGAATATTTCGTTATACTGAGATTATGTTAACATTATTTGAATACATTTCAAAACGGGACTCGCTTGCATTTCGTTATAACGGGATTTTTCGTTGTAATGGAATTCGTTGTAACGGGATTTTACTGTATCATCATCTGTTATTTTGCCAATTGCTATGTTATTCAATGCGTTAAAGAAGGTGACTTCATTTCTTTGTCTCATTATTCTGGTCAATTCATAAAATGAAAATTCTTCCCAAAGGGGATTTCTATCAAAGAAATCGCTCATATCATTTTTTTTGCTAAGTTTGAAAATACGGCTATCCATCACGGGAGGTAATTGGTTCAAGTCTCCGACACATATTACGGAAACGCCACCAAAGGAAGAAGAATTGATCCCTTTAATTTGTCGAAGCCTTGTATCAACTCTGGTAAAGAGTGTACTTCCAGCCATTGAAATTTCGTCAATGATTATTAATTTCAGGTTGAACAAATTTTCTCTGATTGTATTTGCCAGATCACTGGATAATTCTGGCACATGACCACCGAACTGCGTAACAGGCAAAGCAAATGCTGTGTGTAGTGTAATGCCTCTTATCAAAAAAGCCGCTATCCCAAAGGTGCACACAATAAAGCCACAATCTTGTTTTATTACCCCCTGGCATGCTATCAAAATAATGTGTCACTGTTTGATATATGCAATTTATTACGGTGCTTTTACCTACACCTGCAGATCCACTAAGAAACAGTCTCAAAGGAATTTTGCGAGTCTTTAACCAATGAAGTACGTATATTACAAAGTAACGTTGTTCGTTATTAAGCTTCTGCATTTCTCTGTATAAGTCTTCTTCTGAAATTCTCTTTGGACACGTGTACCTTAATATTTTTCTTTTTTCATCACAATCTAACCCTGCTTGTGCAAGTATATCTACTTCTTGCTCATTAGATTCACCTGAGCCTCAAATTCATCTATTTCTTCGACTTCCAAATCGTGGCGGTCATTTTGTACTGCTTGCATTGCTATTTCTAGAGATTCATCTCCAATAACTGCATATTTGTTTCAATTCGTTTCGATTTCATCAATATGAAGGTATCGTGGCAACCAGAAGACTTTCTTCTATATTTTCCTATACAAACAAATTCACTCAGTAACAAAAAAAAAAAAAAAAAAAAAATTTTTTTCGTTTGATAACTTTGTTTTAAATTATCACAGATTTATGGTTCAACCATTTGTTTTAAAGGTATTGACGAGACCTTTCGAAAGATACCCATCTTGAAACTTTGACCGATGCCCCCACATGCACAAAATTTTTTTCCTAGTTAACTATTACTATTATCAACGAGACCTTTCGAAAGATACCCATCTTGAAAATTTACTTCCCTGGGGTGGTACTTCTCCCATAGGGGGGGGGGGGGGAACTGGCGCCCCCGCATGCACAACATTTGTTTCTTAGTTAACTACTACTATTATCAATAATTCATATTAATTTTACAATCACAAGTTTAAAATAATGCTCATTTTGTCCTATACTGCCATGTTAAAAGTTTACATAAAATGCGATCACAGCGCCACCTGCTGGGCAATTGATCCCCAAATCTAATCAGCACCATGCCCCCTCAGGTTCCAACTATATAACAAGTTTGGTTGAATTTTTTAATTCATTGGTTCGTGAGATATGGTGAAAAATACGAAATTTTGTCCTATACTGCCGTGTTAAAAGTGTATATAAAATGCGATCACAGCACCACCTGCTGGGCAATTGATCCCCAAATCTAATCAGCACAATGCCTTGCCAGGGTCCAACTATATACCAAGTTTGATTGAATTTCATTCATTGGTTCGTGAGATACGGTGAAAACAAGAAACCACAGACAGACATTTTTTTAAAACTATCAATTCGTGTTCAGGACATCCAAAACGTGTAGATCTGTCAAAAAACGGAGGTCGAAAATTTTCGCGAATCCAATACTTTCTCTATATTACATATAGAAGAAAGTAAAAAACACAATTTGTGTATGCAAGAAAAAACGAATAACAAAAGGGAAGAAAATGTTTTTAATAGGGGGTATGCCAGCAACACTGAACATCTTTGAGGCATGGTATCAATGAGGCTATTAATGAGGAGCTGAGGTATATTCTGCCTTACTCCTCTAGAAGAGCTATTTCCAGTTCTCGAAGAGTATGTGACAGTGGTAGGTGGCCAGTGACTCTCCCTAGATTGTCCCAAACATGTTCTATAGTTTTGCTAGGTACAAAATTTTTTTGTCTAGAGGTTTTCATTTTATTTTCTCAATTTCATACAATATTAAGCAAAAAGAAAGAAAGGGGAAAAAATAAAATAAAAGCATGCAGTTCTTTCTCAAGACCAGTGAAGGACCTTTTTCAAAGCAAACTGTCACTGACAGGCTGGTCTAGCCTGTCTAGTGCAACTCCACCAAAGGTAGTAAAATGACTTTTCTTATTAGATGATCTAGTAAGATGACTACTTGTAAAAGGAACAAAGGAGAAAGATGAAGACTGGAACAGGTTGGCATGGAGGTGACATTTGAAGAACTTCCACTTGGTATAATTCGTAGTGTCACTAAGTCTTAATAGTAGATGGATCTTGTAGGAAACTCTTTGCAGAGATAGATTTAACTAGGTAAGGTCAGAGATCTTACACCAGAAACTTAGTCAAAATTGTGTTGAATGTTGTATATATATACTTATGTAAGTGTGCCAAAGGAAATATAATGTACTTTGCAGGTTATCTGGAGGAATGTACACAATACTTTTTTTAAGCCAATCTAATCTAATTCATATTCACATCTTGCACCAAAATCCCATCTATTAGTAATTGAATCTACAGTAAAACTTCTGTCTAGTTTTATTTTATCTATGGACTTTAAAACTTTCATAATAATGCCAAGTACTTTTCTACTTGAGATCAGATTTAGGCTTTAGTGTGTAGTTATCAGTTTGTCGAAACATCTGCTTGTATGCATAAACGAATCAAATCAGATTGTCTTAGTCCAGTGTCCAAAGATATTTATGAGCAATTTTTGAACTTCAGGTATGATAGGTGTACGAGAAGTATCATAAATAAAATGACACCTGGAAGCTTGTCCAGATTTATGCAGGCTTCAAAATAGATTTGTTCAACTTGATATTCCTTATTGCAGTGTTAAACATTCTTCTATAATTCTCCAGATGAAAAAGAAATATATATTGTTACATATTCAGGGTTCGTGTATTGTCCGTGAATGAATGACAAGTCTTGCAGAGGCTTAAAAATTTATTGACAGAATATTTTCTTAGTCTGTCAATCAAGTATAAGCTTCAGATTCACCAGAAAAAACAGCTTATATATTAGCTGACAACATAAACATCACAGCATAAATTTTATCGTAAGCTCTATTCAGTAAGAGAGGTTCGGCCAGGCAAGAGTTTGTAACACTTACAGGCCATTGATTGAGGAAGTAAAGAAATTAAAATTCTGGAAGAAAAAAGGTTCTATATAATGTAATGAGAGAGATAATAATGATATAATAAAGAATTTGTTTGTATATTTCTGCATAAACAAGAACAGAACGAGGAGATTCATTTTCTGTGTAAGCAGGCCTACCATTTGATAGATCGGGATAGTTCTAAAAAATAAAAATAAAAAAAAAAAAAGATACAGAAAGAAAAATGTTTATATATATTTTTTGTCAGCTATAATTATAAATAATAATGTTTGTTTATTTAGGAAAGAAACCTCACATCCATGACTATAATGATAGTATAAAAGTAAGCCGAAAAAGAACTGAGATACTTCTGTAAAATACTGAGAATTTTTTTTTTTAATTAGGGGAAAAAAAAAAAAAGCATTTAGATATAAAAAGAAAATTAACTTATTTAAATTATATAGCAATAGAATTTTAATATGTGGCCTTACTTGAAGTTTATTTTAAATGGGATCCTTTCATCCAGGACATAACAATTTATTGAAGTGTTTATTTTAATGTTTAAGATTAAATTTTCTTGCAAAAATAATTAAACAAAAACTTCAATCAGCAATTTTTACAGTACAAATGTAGTAATTCTCCTGACACCTTTTAGAAAATTACCAAATACGAACAGATGTAAAAAGAATAATAATGAAATGAAAACTTTTCAGATAATTGCTAATTTACAATATAATAATAACAGAGGATGTGATATTCTAACATCACAACCCATTGTAAGATGAGGCAGGATTCACTAAAATTATTTACTTCATCTTTTCAAATTTTATTTCTTCAAATTTCATTTTGTCCATTTCTTTCAAAATATTTCTTAAATATTTGAAAACCCATACTTTTTTTAAAAAAAAATTTGTGAAGATTTTTACTTTAATTATTATCTACATATCAAGCATATATAAATGTATGACTTGCAAAGATCATTACTTTTATGTCTGGAAGACTCATATTTTAACTTTTTTGTTTCTGATGATCTTCATAACACAACAGTGATCATTTTCATTTATTCTTACCTCTCTATGATTTTGAACATCACCTTCTTTACTTTCAAAAAACACATTTCATAAAGCACTAAAATTAACATATGAAGTTTATTTAAAGGTTGTATATCTTCTTTGTCTGAAATGCTTTCACTGGGGCGCCCAAGCTTTATCAATGGCAAACACAGTGCTTGAAGTCTCACGAGACTGATGTCTTCCTTGGCTGCCACTACTCTTAAGCACTTGGCACTACTGTCGATCCAGCTCTGCCCCATTGTTGCCATTAAAGGAATTATGAAAACTTAAAATTTCAACAGATTCTCTAAAAGCAGCATACCTATGATTTTGATAATTTGCTATTTTTCTGACGTCATCAAATTTAATATTTATTTTTTCATTTTTATTTACATGGGTTAAAGCTGTAGTTTGGCAATATTGTGACTATGTTCCTTAATTCTTGTTTTTATTTTACCAATATAATATTTTTCATTACCTTCATTATCAATGTAGGAGACTTTATAAATTCCTGCAGTTTCTAAAGGATGGATGGGGTCTTTATCAATTCTTATTATTTGAAAAATGTTTGGATTTGCCTTAATGGTTATGTTTAGCAGCTACTTTTTTAATTTTACATGCGTCTCCGCGATCGTAAAGGATTGAGGCGGTAAACCTAAGTGATGGTTTCTGAAAATTATTTATCAAATTAACCAGCCTTTTTAGTATCCTTTTTTATAATGGTTAATTCTTTATTGAAGTTGCTGGTTTATGATGCAACTGGTTTAAACTCAAATCATTGACTATAATGTCTTGACTTGATCATTTCTTTTAGACCAGTTCTCCAATTGTAAATTTATGGCTTTCAACCAACATTTCTTTAATTTTAACACTTTTCTTTCAAAACATTATTATAGATGGCAGCGACCTGCCACTGCAATCATTATCTTTGACACTCATGATCAAGCATTCAGGGCACTGGCAAACTACTGTTTTTTAGCATAATTTTCAAAACACTTCTCTAACAATTTGAAGGTCTTTTCACTGTTTTGAATGTGTTTTTAAATACAAAATTGAAACATGCACATAAAACAGATGCACTCAACACTGCATCACTTTCACAAATGTTAAACTAGGATGATGCAATATGAACGGAATATTGCTGACAGGTCTACCAATGCCCTCCCCCCTAAAAAAAGTAAAATCGGGTGACTTAAAATACCAATTGTTGGTGATTCCAGGAATTTTCTGATCGAGGTGGTTTGCCAATCTTATGAAAACATTTGCTTAAGCTCATTGGTTGATATGCTTTTTAAGCTGAAATTATATTGTATTATTTTATATATGTGTATTGTCAGTTTAAAAAAAAAAAAAATTATTGCAGTATCATTACCTTTTGATGGAAATACAGGAAAATAGGAGAATTCCTAGCACTACAGTATATGAAATGATTTTGGATTTATAGTAATTTTCGATAAGAGAGTAGCCCTATTTATATAAGTTGACACTATTCTTTTGTTGATACTTTTTGTGGAAGAAATTTGTTGTGTAATGTAGAGAAGTTTGGCTCTACGTACAGGATTATTGCTAGGATTTTATAAGCAGAGGGCATTTTCTCCAGCACCTTTTTCATTTTTTCGTCAAACTTTACCATTGATGAATTGAGATGAAGTTTACTTCTGTTTACAGCTAGAATTTTTTTTATTATTATTATCTATTGTCGTCACTCATACAGACAGTATTTTAAGGCTGATGATGAAAGAAATATATATCTAGTCTTAGTCTGTATATTTATATAAATAACAATCAATTACAAAACAGAAATTCATTATGTAAAAGTATTAACAAAAATTAGTTGTTTTTTCACATTTTGTTTCAGTATTTCTTTTGTGTGTGTGTGTTTTATTTCATATATTTGTGACTATTTTACACACAATATTAACTAGATATATTATTTTTCCTGTTTATTTTAAAAAATAACAACTGCCATAAAATTATGTAATTTTGAATTAAGTATTTATACTAAGTTTTAAAAGTGAATACAGTAGAGAGCCATTAATCCGCCAACGTCTGAAATCTGCACAGCTTGCCAGATACAAGCAATATAATTCACTATTAATAAATTACATGACTGGAAATCAGAATTTTTGAAGAAAAAAAAATCTTGAATGCAGATTCTGTACTTGCATTTTATTTTGCTGATAATAATAATATAAAAGACTGCTGAAATCAAATTACTGATAGTAAAATTGATAGTAGTAAATTATTACTACTATATTAAATGCATCAAAAAAAAAAAAAGATGAGGACATAAATGAGGCATAGAAACTACTTTTTTAAAACGCTGTTTGATGAAGGCAAAGTTGATTTAAGGAAGAAATCACTTAAATTCTTAGAACAATAAATTTTTGTTAAAAAACAAGAGCTGATGACTATTTACAATAGACCAAAAAAAAAAAAAAAAAAAAAAAAAAAAGAGATGCATGTTACAGATACAGTTTAAAACAAAACTACATGAAATTGTTTTTGTGATATAAATTTATTAAATTATTGGATATGTAAACATTACAGTCTAGTGAAATTATTCACTAATCTTTGTTTTGTATGAATAATATTCTGTTTTTATTATTCAAAGTGAAAATCATCTTTTATAGCCCCCAAAATCTGTCAAATCCTAGAATCCACACAACCTCTGGTCCCGAGCTGTGCAGATTTTTGACTCTCTACCATGGATAAGATTTTTCAGCTGATTTCATTTTTTTTTTTTTCTGTAAATTTTTTTTTTCAGTTCTCTTAACTTTTTTTTGTGATTTTTATGTGCATTATTAGTTTTCCAATTATTTTTTAAACATTAATCATGAGTGTAATTTATAAAGAAAACTGTTCTCATAAATGTCATACTTGATGTAATGAAACAGAACTCTAATCAAAAGATCAATTTACAACTATCATCTCATTTGCATAATTACACACCATTGTCTTTTTTTTAATTATTATTTTGGACACTAATAATTCTGAAAACAATAAACAATTTTAAGGAATTTCAGTAAAAAGGAAGGAGAGGGATTCCAACGGACTAATACGATACAATTTTGGTTTTCCCAGTATATTGTCGTTATAGGGCAGCGTGTAACAAAATGTGTTGTCTATCAAAATCTTGGAGGAATTGAGGAAAAAATATATTACGATAAAATTTTAAAATGTTCAAATGTAAATATTATCAATAAAAATATTTTAGAAAATAACTTTTAATATCTTTAAATTTAAGCTTTTTTATGTCTGATTTTACCACCACTTTCCCCCACCTGACTATCTATACACTGATGGAAAAAAAAATCCCAACACCAAGAAAAAATTATTGTACAGTAATGAAATTTCAGCAATACATTTGTCTAGGTAACATATTTAATTGATTAAAGTTTCAAGATCACAGGTAGAGCCATTTCAATTGTGAAATGTTGGTACATTAGTAACCGGTGTAACCGCCAGAATTTTGAATGCAAGCATGCAAACGTGCATGCATTGTGTCGTACAGGTGTTGGATATCAGTTTGTGGGATGGAGTTCCATGCCTGTTGCACTTGGGCGGTCAATGCAGGGACGGTTAATGCTGGTTGTGGATGACGCTGGAGTTGTCGTCCAATGATGTCCCATACGTGCTCGATTGGAGAAAGATCTGGTGATCTAGCAGGCCAAGGCAACATGTCGTCACTCTGTAGAGCATGTTGGGTTACAACAGCGGTATGAGGGCGAGCGTTATCCTGTTGGAAAACACCCCCTTGAATGCTGTTCATGAATGGCAGCACAACAGGTTGTATCACTAGACTGACGTACAAATTTGCAGTCAGGGTGCATGGGATAACCACGAGAGTGCTCCTGCTGTCATACGAAATTGCTCCCCAAACCATAACTCCAGGAGTAGGCCCTGTGTGTCTAGGCTGCAGACAGGTCGCTAGCAGGCGTTCACCTGGCCTCCTTCTAACCAACACACGGCTATCACTGCGACCAAGGCAGAACCGGCTTTCATCAGAAAACACAACAGATCTCCACTCTGTCCTCCAATGAGCTCTAGCTTGACACCACTCACGTCGCAAACGGCAGTGGTTTGGTCAGTGCTACAGGGCGTCTGGCTCGGAGCTGTCCTTGAAGTAACCGATTTGTAACAGTTCGTTGTGTCACTGTGGTGGCAACTGCAGCTCAAATTTCAGCTGCAGATGCAGTACGATTAGCCACAGCCATATGCTGAACACAGCGGTCTTCCCTCTCAGTAGTGCCACGTGGCCGCCCGGAACCCGGTCTTCTTGAGGCAGTACCTTCCCTTGACCACTGCTGCCAACACTCATGCACAGTGGATACATTCCTGCCAAGTCTTTCTGCAATATCGCGGAAAGAAAACCCACCTTCTCGTAGCCCTACTACACGACCTCGTTCAAACTCAGTGAGCTGTTGATAATGACTTCTTTGTCTTCTTAGAGGCATCCTTGACTAACATTAACCCACTACGTCAAATCTCAACTGTAAATAACGATCACGAACCTTACATACAGCGCTTATTTAAAGCAAACCTCATTTGCATGTTCATAGTGTCACTACTAGTGCTACACTTATGTGCGTAGCTTGAAATTTGAATCGACGTCATCTTTTAGATGTATAAACACGCCTACCAAATTTCGTTTATCTAGCACAGCTCCTTCCTGGTGTTGGGATTTTTTTTTTACATCAGTGTGTGTATATATATATATATATATAGGAAAAATGGGTAGTATGTGCAAAAAATAATTTTTATAGAGAAATAAAATATCAGACTTACGGTTCGACTCTCTCCTATTCTCTGAACAATTTATGGCTGGTGAAGGCCCAAAAGTTCCACCTCAGTTCTCCTCCTTCGTCTCATGACTCTTTGTATTTGTTGAGGAGGATCTTCTTCAACATCCACCAGTATTTATTTTGAAGTGGCAGTTGCTTTATATAATTATATTTAATGTTTGAATCACAATCTTTTCCGTAGCCACCAATATTCACAAAAACCAATTTATAGTCAGCATCAGCCACTGCTAACAATACTATTGAATGGCATTTCTTGTAATTGAAGTTCATCGAACCCTCATGTGGGAAATTCACAATCCTTACATACTTTCCATCAGTTATACCAAGGCGTGGAAAATGCACGTACTTCTCAAAATTGGCAGCAATCTCCAACCAGTTTTTTTGGGTGGCTCTGAGGAAATGCTTCTCTTAAAATATACTTTAGTTTTTCAATTAAAAGTTTGGGCATAGTTGAAACAGAATATAGAATTTAGCTCTCAATTGGATAAATGTTGAAAGTATTATTATAATTTTCTTCTCCTCCTCTTTCAGACTTTGCAAATGCCGGTTTTGAAAATTAATAAGAAATAAAGTACTTTTTTGTTTTTTCTTTTTTTAGATGTATTTATATACTGAAAAAAAAAAAAAAAAAAAAAAAAAAATTCTGATGATGATGATGATGATGAAATTTGATGAATGTTTTATGTTTATGAATGTTATATCAGTTTTCATAATAATAAACAAATTAAATATCACAGTAATGTACACTATAATAAAAATATTTACTTACCTACATGAAAAAAATTATTCCTTTAAACAACATTTTTGGATTTTGAGATATTTTACTTTAAATAGCTCAGTACATTTAGCACTTGAATACGTTTATATGCAAATTAATGTTTTTAAGTGTGTATATAAGACTTCTAGAGGCTTAAAAAAAAAGTATATGCAAAACTTGCCAACAAAACTGATTGTTCAGTTGGAGGGAGGTGGGGTTATAAACGGAGTTTCAGATATATTATAAACGAAATTTTTATGTATAACGGCAGTTTTTTTTTAACATGCCTTCCACTCCAAAATTTTCTGAAATGAACTTTCAGGCTTGATGAATAAATTAAAGCAAATTAATCTTTTTAAATATGTATGTAAGACCTCCAGAGGCTAAAAAAAAAAAAAAAAGTATTTGTAAAGCTGATGGGGAAAAAACAAAAGAATGGAAAACTTGGTCAACAAAACTGATTGTTCGAGGGGAGGGGGATGGGGTTATAAACAGAATATATATACATAAGTGTCATTTTAATTTATATTATAAATGATAGATATTTTTATTATTATTATTATTTGCATCGTAAACGCCGCAGAACTAGAAATGTAACTTTTAAACACATAAACGCTGCTGCGTTTCTTCCGAAAATTACGGAGTTAAAAACTTTTGTAAAATTTAAAAATATGACATTTTATAAGACTGTTAATGGAATCACAAACTTTGTATTTTGAATATCATAACATAAAATTCTAAACTGCGAGAAAATCAATTGAAAATAAAATTCACATGCAAATTAGTTTAAAATATTTATACAAAATAATATATTTTCATAAAAGGAATATTATTTTTATAAGATTTTTAGTATTATTAATGAATCTTAGTATTGTAATCGAACAGAAAAGTTATGCATAAAATAAAATAAAGTTCACATACAAATTAGTTTAAAATATTTATACAAAAATACTAGTAATATGTTTTTTTAAAAGGAAAATTATTTTTATATAACATTTTTAGTATTATTAATGAACCTTTGTTTTATTTACAATGTTAAAAAGTACTAACTTAATCATGTAATATATAAACTAGATGATTTTAACACGTTTAAACAAATATTAAATTTTCAATTTACTTTATCACTAAAAACATTAGAGTAAATAACAGCTATTTTGTAAGTTGAAGACAAATTTATTGTAACCACTGTTCATAAGTTCAGTTCATAAGTTCAGTTTACGTTAAAAAAAAAATATATATTTCTATATATTATGAAAAACTGAACTCACTTAAAAAAATCTAATATTTTGATCGTACTGGAAAATTACATTTTTAAAGATATATTGAGTAAATTCATTGTTAAAAAGTTGACCAAAATGGTAAACAGGTTGAAAAACATATACTCATGTTTAAAGGGAAACTTCTTCTTTTCATCCTGTGACTTTTCTGTCAGGAGACAGTGTAAAATACGGGACTGGATTAAATGAACAACCCCAAAAATACACTATCACCTAATTCTGAAAGGCTTCCTCTTAGACATCATGAGCGCTAACATTTTTTCTTAAAATGGTTAGTATTATTAATAGAACATTGTAATAATATTAAGAACATGCAAAATGGTTAGTATTATTAAGATGCCATCGCATCACTAGTGACATGACTATTCATCAAGAAGTCAGCAACACTTTCTTTACAAGCATTATGATAAATAGATGATCTAATACACTCAACATTAAAAAAAAATAACACTTTTAACTCATTCAAAGTGTTCTTGGCTTCATCACGAACTATTTGGTTCATGTTACACTTAGAATTAATTGCAGTATCAACCTATTCATAACATATTTGACCGAAAGTTCAGTGGTAGAAATATATCAGGTGCAAAATAATATTCATCTTTCTTAACTAAGATTTAATAACTTATTTGCATATAATTTACATCTTTACATATACTACAATTTAACATATTTAGGGTCTCCTATTTAGACCCTTCCATTCCATACCAGATGCCTGCCACACACAAACTAATGCTGTGTCTTGACACAAGGCGACCCCTGGTGGAGAGAATTCTGTAACAACATAAATCAAGAGCTCTGTAAAATGAGTCGTCATTCATAACCACCATCTTAATTGATCTGTCAATCTTGCAGTTCAAAATTCTACCCATTCTAACAAAGAACTGACAGGCTTATTGGAACCAGAGTGTTTATAAGACAAGTCTTAATAATTTTGTGGATGGCTATTAGTAAGTTTCAAAAATGGTCCTCGAAGGGGAAACTTCAATATATCTCAGTGGAATTTCTAAGAAACTTTTTTTACAAATAGAACTATCATCAGTGATGGAACCAATGTCTTATAATTACGGATGCCTAAACACTGGTATTTCCTAGTGTCATAATTTTGATTTTATATTTTTGCTAATTTTTTAATTTACCTTCTGACTGCTACAAGTTAATAGTGCATACTTTTCCGACTGGCTTTGATGTAAAGTGATAAACAGTTTTGCATATGCTTTCGTTTCTATGATGGTATTGATGTAGTAGAACAGTATATCCAGCATTTTTTTTTAAATCCCTTCCCCCCCTAAAAAAAAAGCACTATTTTTGACGGATGTTGAAATGAAGGATTCTTTTATATTTCACCTTTTTTTTTTTTTTTTTTTTTTTTAATTGTAACCGTGTAGCTGGTGTAATACGAAATTATTTCATTGATAATAATAAAAAAGAATCAGTATTTCTTTTTTTCGAAACAGACCCCAATTGCACAAGTATTTAGCTATTGAATCAAAAAAATTTCAACATTATAAATATTTGATCTAGAGGTTTCACAATTTCTTCTAGCCAGTTACCAAAATGGATTATATTTCCCCACTGACTTACTCCCCTCCCCAAGGGGATACCTTCTTCAGGTCACGAACCCCAGGCCCGAGTGTTCTACCATATACTCTTAGATAAGTTACGAAATGATTCACATCTTCCTCAAACATTGTGATAAATCGCAGTTCATAGCTTTGTATTTGAATAAAAAATGTACTCTAGTCTTCATTTACAGTATTTTTGAAATGGAATATTATGCCATCTGAGCCTTTCTCCAAGATTTGTACCATGGTTTGTTCTGTTTGGCAAACAGATATATAGTATTTAGAAATGATTTCTATTAATTTAAATTTTAAGCATTTTTCAAGAATCACAGCACATTTTTCAACAACCCGTTCTGACTGGTCAGGGCAAACTCTTCACTTAGTGATTAATCATTCCTTTATATCTGGCGCATTGTTCTCAATGAGACTGCAATGCTCCAAATGCAGATTCCCTTCCTTCCTCGAAATTGAATCTGTTTGTCAGGTAAGGCAGTGTTACTAGTTGTAAATTTTCCAAAGGAATTTGTCCTGACATATTTTCTTGACTCTCCAATGATTGTTAGTTGACTATGTGTATAGCATTATCATAATTGTCTATTTTCTTTATACTAGAATGTAAGAATTTACTGGTAATTTTTTGAAAAATGTTATTGTGTGCTATTTCTATTAAAATTGAATTCTACCAACTCATAAAATTCAAACTAATAAGTATTGTTCCATATGCATCAAATTTGGTATCCATGACACCCTAAAAAGAAATAAAATATATATAAAATATAATGAATTTTTATTTACCTGTATATGCGTTTGAAAAGTAATTTCAAATATTTTATTCTGTAACATTTACATATAATGAAGTGTTATCAAAATATCTATAAAAGATTAGTTAAAAATTTAACACCTGCACTTACTGCTTGGAATTCTAATAAAGTAGCTTTGAATAATTTTTTTAAATATGATTAAAATTATAGTCAATCACTAATAAAATACGTAATCACATTGAATATTAACACTTTTGCCTCCAGCATACTTTTCCCTTTTCTAATACTGATTGCTGGGGTATACTGAAGTAGACTCAAGCTAGTTTTCACAAACTTTTGGCATTTAAATGTGAATAAAAATTTGATATAGTGAAACAAAAATATAAAATCTGGAATTCTATAATCCGACAGCACAATTTTAAAACACACACACATAATGTTTTAAAATTATAATTAGCTCTAGTATGTAAATAGGAGATGTGTGTAGTGAAATTATTAAAATGTACAATTTGTGCTATGAACAGGATGCCCACTAAAGTGCAAGACTCTCTTTTTTTTTTTCTCATAAATTTTTTGGTTTGTAATCAACTCATTCATATAAATAAAAATTTTGAAATGAAAAAACTTGGGTAAGAAATTTATGTATTTTGCTGATCAGCTGCAATAATACATTTCTACAAGGAAATACTGGAAAAACCGAAAATTAAGTAAATCTTGTATTGGAAATAATAATAAAAAAAAAAAAAAGAAAAAGAAGTAAGTTTCATCAATTTGCACAGCAGAAGCCTGCCTATTTCAGCAGTTGGACGTGAACAAAAAAATCGCCATAACTAAACAAATAAAAATTAAATGCATTAAGCTTAAATTATACTAATGAATTGCAAATTCATAATCAATCCGATTTTTTTAAAAGTATTTTTCTATTCGTACTTTGTTTGTAAGTAAGAGTGATAAATTTTCACCCAGTTTTTGCTTCTGGTAAGAACCCTGTTTTAATGTAAAACTTGCAAAATCGTTCAACGAATTTAACTGAAAAATTTGAGAAAAAACTATTAATACATGCCACAAAGTGTGTAATTAAATTTAATATGATTTAATTCATTTAGAATGGCTGAGAGATCGAATATTTTAAATTACTTTAAGAAATTCATATGCAATCAGAAGAATAAGTAATTAACTTCAAAATAAAATATTACCATTATATTACAATCAGATATACTAAATACTTAGAAGTTCTGAAACATTGACAATAATTAGTGATTCATTCACAGAATCACTGCCTTCAGTCGACTCTCTCCCCAACAAATCAATCACCTTTTCTTTCAATGCAGTAAATTTATCTTCAGCTTTAGCACCCTTCCAGTCTGAATATGAAGTTCTCATAGTCTGCTGGCCTTCTTTTTAATGTAACCTCTCCAATCTTGGAAACCCCCCCCCAGGGGGTACCTTCTTCAGGTATTCAGGGGGTGTCACGAACCCCGGGCCCGAGTGATCTTTCCTTTTCTCTTCCCCCCCCCCCCCAATTGCCATTAAGTTCTTGGTCTATTTTTTTGTTTTTGTACTGCCAGAAGTACTTGGTCTGTTTGGTTTTTGTTTCACGTTGTTCTGGTGCCAATAAGCTCTTGGTCTTTTCTTGTTTTTTACTTTTTAGTTTATATATTTTTTTGTTATTCCAATAAGCTCTTGGTTTTTCCCTGTTTTGCTGTGTTGTTAAAAAAACAAAACAAAACAAAAAAAAAAACCCCCCAAAAAAAGTATAAAATCTATTGGAAAACACAAAAAAATGTACCACTGACCTTGTTGTCCTAACTTATTTTTTGTTGTGTTCTGACTCACCCTGTTTTTCCTGTGTTGACTGTTATAAAAAAAAAAAAAATCATAAAGTTGTGAAAAACAACAAAAAAATCAATATATTAACCACTAATCTACTAAGTAAAGTTCGGTGTAGGTGTGGCGTTGGCTATTCGGGCAAAGATTTTGGCGATGGTGCCACGGCAGTCTAGCCTTGGGAGCATACTGGGAGACTGGTGCGCTTGGTGAAGATGAGACAACGGTGACTACTCGAACGAGAAACACCGGACTAACACGACTGCCACATGTGGTGCCTAAACTGGGTCGGCGACCTGCTAGCTGGTGAGTGGTTATAGGTGTCCCAGAGAGGATTCTTAAAAACCCTTTGCGTTTGTGTGTTGGAAGAAACACTCACCCCTTTTTCTCTCTTTCACTTATTATGGCTACAATTATGGGAATTTCGAATAATGCGTCTGGCTCGGGCCAAGCTGGTAAAAGCTCAAACTCTAAGTCATGGGCAGAGAGGATGGAGGAATTTTCTTCCACTATTAGTGAAAGTAATATATTTGTTATTGCGAAGCACGTTTCTTTGTAGTGAAAAGAAAGGAGGGTGATTTTTTAAAGATTTCTCCTTTCTTTATTCAGAAGGCTTTACAGTCAATAATGGGTGATCCGAAATCTGTAAAGAAGCTAAGATCAGGAGAGCTACTTATTGAAGTTGATAATAGTAAGCAAGCTGACAATTTAAAAAAATGTACCCAATATGCGAATATCACTGTTATCATAAGTGCACACAGATCGTTAAATATTTGTCGTGGTGTCATATCTGAACCCGACCTTAAATTTATTCCAGAGAGTGAAATACTTGAGAACCTTAAAGATCGAAAAGGTTTAGCCGTCAAACACATTACAATATTTTGTGATAATAAACCTGTACCAACAAAACACATAATTCTTACAATAGACTCCCCCAAACTTCCTAGATCAATAAAAGCTGGTTATCTTGAATGCCCCATAAGACAGTACATTCCAAACCCTCTACGCTGCTTTAATTGCCAACGCTTTGGTCATTCCAAAACTTCATGCCGTGGCAAACTAACATGTGCCTGCAGCAGTGCAGTGGGACATGACAATCAAAATTGTGAAGCACCTGTCTGTTGTATCAACTGTAAAGAAGATCACCCATCGTACTCAAAAACTTGTGCCAAATGGAAAATAGAAAAAGAAATTCAAACTGTTAAAACTAAAGAGAACATATCATACCCTCAAGCTAGAAAGATTGTAGAATCAAGAACACCTGTAATTGGTAAATCCTATGCTGCCGCTACATCCATCCAAAAAACATATCAAACTATAGCTAAACAAACAGAATCCCTTAACAACAATAGCTCTCCAGTTGAACCTGTACAACTTAATGCCCCAAAACTACAGACCAAACTTGTTCAGACTTCAAGCTCCTCACAGTCTTCCATTAAACCAGCAACATCTAAGAAATCAGCACATATAGTGAAAAACATATTGTCCGACAGAGGTCATACTTCTGGCTCTGTAAAACACTCAAATTCACCTTCCTGTCCCAATATTATCAAGAAAAAGAAAACTTTAAAATTATCCACCCTAAACTCAAACAAAATTAGTAAAGTATCTCCTGAAATACAAGATGACACAATCAGTCTCCATCCTTCTGATGCCGAGGATAATATGTCTACTGTATCAGAAGAAAATGACGTAGATGTTCTCATCTAAAAAGTATATATATATTTTAATAAAAATCCTTATGACAAATTTCATTTCCTGGAATTGTCGAGGTTTTATCAATAAACGAGATGAAATCAAAAACATTATTTCTGATCATCGGCCTATTTGTTTTTTATTTCAAGAGACACATGTAAGACAATGTGATAATACTAATTTTCGCGGCTATAACTGTTTCAGAAAAGATTTCACCCAATCTGACAGAGCTACAAGTGGTGTAGCTCTTCTTATTTCTAATAATGTGCCTCACAACAATATTTCATTAAACACAGATCTCCAAGCTATTGCAGTGCAGGTCCATATTCATATGCTTCTCACTATCTGATGTATTTATTTGCCCCCAAATATGACTCTCCGCTCTCGTGACCTCAACAACCTTATTTTGCAACTGCCAGCGCCTTTCGTAATTCTTGGTGATTTTAATGGGCACAATCCACTTTGGGGTAGTCATGACATTAATCCACGTGGTAAACTTATTGAGGACATTGTCACAGATAATAATCTATGTATTTTAAATAATGATGACAATACATATTTTCATGAACCTTCAAGAACTTTTCATGCAATAGACCTAGCCATTTGCTCACCTATTCTTTATCCATATTTTAATTTCTTTGTTAGTAACAATCTACATAATAGTGACCATTTTCCTCTATTTTTTTTTTTTTTATTATAATTTTAATGATCGTCATCCTGGAAATCCACATTATATTTATGACAAGGCCAACTAGACTGCTTTTACTATAAAAGCAACTATTACACATGAAATAACTGAGGGTGATATAAACAAAACAATCACTGACACCACTAATTGTATTATAAATGCAGCTACTATTACTATTCATAAACATTCTAAGCCATGGTGGAATGATGAGTGCAATAATGAAAAAAGACAACAACAAAAAGCTTGGGGAATTTTTAGGAGGTACCCGACTACTGCTAATTATATCACATTCAAAAAAGCAAGGGCAGCCGCACGAAGAATCTGCAGAATCTCCCAAAAAAATTCCTGGATTAATTATGTGTCCAGCATTACCTCCAATGTAAGCATTAAACAGCTTTGGCATCGTGTCAAGAAAGCAATGGGAATTTATTCTAATCATAGTATTTCGTTCTTAAAAGATAATGGCCAAACTATAACTTCTACTAAAAATATTGCAGACACCATTGGTAAAACCTTATCTAACATCTCCAGTTCTAATTCATACTCCGAACCTTTTTTATCTCACAAACGTAATTCTGAACGATCATCAATCAATTTTCACTCCCGTTCTTCACCAGACTACAATAGACCTTTTATAGAAAACGAATTAAAAAATAGTTTGAAACATTGCCATAATTTTTCTCCCGGACCCGATGGTGTTACCTAAATTATGATAAAACATTTATCAAAACAGTCCCTGAATAATCTCCTTCATCTGTACAATAAGATCTGGACTGAAAATATTTTTCCTGTTGCTTGGCACGATGCTATTGTTATTCCTTTTCTTAAGCCAGGTAAAGATGCTACTGATCCCAAAAATTATAGACCCATTGCCCTCACAAGCTGTCTATGTAAGCTGCTAAAAAGATGGTTAATAGTAGGCTTGTTTACATTTTAGAAAATAACAATTTGATTTCTCCATGGCAAAGTGGTTTTCGACGGGGCCGCTCAACGGTTGACAATATCTTACTACTGGAGACTAATATTCGAAAAGCTAATGTGAGACGTAACCATTTAATGTCAGTTTTTTTCGACATGGAGAAAGCTTATGACAAGACTTGGCGCTATGGCATAGAACGCCAATTACAACTTGCTATAAACAATATCATTAAATGGACAAATATAAATGGTTTTAAATTCTCAACTGACAAAACACAATGTGTGCATTTTTGTCGTAAACGAGGTCTTCATCACGATCCTCAGATTTTGATGAATAACAGGCCAATCTCAGTTGTTGACACTGCTCGTTTTCTGGGTGTTATGTTTGACAGAAAATTGACATTTATTCCATATATCTCATATTTAAGAACTAAATGTGATAAAGCATTTAAATATTTTAAAAGTGCTTTCTAATACTTCTTGGGGAGCAGACCGTCCATCATTACTCAAAATATATCAGGCTACTATTCGCTCCGAACTTGATTATGCTTGCCAGGTTTATGGATCAGCAGCTCATTCTTACCTTAAAAAACTGGACACAACACACCACAATGCACTTAGAATTTGCTCAGGAGCTTTCCGCACTAGTCCTGTTTTTAGCTTATATGCTGACTGTGTGGAGCCTTCTCTCGCTGACATTAGATAAAGACTTTCACTTGATTTGTACTATCGCATCCTTTCACATCCTAATCATCCACTTCACCCACATTTGGAATAACAACGATCATAATCTTTATCTGAATCAGCCATCTTGCGTCCCTCATTTTGCTCTTAAGATTAAGAACTTTCTTGTGGGCACTTCTCATATTCATACCAAAGTTTGTCCCCGGTCACTTTTAATCATGATGCCTTGGAATTTCCAAGTTATTTCTTGTCTTCATCCGTTTAAGGGGTTTAACAAATGTAACACAAATGCTTCCTTTTCAAGCACTTTTCTCATCTCATCCCTCTGACTACAAGGACTATGTTGAGATTTTTACCGATGGCTCCAAAACATCTGATAAAGTCGGTTGTGGTATTATCATTGGTAATACAACTTTTAGCTTTCAACTCCCTAATTCATTTTCCATTTTCTCTGCAGAGTTTTTTGCTGTTGAGGTTGCTCTTAACATTATTTCATCTCATCGAAGTAGAAAATTCATCATCTATACAGACTTGAAGAGTGTTCTTGATTCTCTCTCTTCTAATTCTTGTAACCTGTCCTTCATCTCAATTTTAAATATTTACAACGACCTTTTGAAAAAGGGATTCAACATTTTGTTTTGCTGGGTTCCTGGCCGTGTTGGCATTAAAGGAAATGAAGCAGCAGACAACGCCGCAAGGCAGGCTTCTGAATTTTTAAACTGTCCTGTACCATATGATGACATAAAGCACACACTTAAAAGCTATCTTAAAAGTATTTGGCAAAGGGAGTGGAGTAACCAAAACAATAACAAATTGCAAGAAATAAAACCTCAAATTTCAATCTGGCCAACACTCACCCCTAGAAAATATGTCATTATTACTAGACTAAGAATCGGGCATTCAAGACTAACACATAAATACCTATTGCTTGGAGAGCAATAACCTGATTGTCCGAATTATCGTCATAGTGCACTAACCATTCGCCATATTCTCACCGTCGGCCCTTGCCTTCGTCATCTGTATCGGCAACATTTTAATTCATCTTCACCCAATCTGACGAGCCTTTTAGGTGAGAACCCTCATCATCTCATGACCAATTTTTTAAAAGATGCTGGTTTTTATCATGACATCTGATTTTATATTTTACACTGTTCATCTTTTTATTATATACACTGTTCATCTCCTTTTACTTCGGTTTTTATATACACTGTTCATCACTTTTTGCATCATTTTATTTTATACACTTTTTACTCTGTTTTCTATTATTTCAATATTTGTCTTTTTATACTTTATTATTTTACATATTGTTTTAATTTTCGATGTGTTTTTTACTGACCATCTAGATGGGTAAAACCCATCCAGAAGCTAGTGTTTATCTTTTATACTTTGTTTGGTGCAGTATGTCCCATCGCTTACCTGCGCCATTAAACATCAATCAATCAACCAACCAACCAATCTTGGAAACTTTCATTAAGCAAAAAGAAAAAAACACTTGAATAAAATATTTATTTTTCTGCCATAACTACAAATATGAATTAATATACTTCTAAAAAGATCACAAATGGAAACAGTAAAATATAGAAGTTTAGAGATTTAATTTGGTATATGTCATCCTAAGCAAGGAATAAAAAAAAAAAAAAAAAAAGAACCCTCCAAATTATCTGTCAAACATATTTAATTTTTTTTTTTTTTTGTTTAAACTATGGTTATTTTAATAAGGTATATTAAGAGAGCATCAATGGATACGAAACAATATGTGGTACTAGGTGTTCTTACTTACTTCATGACCTTATCCATAGGTTTCATTTATCTTATTGCTCATAATAAAAGATTTGTAAATGCTGAATTTTACTCATATTATCACCTTAATTAATGACTGAAGACACAGACTCAAAAATTACTAAGGGATACTTTAAATTCTATTTTTAGTTACTTTCTCTCTCATTCTCAGACCTCCTCTTCCGGAGGCTGAGAAAGGACTGACAGCTGAGAATGTGCTTTCTTACACACATCACAGTAGCATCGCTAACGCGCAAGTGTTTGAACATACTTGTCGGCATTGAATGGTACATTCAACATAATAACATTGATCACACTAAAATTACAATAAGATTTTTACAATAAAATACAAACAAATATTACAAGTCTAAATTTAAAACAATATTACAATTATTTATGAGATATTCCTTCAAATATCAATATTTACAGCAAATTACTTATATATAATGTCTATTTTGAAGTAATTAGCATAGTAACATTATGTTTCTGTCATAGATAATACACAGATCTTAGTAATAGAAGATCCCTTTTTTTTGTCCTTATAACCCTAACCTTATTATCGTTTCATGGAAATAATTCCACTATACAACCTATTACAACCATAGTACCTAATTTAACATTTTCCTTTTCCCAGCACCATTTTGTCCTTTCTTGTAGAGTGCTAAGATAATTATTTTTCCATATTAATTGAATTATTTTTACAATTCTATGCCACATTTTTAACATACTGTCATTAACTTGTAACAAGTTAAGCTCTGCAATGGTCGCTCTTGAAGAAAGTCATTGTGCAAGACACCCTTGAAATCTCTGAACACTGTTGCAAGAACCTTACCTGCGGAGAGCTGAGTTTTCACTTTGACAGGTGCACCTTCCCCCTTCCTCCTCCACTCTTTGCTCGCTTGTTTTGATTCCGGAGTGTAATGGTGCACCCATGTCTCGTCACAATACAATTCAAAAATTTTCTCCCTCAGCATGAAATAGTGATTGATTTAATCATCGATTAGATCAATTATGTCTTCTTCACATTTTGATGCATATTTCTGTTCCAAAGCATTATACATAAAAAATTTTTTTTTCATACATAGTTCCGGATCATCAAAACTAGAAAGAATGCTGTGCATATCATGAATTTCGCTCCACGTATTTCATTCATACCCTAGATAAGTTACGAAATGATTCACATCTTCTTCAAACATTATGATAAATCACAGTTGACAATTTTTGTTTTTGAATAAAAAATGTAAGGGAATACTCTTGTCTTTATTTACAGTATTTTTGAAATTAAATATAATGTCATCTGAGCCTTCTTCCAAGATTTGTATCATGGTTTGTTCCATTTGACAAACAGATATATTTAGAAACTATTTGTATTGGGTTAAAGTTTAAGTATTTTACAAGACTTAAAGCACATTTTTCAATAACCTGTTATGACTGGGAATCACAATCGGGGCAGTTTTACAGAGCTGTCCACTTAATGCTATCATTTATATCTGACTCATCGTTCTCAATGAGACTCTGCAATGCTTTAAATGCAGATTCCCTTCCTTCTTCAAAATTGAATATATTTGTCAGGTACGACAGTGTTACTACTTCTAAATTTTTTAAAGGAATTCGTCGTCCTGACATATTTCCCCGATTCTCCAATGATTGTTGGTTGAATCCGCATATATAGCATTATCATAATCGTCTATTATTTTTTTTATAAATGAATATAAGAATTTACTGGTAAATTTTTGAAAAGAAAAATTATTGTAGGCTATTGCTATTACACAGGCATTCAACCAACTCCTTTGATTATTCGGGAACAAGATCTGAAAAAGGATATGCTGCACCAAACATATTTTTTGAAACATTTAAAAAGTATAAGATAAACGAGCCATCCCCATCCAGATTGTTAGGTTACAAGTCAGGTCAAAAATAGTAAAATTTAAAGTAATAAAAGGAACTAGATAAAATCAAATTGCATCATAAAAACCTGCTTCTTTTAAGAAACTATAGACATCAAGAAAAGTCCCCATATACAGAAAGTTATGACAAGAATAATATCGTGTGTAATATTATACAATATTATGAAACCTTGCAGAAATAGTCAAGTGAGGCAATAATAATCTTGCAACATACAAGAAATTGAACAAAATATGCAGTTTTGCAGTTCCAAGATGTTCGAACATTTATTTGGGAAAAAATAATATATATATATATATTAGAAGTAGCGTTTTGTATGCAGAAGTTATTATGCAGAAAGAAAAAAAGATCTTATGTAATATGAAATGCAATAACAGTTTTGATAAATACAAAAATTTGTAATAAGCTTCCTGAAAATGGTAATTGTATAATGAATATAGCCAAAGAACAAATACAGTCAGTAATAACAATAATACAAAATGAAAATAGAGCTTGTGTAATAGTATAAATATTAAATTTCTTTATGAAGAAAATATTTTCTACAATACAGTATAGGACCCATTATCCGGAATTCCAAAATCCGGAAGACCCAAAATGCATTTTATATCTAAAATTAGAAAAAAAAAAAAAAAAAGATCGCCCTAAAATGAATTATTGTGTGTCTTATTATGAAAATTTAGATGTGAAAGCAGAATTTCTTTTTTTCAGATAGTCAGGGGTGTTTGTGGTCCAGAAAAACCTTGGATTTTAAAGCAAGCCATATAAAAAAAATTCTAATTTATTTGATGATAGATCTCTGCTAATTTTTAACTTCTCATTAAGATTTTTTTTTTTTTTTTTTTAAAGAAATTTTTGAAGTATTTTTTTTTTTTTTTTTTTAGCATTCTGCTTTTATGATTGAAACAATATTCATGTTTAGCAACATTGATAAAGAAGCAACCATGCTGCTCACAGCAAGTGGCAGTAATGTACATGTTTGTATATATATACACATTATAGTTATTGGGTGAGTGCAAAAGTTCATGCGGAGTTTGTGAGTAAAAGTCACACAGTGATTAGGCAAACAAAGTTCTTTATTCAATCAATGATATATTCTCCATCGTTTTCTATAATCTGTTTCCAACGTTCTGACAGCATACGGATGCCCCGATAATAAAAACTGCACGGTTTAGATTCGAATAACGAAGACACGACGTTTTTTAAGGTATCCAAAGAGTCAAGTTTTTTGCCAATTAAATGATTTTGCAATGACCGGAACAAGTGATAATCCGATGGTGCGATATCAGGAGAATACGGTGGATGAGTTAGGACATCCCATTTCAGGCTGTTCAGTTTGCACAGCGTCTGTCTCGAAACGTGTGGTCTGGGGTTGTCATGATGAAAGACTACTCCCTTGCGATTTGACAAAATCGGACGTTTCTGTTTGATTTCTCGATTCAGATTGGTTAACTGGCAACAGTACTTGTCCGAATCAATCGTTTGGCCAGGGGGGAGAACCTCAAAATAAATTATGCCCTTGCAATCTCACCAAACACAGATTATCGGGTGAAAACTCGCGTTTGCCATTGCGTCACCATGCTCACCTGCCTGTTTCCATGTGCATTTGCACTGAACATTGTTGTACAGGACCCATTTCTCATCGCCCGTCACTAATTGATCAGAAACGGCTCGTTTTTGAGCCGCCCGAGTAAAGAAACGGCGGCAGAAATTTGCTCGATTTTGTTCCTCTCGGTCAGCAAATGGGGCACCCATATATCGAGCTTCAAATCGAATCCCATGTTTTTAAAACGCCAAAAAGCGGTTGATCGGTCAACGTTAAGTGCTGTAGCAACTTCCTTTGTTGAAATTCGCGGAGTATTCTGAACTAAAGTATGCACAACATCGTCATCAATGTCTGAAGGTTGACCTGAGTGTGGGATCGTCTTCAAGGTTAAACTCTCCGCGGCGAAATTTTGCAAACCATTTTTCCACTGTTCGTTTAGCTGGTGCTTAATCTTGATAAACCTCTTGAATGTTTCTTACGGCTGCTGCAACGTTTATTCCCTTCCGAAACTCGTAAAGCATAACATGCCATAAATGCACCTTATCGACACTCATTTTGAAAGTAATCTTTCTCGAAGCAGTTTGTATCTACACAAATTATTTTGTTTGAAATGAAAGCTGCACACATCACCTTTCCAATGATCTGTCTTACGTAGATGGCAGTATTAATGACAACACTTGACGCCGCTTCTAACGCCATCTATTGCACCTCTGCACGAACTTTTGCTCTCGCCCAATATTTTTTTACTTCCTGCTAAATTTAATAGAAGAAAGTATCAGATTTGCAAAAAATCTTGACTTTCAGTTTTTCATTTATTTGCATGTTTTAAGAGCTCTAGAATATAATTTGAATATTTTTTTAAAATATCTGTCTGTGTGAAGTAGTTGCTCCTAGAAGTAAATTAGTACTTGTCAGTTACGTTTTATAATTAAGGGAAAGCAATAATGGGAAAAGGACCCAAAATCCTGAAAATTCCGAAATCCAGAATACTTCTGGTCTCATGGGTTCCGGATAATGGGTCCTATACTGTATATGATGCTTGATTAAATATAAAAGGAAATGTGCAGTATGGAATGCTTGAACAATTTTTGTAAGAACATATATACACTGGGATTAAAGTTCTGAATGCAAAATATAATTATTCTAACAGTTAATAAGTCACTGTGATATACGATGATTGAACATTTACTCTGAGAAAAAGTCATGCACAATGTAAAATGATGCTCAAATAACTATTTTAAGAAATATTTATATACTTAAAAAACATTGTTCAGGTTCAGAAATAAAATCAATTGTTAATTTTTTTTTTCTGGTTGCAGAGGCTGATCCATATGCGATTTTATCCGCTTTCTTATTTGTCATATGATTTTTAATAATCCCTTTGCATCTTTGTAATTAAATAAAATTCGATGATTTTGTTTTTTAAATAAAATCATGTTGGCAACATCACAGAATCACATTTCTTATTGATGCTCTGAATAAATTCAGCATCAATTGGCATCTCTGTTTCTAATAGTTTCTCTTTAAATATTTGTAGTTTTCTTTCAGTTTCCCTACAGATTCTGTAAACTCCAGAAGATGCTCTTTTTAATCATCCCATATTACAGTAATTATTTAGAAGTGTTCTATAATTTGGCACATATGGATCATTTGAATGTTCTGCTGTAAGAATAACTTTAACACAAATTTATTTTTTTTCAACTTTGCATTTACAGTTGCACTGACTATATAAAAAATTTCATTTTCTTCTGCTACTGATGTTATCACTGCCTTATCAGCTGGAAGATTTTTCATTTCTAACTGAATCATTATCTGAAGCTGCAGAACACTGTCTCATTAGGTAGAAGATTTTCCTTTCCAACTGAATTCGAAGTGGAAGTAAGGTTTTCTTTCGAGAATCTAGCAAAACATTATCAACAGCTGTAAAATAATTTGTATTTGATAGATTGGAAATTAATTGAGAAATAGAAATTAACTTTGAGGCCATTTTGCATTGGAGAGCTGTAGGTTTAGATGCTGCTTTTCACTGTATTTGGGGAAAAAAAACATTCTCTAAGGAATCCTGGCTTAGCCTTCCTGGTAAAAAAGTACAGCCTTCAAGAAACATATCTTTGGCTATATTCATTACACTAAGAGATGACATAATCATCCCATTCTGTAAAGGTTTCCATCCTTTGTCAAATTGTAAATTTTTAATTATGTATATATAATTCTCCAGAAAATCAAATTTGCAATCTATGTTATTTAATGTGATGCCCTTTTCACATGTCTTGCTGCCATCAACTGGAACCATTCACTCACAAGTAGGACAAACCAGGCTGTTGCGAAGGCGCCTTTGGGAAGTTTCCGGAGATGCACAGATTTTTCTAAAGTTGCATCTGTTTTAATGGAAAATAATTGGACTGCAGTGGCAACATTCATTGAATTGAATTGAAATGAGATGGGTATAAATGCTTCCAGTGTAAGTGATGTAATGATTGGAGAGTTTTCTGTTCATTTAGCTCTACATACCATAATCGTTTAATATGCAGAAGCTTCTCGTCTCTGACTTTTCTTTTTGCATATGTCTTCTGGCAGTAATAAACAAAAATGCATCCACATGCTTTTTACCAGATGTGGAACATCTGCCATCAAGTAAAACTAATTGGGATTGTCATCAATTGTGTATCCAGTTTTCCTTGTATCTCTGAATACACAAATACCTAACGACATACATAAAGTTTTATTACAGTAATTTTTGGGAGATAAGCCGCGGCTTATATGTGTTTAAAAGTTTAAAATTGGCAACTGCGGCCTATCTAATGGTGCGGCCTATCTGTTGGAGAGAAAAAATATGGAAATTTTTTTCCTTGCAAAAATATTTTTAGAAGCGATCTTTATCAAACAAAAGTATATTTCAAAATCAGAATGAACAACTTATGCTATTTTATTTGTTTATTTATTATTATTATTTTCTGTTCTTTTAGATTCAACCAGAACTCTTGATATTATTGCACAAAATCAAGCAAACAAGTTCAGTGATCGATTTTCATGGCTATTTTGATACAGTCCGTAACATTAATTCATCAGCTAATATTTTATTTTGTTAAAATAATTTTTTTTAATACACATGAAGAAAGCAAAAATTTTTAATCTTATTAATTTCAAAAGTACAGAATGTGTAAAACCAAACGATTTTCTATTAAAACTATATTAAGTGATTTATATTAAAACTTTTCTTATCTAATTAATCTTTAAACTTATTTTAACATTTGTTTTGTGAAATTTTCTAGTTTATAATTTTAACTTTTTACACATAAATTTTTTAGAAGAGGTAAAAAATCAACAAGCATCTCAAATGATTCTGAAAATCATTCATAATGATGAATTAAAACATTAAAAATGAGGAGGGGATCAGCTGAAAATGTAGTTGGGATGTTATATAAAGCTTATTTTGACAAGTTTATCTAATATTTTAACTTAATTCATCTAATTAAAAATAGTTGAAAATAATAATAAGAAAAAAACGTTGTTGTGGAAAATTAATGCAATCGAAAATGTCTGTTTTTTTCAACTTTGTACTGTATAAGATTTTATCATTTCATTATTAATGCATTAATATTAATAAAAGAAAAGAAAAATTAAATGCTCAAAAAAAAAAAAAAAATACATCGATATTTACGATATTCATGTATGTGCAAAGAATTGTTTTTGTAGTAGATTAATCACGGTATAGGCCGCGGCTTATTCGGCAATGCGGCTTATTTGATGAAAGTTAATTTAATTTGGTCGGTTTTTCGTTGGTGCGGCCTATCTCCCGAAAATCACGGTATTAGTTCCTATATCTGATACTGATACTTTAACTCGATTGCCCAGTTTGTGACGACATTAAAGACATTAACAGGTCAATTGAAAAGTCCCCGGCCTACCATAGTAAAACACATTTTTTTGGCAAAATTAGTTTTTTTTATTCAACATAATTCCCTTCAAGGGTGATAACACTGATTATAGCGACCCTCCAACTTTTCAATACCATTTTTGTAGTAGGATTTGTCCTTGGGCTTCAAAATAGGCCTCAGTTTTGGCGATCACCTCTTCATTCGACGAAAATTTCTTCCCAGCGAGCATTTACACTGAAGTGACAAAAGTCATGGGATACCTCTTAATATCGTGTCGGTCCTCCTTTCGCCCGGCGAAGTGCAGCAACTCGACGTGGCATGGACTCAACAAGTCGTTGGAAGTCTTCTGCAGGAATATTGAGCCATGCTGTCTCTATAGACGTCCATAATTGTGAAAGTGTTGAAGGTGCAGGATTTTGGGCACGAACACACCTCTCGATGATGTCCCATAAATGCTCGATGGGATTCATGTTGGGTGATCTAGGTGGCCAGATCATTCGCTGGAATTGTCCAGAATGTTCTTCAAACCAATCGCGAACAGTTGTGGCCCGGTGACATGGTGCATTGTCGTCATCCATAAAAATCCCATCGTTGTTTGGGTACATGAAGTCCATGAATGGCTGCAAGTGATCTCCAAGTAGCTGAACATAACCATTTCCAGTCAATGTTCGGTTCAGTCGCACCAGAGGACCAAGTCCATGCCATGTAAAAACAGCCCACACCATTATGCTGCCACCACCAGCTTGAACAGTGCCTTGTTGACAATTTGGGTCCATGGCTTCGTCGGGTCTGCGCCACACTCGAACCCTACCATCAGCTCTTACCAACTGAAATCGTGACTCATCGGACCAGGCCACGGTTTTCCATTCATCTAGGGACCAACCGATATGCTCACGTGCCCACGAGAGTCGCTGAAAGCGATGTCGTGCTGTCAGTAAAGGCACTCGAGTCGGTCTTCTGCTGGCATAGCCCAAGGAAGACAAATTTCGCCGCACAGTCCTACCGGACACGTCCCTCGTACGTCCCACATTGATTTCTGCGGTTATTTGATGCAGTGTTGTTTGTCTGTTAGCATTTACAACTCTTCGCAGACGTCGCCGGTCTCGGTCGTTAAGTGCAGGCGGTCGACCACTGCGCTGTCCATGGTGGGATGTTATGCCTGAAATTCGATACTCTCGGCACACTCTTGACACAGTGGACCTGGGAATGTTGAATTCCCTAACGATATCCGAAATGGCATGACCCATGCGTCTAGCTCCAACTAACATTCCGCGTTCAAAGTCTGTTAATTCCCGTCGTGCGGTCATAATCACGTCAAAACCTCTTCACATGAATAACTTGAACACAAATGAAAGCCCTGCGAAAGCACTGCACATTTATACCTGTTCTACGCGATGCTACTGCCATCTGTATATTTGCATATTGCTATCCCATGACTTTTGTCACTTCAGTGTATTTTGAGATCTGAGAACAGGAAATAGTCGCTGGGGGAAAGATCTGGAGAATACGATGGGTGAGGAAGCAATTCGAAGCCCAATTCATGGATTTTTGTCATCGTATTCACTGACCTGTGACACGGTGCTTTGTCTTGGTGAAGCAGCACTTTCTTTTTCTTCAAATGCGGCCGTTTTTTGGCGATTTCGTCCTTCAAACGGTCCAATAACGCTATGTAATAGTCACTGTTGATGGTCCTTCCTTTTTCAAGGTAGTCAATGAAAATTATTCCATGCGCATCCCAAAATACAGACGCCATAACCTTGCCAGCCGACTGTTGCGTTTTCCCACGCTTTGGAGCGGGTTCATCATGTTCAGTCCACTCAAATGACTGTCGATTGGACTTCGGAGTGAAATGATGGAGCCATGTTTCATCCATTGTCACATATCGACGCAAAAACTCAGGTTTATTACAATTGATCATCTTCAAACACTGCTCCGAATCATCAACTCGTCATCGTTTTTGGTCAAAAGTGAGCTCGCACGGCACCCACTTTGCACAGAGCTTTCTCATACCCAAATATTCGGGAATGATACGATGTACACGTTCAGTTGATATCTTTAGAGTGTCTGCTATTTCATTCAATTTCAATTTACAGTCATTCAAAACCATTTTGTGGATTTTTTTAATGTTTTCGTCGGTAACAACCTCTTTTGGGCGTCCACTGCGTTCACCGTCTTCGGGGCTCATTTCACCACGTCTAAACTTAGCATACCAATCCTTGATGGTTGATTTTCCTGGGGCAGTGTCCGGAAACTCAGCATCAAGCCAAGTTTTTGCTTCAACTGTATTTTTTCCCTTCAAAAAGCAATATTTTATCAACACGCGAAATTCCTTTTTATCTATTTTTTTCACAATAACAAATGTTGCTTCACTCAAAATGCTATAATTCACAAACTAAAGATCCGACAGCTGTCAAATTTATACACGCATCTTTTGAGGGTTAGGGCTAACTAAAAAACATGTGGATTTAATTCTAGTAGCGCCATCTATGTGACAGGCCGGGGACTTTTCAATTGACCTGTTAATTTTAATCATAAACATATTTGCCCCCCAGGGGGGTACCTTCTTCAGGTATTCAGGGGGAGTCACGCACCCCGGGCCCGAGTGATCTTTTTTTCTTCTCTCCTTTTTTTTTTTTTTTTTTTCCTATTTAGTTTTTGGTTTTTTTTTTGTTTCTTGCTTTTTTCGTCCTTGTTTGTTGTTTTGGTTCTTACTGCCAATAAGCTCTTGGTATTTGTTCTTGTTCATTGTTCTTGTAAAAAAATAAAAAATTGAAGAAAAAATAAAAAATATGGAAAAATTTACAAAAAAATGAAACAACTTACCTTGTTTTACTCACCTTTTTGATTTCTACTTACCTTGTTTGTTTCTACTCACCCTTAGTTTTTGTCTCGTTCTTGTTGGTTACACTAAAATTTGTTAATTTCTAAAACATTAACCAAGCTGAGATCGGTGTAGATGTGGCGCTGGTTATTGGGTTGGCGATTTGGTGAGGGTCTCACGGTAGTCTAGCCTTGGGAGCACACTGGGAGACTGGTGCCCTTGGTGAAGGTGAGACAACGGTGACTACTCGAACGAGAAACACCGGACTAACACGACTACCACATGTGATTCCCAATCTGGGTCGACGGTCTGGTAGCTGGTGAGTGGTTATGGGTGTCCCAGGGAGCGATTCTGAAAACCCTTTGCTTTCCGTCCATTCAAGAAATGGGCTGACTTGTGGGACTAAGGAAACCCTCGACCCTTTTTTATTAATTTAATTATGGCGACAAACAAAGGAAATACGAATAATGCGTCTGGCTCGGGCCAAGCTGTTAAAAATCCTAATGAGAAATCTTGGGCGGAGAGAATGGAAGAATTTTCTTCCACCCTTAGTGCTAACAACGTTTTCTTAGATAGCGAGGCAAGATTTTTTGTACTGAAGAGGAAAGAAGGAGATTTCTTAAGAACATCTCCATTTTTGATACATAAAGCGCTGCAATCAATCATGGGTGATCCAAAATCAGTGAAGAAGCTAAAATCCGGTGAATTATTAGTTGAGGTAGAAAATCCAAAACAAGCAAATAACCTTAAAAAATGTACACAATTCGCAAATATACCAGTTACCGTTAGTCCACATAGAACTTTAAATATTTCTCGTGGCGTCATCTCAGAATCGGATCTTCAGTTTATCCCTGAGGCCGAAATTCTAGACAACCTTAAAGACCAAAGAGTAATTGCAGTAAAACGTATTTCTATTTTTCGTGACAATAAACCCATTCCAACAAAGCACATTATTCTAACAATAGACTCTCCTAATCTACCACGCTCGATAAAGGCTGGTTACCTTGAATGCCCAATCAGACAATACATTCCAAATCCGCTACGCTGCTTCAATTGCCAATGGTTTGGCCATTCTAAGACTTCATGCCGTGGAAAACAAACATGTGCTCGTTGTAGTGCCATTGGCCATGACAGTGAAAATTGCGAAGCCCCAACCTGTTGTGTTAATTGTAAAAAAGATCACCCATCTTACTCAAAGTCCTGTGAAAAATGGAGAACTGAGAAGGAGATTCAAACTATTAAAACTAAGCAAAACATATCATATCCTGAAGCAAGAAAAATTGTAGAATCAAGAACACCCATTGTTGGAAAATCATACGCTGCTGCCATAGTTAACAAAAAAACATATCAGTCTATAGCAATTCAAACTGACACTGTTCCCAACACCAACTCTCCAGTTGTAACTGCATTAAACAATTCCCCAACCTTACAATCCAATCAAAATCAGGCTTCTAACTCTTCACAGCCATCTTCATCCAAATCAAGAAACTTAAAGAAAACGCCACAAAATGCTAAAACTTTATTGTCTGGAAAAAGTTTTAACTCTACCTCTCTAAAACATTCTAATTCACCCTCTCGTCTCAATATCATCAAGAAAAAGAAATTATCAAAATTGCCCACTCCCACTACAAATACAAATAATAAAGTAAACGTTCCAAAAAAAGATGATATGATCAGCCTCCATCCTTCTGATGGGGAGGACGGAATGTCTACTGCATCAGAGGACAATGACGTGGACGTAATAATCTAAAAAAAAAAAATTATGACCAATTTCATTTCATGGAATTGCCGAGGTTTTATTAATAAACGAGATGAAATCAGAGATATTATCTCTGATCATCGACCTATCTGCTTTGCCTTCCAAGAAACATACTTAAGACAACACGACAACGTTAAAATCCGTGGCTACCAGTGTTTCAGAAAAGATTTTACACATTCTAACAGAGCTACAGGTGGTGTAGCTCTTTTAATCTCTAATAATGTTCCACACTCTAATATCATTTTAAATACAGACATCCAGGCTATTGCTGTTCAGATCCATATACACATACTTATAACCATCTGTACTGTTTACTTACCGCCAAATATGACTGTTCGACAATGTGACCTCAATAGGCTTATTTTGCAGTTACCGACTCCTTTTTTAATTCTTGGTGATTTTAATGGACACAACCAACTTTGGGGTAGTCCTGATGTTAATCCTCGGGGACAAATCATTGAAGACCTAATTACTGACCATAATTTATGTATTTTAAATAATGGTGAAAACACATATTTTCATGAACCTTCTAGAACTTTTCATGCAATAGACCTGGCCATTTGCTCTCCTATTCTTTATCCATATTTTAATTTCTTTGTTAGTAACGACCTTCATAATAGTGACCATTTTCCTCTATTTTTATCTTTTTATAATTTTAATGATCATCATCCTACAAATGCACATTATATTTATGACAAGGCCAACTGGGCTACTTTCACTATAAATGCAACTATCACATACGAAATGACTGAGGGTGATATCAACAGAGCAATCACTGATGTCACAAACAGTATTATAAATGCAGCTGATATTACTATTCCAAAATCCTCTGGGCGTCTCAGTAAACATTCAAAGCCATGGTGGAATGATGAATGCAATAATGCAAAAAGACAGCAACAAAAAGCTTGGGGAATTTTTAGGAGGTACCCAACTACTGCGAATTATATCGCATTCAAAAAAGCAAGGGCAGCCGCACAAAGAATCCGCAGAATCTCCCAAAGAAATTCCTGGATAAAATATGTGTCCAGTATTACCTCCAATGTAAGCAGTAAACAGCTTTGGCATCGTGTCAAGAAAGCAATGGGAATATATTCTAATCAAAGTATTTCATTTTTAAAAGATAATGGCCAAACTATAACTTCTACTAAAAATATTGCAAACACCATTGGTAAAACTTTATCTCATATCTCCAGCTCTAATTCATATTCCGAACCTTTTTTGTCTCATAAACGTAATTCTGAAAGATCATCAATCAGTTTTCACTCCCGCTCTTCACCAGACTACAATAGGCCTTTTACAGAAAATGAATTAAAAAATAGTTTGAAACATTGCCATAACTCTGCTCCCGGACCCGATGGTGTTACCTACATTATGATTAAACATTTATCTAAACAGTCTCTTAAAAATCTCCTTCATCTTTACAATAGAATCTGGACTGAAAATATATTCCCTGTTGCTTGGCACGATGCTATTGTTATTCCTTTTCCTAAGCCAGGCAAAGATGCTACTGACCCAAAAAATTACAGGCCCATTGCTCTTACAAGCTGTCTATGTAAACTACTTGAAAAAATGGTAAATACTAGATTAGTTTTTATTCTCGAAAGAAATAATTTGATTTCTCCATGGCAAAGTGGTTTTCGACGGGGCCGTTCTACTGTTGACAATATTTTATTATTAGAGACAAATATTCGCAAAGCTAATGTGAGACGTAACCATTTGGTGTCAATTTTTTTCGATATAGAAAAAGCTTACGACAAAACATGGCGCTTTGGTGTTTTAAAAGATCTTTTTAATCTGGACTTTCGAGGAAATCTCCCCATTTTCATTCAAAACTTCTTAAGAGTCAGACGCTTTAGGGTTCGAATAGGATCAGTTTATTCAGATTTCTATTTCCAGGAGGAGGGTGTGCCTCAAGGCAGTGTTCTGAGCGTCACACTTTTTTCTTTGAAAATAAATTATATACTAAAACAATTACCACAATCTGTAAATGGAAGTTTATATGTGGACGACCTGCAAATTTCTTGCCAGGGGAATGACATGCGTTTCATTGAACGCCAATTGCAACTTGCCATCAAGAATATCATCAACTGGACAAACAAAAACGGTTTTACATTTTCTACTGACAAAACACAGTGTGTGCATTTTTGCCGCAAACGAGGGCTTCATCCTGACCCAGAAATTTTTATGAACAACAGGCCAATTTCAGTTGTTGACACTGCTCGCTTTTTGGGTGTTATTTTTGACAGTAAATTGAATTTTAAACCACAAATTTTACACTTAAGAATTAAATGTGACAAAGCTCTTAATATTCTAAAAGTCCTTTCTAATACTTCTTGGGGTGCCGATCGTCCATCTCTTCTGAAAATATATAGAGCTGCTATTCGGTCTAAAATTGATTATGCCTGCCATGTTTATGGATCAGCACCAGACTCTTACCTGAAGAGACTTGACACAACGCATCATAGTGCACTAAGAATTTGTTCAGGAGCCTTCCGTACTACTCCCGTCTTTAGTTTATATGCTGACTGTGTGGAGCCTTCTCTCACTGACATCAGACAAAGACTTTCATGTGAATTGTACTTTCGCATCCTCTCACATCCTAATCATCCACTTCATTCACTTTTAAATAGTAACGATCATAATCTTTATGTGAATCGCCCATCTTGCATCCCACATTTCACTCTTAGAATTAAGAACTTTCTTGCGGGTACCTCTCATATTCATACAAAAGTTCGTCCTCGGTCTTTTTTAAACATGACACCTTGGAAATTCCAGGTTATTTCTTGTCTTCATCCATTCAATGGGTTTGACAAATCTAACACAGATGCTTCTATTTTTCAGTCCCTTTACTTATCTCATCGCTCCCATTATAAGGACTACGTCGATATTTTTACTGACGGATCAAAGACCACTAATAAGGTCGGCTGTGGTGCTGTCATTGGTAACACCACTTTTAGCTATCAACTGCCTAACTCCTTTTCCATTTTCTCTGCAGAGTTTTTAGCTATTGAGGTTGCCCTTAATTTTATTTCATCTCATCCAAATCGTAAATTCATTATTTATACAGACTCAAAGAGTGTTCTTGATTCTCTTTCATCTACCTCTTGTAATCCATCCTTCACTTCAATTTTAAAAACTTTCAACGACCTTCTGAAAAAGGGATTTAACATCTTGTTTTGCTGGGTTCCTGGTCATGTTGGCATCAAAGGCAATGAAGCAGCAGACAAAGCCGCAAGGCAGGCTTCTATTCTTTTAAACTGTCCTGTTCCATACGATGACATGAAGCACACACTTAAAACCTATTTTAAAAATATTTGGCAAAGGGAGTGGAATAACCAAACAAATAACAAATTGCAAGAAATAAAACCTGAAATTTTAATCTGGCCTACACTCACCCCCAGAAAATGTGATGTCATTATTACTAGACTAAGAATCGGGCATTCAAGACTAACACATAAATATTTATTGCTTGGGGAACAACAACCTGATTGTCCGAAATGTCATTATAGTGCACTAACCATTCGCCATATTCTCACCGACTGCCCTTGCCTTCGTCATCTCTATCGACATCAATTTAATTCATCTTCACCCAATCTGACAAGCCTTTTAGGTGCAAATCCTCATTATCACTTGACAAATTTTTTGAAGGAGGCTGGTTTTTACTTTGACATCTGATTTTATTGTTTACAATGTTCATCCTATTTTACATCTGTTTGTTATTGTATACACTGTTTTTATTATTTTTGATTTTATCTTGTATGTATTTTTGTTTCCTTTTTTTTACTGTGTTTGTTAATGACAATCTGGATGGGTGAACCCATCCAGAAGCTGCTTTTTATCTTTTTACATTTTTGTGTGGCGCAGCATGTCCAAATATGGACCTTGCGCCAATAAAAGTTAATCAACCAACCAACCAACCATAAACATATTTGCTTTGCTTTCCAGGAAACCTACCTCAGGCAAAATGATAATATTAATATTTGTGACAATCACTGCCTCAGGAAAGACTTTCTAAGAACTGACAGAGCTCGGTGTAGCTCTTTTAATTTTCAACACTGTTCTGCACACTAATATACATTTAAACACAACCATCCAAGCAGTTGCAGTCCAGCTGTATCTATTTACCACCCAATACATTTGTAAATGAGCAGGACTTCAATAGTCTCAGTGTATAACTGAAAACTCCGTTTTTACTTCTTGACAATTTTAATGGGCATAATCTTCTTTAGGGAAGTCCTGACACCAATTCTCGCTGTCAAATCATAGAAAACTTTGACTGATAATTCTCTATGCCTTTTCATGCAATTGACCTTGCCATCTGTTCACCCACTCTTGATCCATATTTCAACTTTGTTAGTGACAATTTATATAAAAGTGATCATTTTCCATGTTTTCTGTCTCTTTATGATCCTGACCAGGCTCATCCAAGAAACTGCCATTTTATTTATGACAAAGCCAACTGGGCTGCCTTTACTTTAAATTCATCCATTACTCGTAATATGATTGAAGGTGACATCAATAATTCCATTATTGAGGTCACTCAGTACATTATTAATGCGGCTAACAGCTCTATCCCAAAATCTTCTGGGCATTACTCTAAACATTCAGTCTTGGGTGGAATGAAGACTGCAGTTTGGCAAAAATAAGGCAACAAAAAGCAAGGGGAATTTTCCGCAGGTATCCAACCATAGGTAACTATATTTTATTTAAACGAGCTAGGGCAAGTGCATGAAAAATTCGTAGAAAAGCCCCCAAAAAAAAGTCCTGGATTAACTGTGTCTTCAGTATCACTTCTTATATTAGCAGCAAACAATTAATAGCACCATGTTAAAAAACCTCTGGGAATTTATACCAATCAAACTATTTCTTTCTTAAAAGATAATGGTCAAACAATAACATCTACAAAAAATATTGACAATGCCATTGGGAAAACTATCAGATATCTTCAGCTATAGTTCCTATACTGAACCCTTTCTGTCCCACAAAGAGCACTCCGAATGCTCTACCATTAACTTTAAATCCAGCACATTACAAAGTTATTATGCCCCTTTTACATAAAACAAGTAAAAAAATAATTTAAAATACTGTCATAATTCTGCTCCTGGATCTGATGGCATTACCTATCTCATGATCAAACATCTGTCAAAGGAATCTCTCAAAAATTTACTTCACCTTACAATAGGATCTGGACTGAACACTTATTTCCCGGCTGCATGGCACAATGCTATTGTCATCCCTCTCCCAAAACCTGGCAAAGATGTAACCAATCCAAAAAATTATGGACCAATAGACCTCACAAGTCGTCTGTGTAAACTTCTTGAAAAAATGGTTAATAGAAGACTGGTTTTTATACTGGAAAGAAACATTATTTCTCCATAGCAGAGTGGTTTTCGACATGGCCGTTCAATAATTGATAACATTTTACTACTTGAGACAAATATCGGGAAAGCTAATAAAAAATATAACCATTTAGTTTCTATTTTTTTCAATATTGAAAAAAGCCTATGATAAAACATGGCACTATGGTATTTTAAGAGATCTCTTTAATTTGGACTTTCGTGGAAATCTCCCTATTTTTATTGTAAATTTTTGTAAACTGCATCACTTCCAAGTTCGCATTGGTTCAAAATATTCTGATTTCTATATTCAGGAAGAAAGTGTACCTCAAGGTAGTGTATTGAGTGTCACACTCTTCTCTTTAAAAATCAATAGCATTTTGAAGCAATTACCACCAAGTGTTCATAAGAGGTTTATATGTGGACGAAAAGTGTTCTAATTTCGCTATCTCATACAACTGATTACAATCTCTTATCAATAGAAATAGATGTAATTTTATATCTAGTTGTAATTTCTTATTCTTCAATAAAATTGTGTTCTTCCAGACCCTTTATCGTACAATTTAGCATTTTCATTAAACAGTCTGTGGAGATTAAAAACGCCTTACTTAGGCTTCATCATCTTCTGCAAGAAGCTTTTTGTGGGAGGATCCTCCCACAAAAAGCTTCTTGCAGGCCTAAGTAAGGTGTTTTTTAATATATTTTTAAATAATTATGTTGTGCTTCATTCTAAATTTAAGTAAGTCTGTGAAGATTTTTTCATCAGTTTTTTCAACTTCACCCTCATTTTCTGTATCATTACAGTTGACATTTAAGGCATTATTTAAAATTTCTGCATCACTTAGTTGGTTTACAATTAGATCGTTGTCATTACAAGGAAAAGTCTTTACCACATCAGCTTCTTCGAAATAAGTATTTCGCTCGTACGATAACATACTTGCAACCAATGACTGACAAAAACAAGAAGATGGATGTTGAAAAACAGAAGATTTCCATCATATTTGTTAAATATTACTTTACGCATTAAATATTACTAAAAATACTAATTTGCCACAATATTTAAGAAAAAATGGTTCAAGTTAATCAGTAACTTATATAAATTATGAGAAAAAAAGAAAGAAAAGGAAATAATTACTAAAAATGTAAAATATATAGAATTATCAATAAGAGAGCCTAAAATCATCTGAAATCCGCACAACTTGTCAGATACATTCAATGAAATTCACTATTAATAAGTTACAAAACTGCTAATCAGAGTTTTTGAAAAAGATCTTGAATATAGATTGTATGTTTGCATTTTATGATTACAAAAAAGAAAAACAAAATAATATGAAAGACTGCAAGAGCCAAGTTGCTGCTAATGAAATTATTGACAGTATATTAAATTCATCAAAAGAAAATAATGATTATTGTGATATGATGATATCAATCAGTTAAATAATAACAAACTAATTTTTTTAAATGCTTTCTGATGAAGGCATAATTGTAAGGAAGAACTCAATAAAATTTGTGTTACTATTATTTACAATAAATAAATCATGCAGGTTCAAGTTTAGCTACATGAAACTAGCTACATGTGAACAGATTTTGTCTAAATTTAACAAATATTTTTTTCATTATATATTTTTGTACCTAGTAATTTAATATTCAGTGTTTTTTCCACTAGTGTGTGTTTAATTTGAATAATTTTATTGAAAGTGAAAATTATTTTTTATGGGCCCCGAAATTCGCAAAATCCTAAAATCCGCACAACCTCTGGTCCCGAACTGTGTGGATTTTCAGCTCCCTACCTCTTTGCACACACTTGACAGTTTCAAAATATTTTTAATATCCTGATTGAAATGAAAAGTCCAGAAGCAGCTTGTTCAAATTTAAAGTTTCCTTCAGCCTTTGTTTGCCATATTTTCACTGACTGCCCTTGCCTCAGACATTTGTATAGACATTATTTTAATTCATCCTCACCCAATCTGACGAGCCTTTTATACTCCGTTTCACCTTAACTTGGCAGCATTGGAGAAGGCAGGGAATGTAATATTGCGCGCTAAAAAGTAGTTCTGAAGTTATTTTGCGTTTTTAAGTTGATAAAATTGATAAATAAATGTTATAAAGTAAGGAAATTTAGCTTATGCAACAAATATTTAATGTTTTTCATATTTTAAAAGTATTTAAATAATAAACATCTTTTTAGCAAAGCGAACGCGTAGTGTCGAAAAAGCAGCATTTCTGAGTTTCATTTTGGCTTGCGTCGGCATCCAAGGTTAAACATCTGGCGCGCTCTTTAAAATTTCTTCGCCAGTTCTCTTTGAACCCCTCCCTGCTTTTATTAGTTTTCTTTCTCTCAGTTACAATAAAAAAGAATTTATCGTTTTTATAAGAAAATTTGTGATTCCTGTCATACTTCCTTTAGAAGATTTATATCTGCATATGGGAATTTATGCATATTCTATGCTTGTAATAAAAAATAACCTTGTTTAAAAACCTATTTAAGTTAGCAAATAAATATAGTAAATATTTTCTAGTTTGAAGTTATTATATTTAAAGAAAATTATATTTAAAGAAAGTTTCAAAATATCACTGGTAACTTAATTCTATGCCGCTAATTAATGATTTAATTATATTTTATTATTCATTTATTCGTTAAAACCTTTATAATAAATAATTAAAATAAATAAATAAATAAATAAATAAATAAATAAATAAATAACGTAAAATGCAAAATACTCGTAATAATTATTTCGGATCGAAATAAAACGCGCTTTGTTTGCATCTACTTTGTTCGCCTGACGAAAGATCGTGTTTTATTTCCAACCGAAACAAATGTTGCAAGTTTTTAGCAATTGTAATTAAAATAATAATAATAATAATAATAATAATTAACTTAATACTTTTTTTGTACCAGTCCTACGGTGCATTTTTTGTTATTTCGTATGTTTTTATTTTCATAAAAATCTTTTTTTTTTTTTTTCCCCTGAATATAGCAATGTTTAGGTTATTTAATTGTCGACAATTGTTTAAAAAAAATTATTTTGTGAAATATTGGTGCTATAAAATATAAAATATCTGTGCACAGGGACTGATTTAGACCGGGGCACACATTATTTACACTTACACCATTATTTTTAAGGCAATACTTTCCTCTTATAATAAACAAAAAATTCTCATTAAAAACTATTTTAAAAGAATTCTGGTGTCTAATAACCATGAGTAAATTCGATTGTTTTATACCGTTCATTTTTTATAAAAATAATTTCCTAGTCCAAACGTGGAATTTCTATGATATGCAGTAAAAAATAATTGTAAAAATATTCCGGTGAGAGAGTGCCCCGGCCTAAATCAGGCTGTGTCTGTGCACCATACCAGCAAAACTGCTAAGTGGCTAAAAATTAAAATAGCTGTTAAACATATAGCTGAATATAAATGTGTAAAAAGAAGAAAATAGCGCTTTTTAGTTTTTGAGAAATTTTTGGTTTGAAACATATGTATGTTAAATTCAAATAGTAATAAATTCAAATAACATAAGTAAGTTTGTATATGAACACTATAAATTTCAAAAACTCGCAGAATTTGTTTCAGGTCAAAATAACAGTACGGCTCCTCACCAGGTGAACAGCAGGCACGAGTGCATTCTCAAAGCAGCAAGGCACACTCACGCCTATTAAGAAATTTAAAATGACTTCTGCATATTTCTTCCTTTGAAATACCATTTGTTAAATTTCAGAATAACCTAGTTAGCTAAAGAGCAGAAAAGGAACAAAAGTTTAAAAATGCATTAAAACAGGAGGGGAAAAAATTTGAAAAAATGTTGCATAAAAAAAAAAAAAAAAAAAAAAAAAAAAAGAAAATCAAACGTTTCGTTCCTGTGAGGGGAAAAAAACGAATATTAAAGGGTTTGATAGTTCAACTGCAATTTCATAAATTATCTTATGCTTTAAAATAGTATATCTGAAACACTTTTATGAAATGTAAAGTGTAATATTTATGATTTTTATTTTATTTTTGTAATAAAAAACACCGCTGCGTTTTATTCGTCCTCATTGTAACCAAATTAAATAGTATTTGAAATAAAACATCAAACTAATGAATTAATAATAATATTTAAACTGAGAAGGAAACACACTTTTTTCAATAAACAATTTTATAGTATTATGAAATAAAAGGTACTCATGAACACCAACAGGAAATGTAAAATAGGATAGAGGAAATTACTCTTCCAGGATTTTGAAATTTTAACCTTTTATTTAAATATTTTCTTATTTTTTTTATTTATTCATGAACGAAACAAAAAATTACATATATACTTTTTTTCATATAACTTAACATAGTTAAAAATTAATAATATATAAATATATATATAAAAGTTTTTTTTTTATCATTAAAAATATTAATTATTGCAAAATTTCCCCCAAAATTTCTTTCCCTTTCTGGGTTTCACTAAAACTCATAATATAAAATAATTATAATTATTTCATAAAAGAAAAAAAAAAAAAGAAAAACTGCTTAGTAATAATTATTACTAAGCAGTTTTTCTTCTTTTTTTCGCCAAAATTACAGCTTTCATTGTTTGCTAACAACCTCACCTGCTTTATAGTAACCCTGTTACTATGACAACAGGTGTGATTAGGTCGCTGTAGCTTTCCCTCTACTGCCAACTTAAGGTGGAACGGAGTATAGGTGTGAATCCTCATTATCATGTGACAAACTTCTTGAAGGAGGCTGGTTTTTACTTCGACATCTGATTTTACTATTTACAATGTTCATCCTATTTTTTTACAATTGTCTACACTGCTTTTATTATTTTTGGTTTTATCTTGTATTTTTGTTTCTTATTTTTAGTGTGATTTTTTAACGACAATCTGGATGGGTGAACCCATCCAGGGGCTACATTCATTTTTTTACCTTTGTGTCTGGCGCAGCTTGTCCTACTGTGGACCTTGCGCCAAGAAAAGACATTCAACCAACCAACCTTCAGCCTTTGTCATTTTACTCAAGGTGTCAATTTGTATATCTGTCCTTTCTTCTTTTTGAAATATCTGTTAAATCCTGTGCCTAAAATGTATTAAATTCTTCCTGCAGTTCATCTAAGGTGATATTTTTGGTCTTCATCTTCATTCAATTTTAAAAGTAATGGAAATTTAAAAACGAAATAAATTTATTTTATTCAAAAGATTGACCATCGATTTTTTCCAAGCAGTAATATCAGCATTTTCGAAATTTTTATTATTCAGTGGATAAGAACATGACACTTATGACACTTATTTTTTTTAATTATTTTATATGTTGCACTGCCAACTGAAATACTGCAATTTTCTTTTTTACAAAAATCTATTTTCATTAAATCTATCTTTCAAATGAATTGGAATTTCATCAAAAGATTTTTCAACATGTTAAGTAGGAGTTGTCTTAAAATATGAATATAAGGAGAAGAAGATTGTAAAATTGTTTTTTCTCTCAAATTCCAGAATAATACTTAGAAATTTGCATAAGCTTTATTCATGTCTCGTAATAAAAAATAAATCATGTTTTCTTCTCTCATTATTATGGCTTCTTTAAGTTTATCAGCTTTCTATTCAATTGTTTTTTCACTATAATTTACAGGCATACTTTTAGTTGGTACAGTTCTTCTTAATTGTCGTACTATCATCAGCTTTTTTTTTTTTTTTTTTTTTTTTTCCCGTGTTATTTTCACCATCACGATGATTAGAAATTTCTGTCTCATTTTCCTAGTAGAGAAATCTGAGATTTTTTTCACTTTTTCTAAAAGAAAACTTATAAAGGTTTCCACTGTTCAAGTAACCTTGTAACATTTATACGATGACAACCACTTTATGGGGACATGTTTAAGGAGTTTTCTTACTTCTACATTGTGCAGGTGTTTGAAGAACTTTTTCCAAGAAATAAAAAATATCAATTACTGCTTATTCTACATCAGTTTGCAATGATTCTGCTGCTTTATGAGCCACCAAATTTATTAGATAACAGTTGCATCCACTTGTGATTATTTCTTTATTTCCTTCCTTTATAAAATGTGTAAGTTTGAAAGTACTTAAACTGGGCCACTTTAGGGGCCTTTATTGATATGAATTAGATATGAGTTATGGTTTAAAATTTTTATAGGTAACTGTGTTTGGTAGAGCTTACGTTAAAAAGGGAATGAGTGACTTAATTTGTGACTCCAGAGCTCGAATATGCCCTCTGGTGGTAAAAGCTCTAAGTTGTTATGTCGGATACCTTGTGTGAGTATTGTAGAGTATGTGCATTTTAAAATTGTTTTTCTAAATTTTTATTCATAATTATGGATAATAGTTATTGTTGTATTCCTGAGTGCAAATCCTTAGGCTCTCATCGATTTCACACTATTTTTCATAGATTTCCTCGTATAGAAAATGAATCTTCAATGAAAATGAATCTTCAATGCGGTGTCGCGAAGAATGGATTCATGTTTTGAAAATTGGCAAGAAAGTTAGCAACCGTATGGTTGTCTGTAGAAAACATTTCAAACCTTCAGATTTTTTAAAATGAGGTAAGACTTCTAAATATATTTAATTTCTATTTATTTGTTTTTAGACTTCTGAATATATTTCATTTCTATTTATTTGTTTTTAAGTACATACACTTATAAACATTCAGTTTTTATCAAGTACCAGTTTCAGCCATGTTTCAATTTTTACATGGGACAATCTCAGTCTTCTGACAATAATTATCTGCAATCTCTTCAGTATTTTCCTTGGTTTTCTCAGAAAATTATGTAAATACGAGCAAGGATCCCCTAGAATCCCCCTCCCTCCCCCCATCGGTCTTAAGCCACACAATGTTCAAAATATAAAGAAAGCACTGGGCAACTTATTTGTTTTTTGTATAGCGAAAATTAGGATTCATGTAGAGCACTAAAATCTGTTCAAAAATTATCATGAAAAACGGCAGTTTTTCGAGTGACGCAAGCGGAAGGACAAACTGAACGCTGCGAACTCATATACAGTACACTCTCAAAAATCTGCACATCTTAAAACAAAGTGTTTTGCGGAATTCTGAATTTTGCAGATTTTAGATAGTAATTTCTTTTATTTACATCTAAGAACTGCATTTAAGTAGAAAATCTTTAAGAAACAATTTATTTGTTATACATACAATGCTGAAATAAAGTGTGCCTAATAAAAGTACAAATATTTCATTAAATTTTAATTTAAGGAGCAATTTTTATACATCATATTATAGTTACACATTATCTAGATTTTTGAAAAGTCTGATCAATATTAGTTTAAGTAAGAATATTCATACATATTTATTTTTCTATGACCTGCAAAAAAGTCATCACTTCTTGGTCAATTACATAAGTTTGTGCTATGAGAAAGTTTGAATATTTATCTTATGTGAGAAAATCTTTCATGAAACTGTGTTCCTCTAAATTAATATAATTTATTTTTTGATAATTATACATAATTACACTTATCATTTTCTTCTCTGTAATATGCTGAGTGATTGGTGATTCATCAGCACCAGTTAATAATTGATTTATCTCTTAATACAGTTGAAGTTTTGCAATCCACTAATCAACAAATCAGTTGTGACAATGTTTGTTTACATTGCAAATGATATGCGGATTTTAGAGAATTGCGGATTTTAGGGTTGTGGATTTTTGAGAGTTCACTGTATACGCCTAGTTTGACATAAAGATATTTGTAAAAGCCGACACTTAATATCTCAGCAAATATGCCATATTTTGTTCTGATATTTTCAAAATAGTCTTTTATCGTCGGTCTTAATCTATCCTGAAAATTTTACATTTCTACATGCAGTATGTTTTGAGATCTGAATCTCAATTTAAAGCCAAAAAGGGAAAATGTGTGGTGTAAGCTGTAAGGATGTAATGGACTAAATTCATGAAAAAATATTTCTAAAACCGCATGAACAATTTTAATTTAATTAATATATGTTGTTAATGGGATCTTTCTGAATCTAGTAACGTTTTTGTTTTTTCAGGAAAACTCTTGTTTTTTGTAAAAGTTGCTTTAAAAATAGAACTATATTACTCTGCCAAAATGCATGCTTTTATTCGGCGAAAATGTCTTAATTCGGTTCTTACTTTCAAGGCACGTTGGTTGGCTGACCAACGTGAATGCAGTCAATGAATTATTTAAACTTTCCTTTTTTTAACGCAAAAATACTTTATTACATTTTTTATATATTTATTGTATATATACTAAGTCAAATTCACTTAAATATATTTTCTCTTCTGCTATGAAAAAGATATTTTTGATTTCAAAATTTCATATTTAGTCAAAAAAGTATTTAGATAACATTTTAGATAAGGAAGTATTTTGTAATTTTAGATATTCCATCTTATCATAATAATGATGAATTTACAATTTTTTAAAGCAAAAAATTTTTAATCTTTCATGAACATCGATTTTATAGTAGCTCATTGATTTGCGATTCCTATTCATGCATCCTTCCGCACAGGGAATAGAAAAAAACAGCAAATGGAGTTTTGGCGCCATCTTTTGTTTTTAATTTAAATTAAAACACACACTTTTGCAAATATATATATATATATTTCTTTTTAAAAATTAAAAATCTGTTTTTAAAATACAGTTAACAGTTTATTCATATATTTACTTTTCAGACTTTAAAATGATACATATTTTAAATATTAGCATAATCAAACTAATTTTTTTATTATTATTTAAAGCTATAATGGCTAGGGAATAAAAGAGAGGATAAATACACTGTATATTTAAAAAAAAAAAAAAAAACATGAAAATATAACTAAAATTCATGAAAAATGTGTCAAATAGCAATTATTGAAAAACACGTCAAAATAAATAAATAACATCTTTACTTTGAAACCCATAATAATTTATTCAAAAAATATAATTCTCTCTTTTTTTTTTTTTTTTTTTTTTTTTTAATTAATTAATTTCTGCATGAAAAATTCCATTTCATAAATATATTTAAAACTACAATAAACAAAAAACCCTCCTTTAATTTTAAATAATTATTTCTACATGTTTCTAAGTAATTAAAAGTTTTTTTTTTTTTTTAGAAAAATAGCTTAAATATTGGAATTTATATGGTTTTATCATGAAGGTAATAATTTGGCCATCTAGTGGCGCCATCTCGTAGCTTATATTAAAACCATATACATTCCTATATTTAATTTAATTTTCTTAAAAAGAAAAAAGACACTTTTAATTGCTTAGAAACCTGTAGAAATAATTATTTAACATTAAAGGAGGGTTTTTTTTTGCTTATTGTAGTTGTAAATATATTTATGAAATGGAATTTTTATGCAGAAATTAATTAATTAAAAAAAAAAAGAAAGAAAGAGAGAATTATATTTTTAAATAAATTATTATGGGTTTCAAAGTAAAAATGTCATTTATTTATTTTGAATAATTGCTATTTGACACATTTTTCATGAATTTTAATTCTATGTTTATATATATATATATATATATATTAAATTATTTAATTCCTTTACAAAACTCAGCAAATGAGAGAAAGATGAAAATACCAACAATGAATTTAATAATTAGATGTATTACGTATAAATTTATTGTCACAATTACCATTTAAGTAAATTTCACTGAATAGTAAAAACATGTTAAAGTACTTACGCAGAAGAGAAATGACGTATATCACTTAAACCTAAACTATGAGTTAGTTGTCTTAATCCATTAGTCCAGTAAATTCATGCAACACAAGATAAGAATTGAAAGAAAAAAAATATATATATACATATATATATATATATATATATATATATACAGCTTATTTATCCCCTCTTTCATCCCCTAGCCATTGTTGCTTTAAATAATAATTAAAAAAATTAGTTTGATTATGTTAATATTTAAAATATGTATCATTTTAAAGTCTGAAAAGTAAATATATGAATAAACTGTAACTGTATTTTAAAAAGAGATTTTTAATTTTTAAAAAGAAATATCTATATAACTTGTATTTTAGCTTGTATTAACTTTAGCTAACTTGTATTTTCCCTATTTTTTTTCTCCAAATGATTTTGTCTTACTTTTAAAATTATATAAATGTAGAACTTAATTTATATTTTGTCTATTTTTTTCCACTAAATATTTTTATAAAATAATTGTTACCCTGCACTTTTGACGAAAATTTAAATTGTGAATATTGGAGCTTAGCCTCAAAAGGGAAAAGAAAATAAATAAGTTTCCATTTTTAACATTAACTTGATTTTTTTAAAATTGTTTAATTTGCATTTGTAATTCTCTAAAAAGAAACTTGCAAAATGTAAATTACGTAATTCTAACTTAAATTTGAAATTTCCCACTTATTATTTTAAAGTGTTTGAGAATCCCACTCAATATTTTTTTTCTAGTGCGAAGCTTCTCCATTTTGTTTCCAAGTGACAGGCTACTTGAAAATTTGTCAGCATGATAACGTTTGAAATACTGAATTAATTCAAACTAAATCTGTAGTGTGGATTTATCTCAGAAATGTATTTGTTATGTTCATTTGCCAACTTAATCTACCCTCCTTTGTTTCCCTGTGCCAGCCCACTGAAAATTTCAAATTTACATTAGAAAGGTTCTATGAACCGATTTGCTTAAAACTCCATATATTACAAGCATTCATTAAGAAATCCACCAAGTCCATTAATAAATTGTAGAATTGAAAAATTGTACAATTTTGAAAAAAAAAAAAAAAATGGTGGCAACTTCATAATAAAAGATAAATCAGTTTACCCTTCCTAGGAGCCAGAAGGACTTGTTTTTATTTTTTGATGAATAACCCCTAAAAAGTAATGATATCAGTACAAAAAACCCTTAACGGGTTAAAAGTTTGTGACGCCGCTACTTTGTGGCTATAAGAATTTGAAATATGAGTCTTAAAAATAATGATATCAAATTTTAAGTGACGCTTTGCAATTAGTTAAAATATACATAGATTTCCTTATTTGATCATTTACTTTCTACTTTTATTAATATTTATAATGCAAACGTAATATTTTTAGCTTCAAGATCAGACAGATATATAAAATACACTCACTGATGCTTTTTCATTCACATTTCAAATTCAAAATAACAGTTTTAAAAGGAATGATATAAAAATTCCAGTGGCGCCTCGGTGTTATTTTAAAAGATTTGTTTTTAGATTCCATTAAAATTACTTTTGTTTTGTCTAATAAAGTATACTTACACATTGAAACAGTGCTTTTAATTTTCAAATATACTGTCAAATAATTATACTTTCACTGAGTTTGCATTATAAAGTAAAATTATTTATTTCAATAATTGATTTATCTTTTGCATCACACTATCCAAAACTGCAAGTAAAATCTGTGTAAATATTTTCTTTACGTCACACTACCTCTTTGCGCAAATTTTCACTCAGCTGGATACTATGATACTACGTGAAGGTGAGACAACGGTGACTACTCGAACGAGAAACACCGGACTAACACAACTGCCACATGTGGTTCCTGAACTGGGTCGGCGACCTGGTAGCTGGTGAGTGGTTATGGGTGTCCCAGAGAGGATTCTTAAAAACCCTTTGCATTTGTGTGTTGGAAGAAACACTCACCCCCCTTTCCCTTCTCTCTTATTATGGCTACAACTATGGGTATTTCGATTAATGCGTCTGCCTCGGGCCAAGCTGGTGAAAATTCAAAGGCGAAAACTTGGGCGGATAGAATGGAAGAATTTTCTTCCACTCTGAATGAGAGCAATGTGTTTATGACATATGAAGCTAGATTTTTTGTGATAAAAAGAAAAGAGGGGGATTTCCAAAGGACATCTCCATTCCTTATACAGAAAGCATATCAATATATAATGGGTGATCCAAAGTCGATAAAAAAACTGCGATCGGGCGAGCTATTAATTGAAGTTGAAAATGTCAAACAAGCTAACAATTTAAAAAAGTGTACTCAATTTGCAAACATTCCTGTCAGTGTTGATGTCCATAGAACACTAAATACTTGCCGTGGTGTCATTTCTGAATCTGACCTCCAGTTTATACCAGAAGCTGAAATCCTTGAAAACCTTTAAGAGCAAAAAGTTATCGGAGTAAAACGTATACTGTCTAACCACCGATTAGGTGGAAAGGTAAACTTCCGGTTTACAGGCGGAAACCAACGAGTCGATTTGTTGGAAGGGGTTCAAGCTGATGCTTGCCACTGAATCATTCAGATGCAGATATTCAAGAATAATTTGTTCATTTTCGATATAATTAGTTTTCAAAAATTTATTATTCTTTTGATTTTGTGCATTTTTTAAAAATAATTAAATATTTATTTTATTAAATAAAATTTAATATTCGTTTAATTATTTTAATGAAAGATTAAGTATATATATTTTATTCATATAAAAAACATGAATCAATCATATTCAGTTTGTAATATACATATGCAATTAAATTAAGAAACACATACATATGAATCATCAAAATATGTAAATTCTGTCTCTCTCCATTCTAATCTGAGATAATTTAAATTAAAAAGTATAAAAACATTTCCTAGTATAATTTGGAATCTTTTGATTTTACGCAATTAAAAAATAAATGCGTTTAATCATTAAAATAAATAAATACATTTTCAATTTGTAACAATTAAAAGCAACTAAATTAATGAACAAATGAAAAGTAAAGATTTCAAAATATATAAATAAAAATATGATGTGAATAAAAAAAAGAAAAAGAAATGACACGGAAATATTTATATTCCTTGTATAGAAAAACATATATTAGAATTTGGAAAATAAATAAATACAAATTTAATTTGAAAATTAATGTAACAACTTACATCTTTTATTCTTATTTATATGTTAATTATTCATTAGAGGAATATTCCGAGTCACTTTCCGTTTCTGTATCGGAATTAACAGAGAAACAAATAGGATCACATAATTCTTCGATAATTCCGTCTTTATCCCAATATTCTTTTTCTAAATTAAGTACGTGTTTGCAGTAATTTTGCCAGTTCTTTTCTGATATACTGCTGATGGCTTCTTCGGAAATTTTTAATAAATTGGACATCGCTAGATCTCCAGTAGCATTGTGATTTCGCACATAATTTTTTAACTCGGCCCATGCATATTCAATAGCATTCAAATCACAATGATATGGTGGGAGGCGCAAAACCGAATGTCCATGCTCTTCCATCAAAGAATCAAATTTATATGTTTTAACTGCTGGTGAGTTTCGTTTTACAATATCTAGTAGTTCGATTTTTCTGCTAGAAGAACAAAAAGAAATATTATTTTTTGCAAGCCAATCCATTATCTCTTCTTTCCTCTGGGATGAATTGGGAGGCTTGTTCAATTGTATAGAGTGATAAGGAGCATTATCAATGATTAGAACTGATTTAGGAGGGAGATTTGGGATTAATTTCTCTCGGGCCCATTTCTCAAAAATCGCAGAATTCATTTGCCCGTGATAATCTCCCGTTGAAGCATTCGCTTTATAAATTAAATTGGTATTGGGTAAAAAACCCATTTCTCCACCTGCACATAAAACAATAACACGGCGAGATGCATTTCCTGTTTCTACAACTCCCAAAAATTTCGGAAGACTGCCAACATTTTCCAAATGTGAGATTGCTGTCCACCCATGTCTCATCTATGTAAACGATAGGCCTTTTCTCATCTCTATATTGCTTGATGCTCCTTAAGAATTTTGTTCTTAATAAAACTATGTCGGATCTTTCCATAAGAATTTTTCTTTTATTCTGAGTTTTCTTCCAACTAAATCCGATCTCGTGGAGAATTTTTCTCAAAGTTTCTCTTCCCCAAGCAAAATTTATTTTTTCTTTGATCACGGGAAGCAGTTTCGATATTGTTGGAACTTTTTTCTCTGTTATATAAAAATCCCGCACTGTTCTTCTTATCACATCAATATCAAAGGAATCGATTTTCAAATGAGATGTAGATTCTCTTTTCTGCTTTTTTTGTGGAGAGCAGAATTCAGGATTTTCCTCATCGTTTGCTTGTTTTCTAATGTTATACACACTTGATAAAGAAATTCCTGTAAGCATGCTCGCGCGTTTCGAAGACTGGGTTATAGGAATTTTTACTCTCCCTAAACGTGCTTCTTCATCACACACTTTAATAACATTATAAATAATTTCTTTCGAATTACTTCGAAATCCTTTAGACTTAGATGTTCCAGCCATTCTATCTAATTTAAAAACAATTTTTTTCAAACGCAAGTCGAATTCACAAATTCTAGAACGAAAATAATACTTTAAAAAGAAAGAGTATGAAGCGCAGTCACTATCACGTGGAAATGAAGGAGAACGAAAAACGCGTCAAGAAAAACCCCTCCGCTATTAGTTCCTCCTCCCTACTAGATCGCTCCATTTAGACTCGTCTTTTTTGGCTGCGTGCCAATATTCCACAGAAAGCGATGTTGGACAGTATCTATATTTCGCGACAATAAACCAATTCCAACTAAACAAATTATCTTAACTATAAATTCCCCAAAACTCCCAACATCAATAAAAGATGGGTACCTTGAATGCCCTGTCAGACAATACATACCAAATCCGTTAAGCTGCTTGAACTGCCAACATTTTGGCCATTCTTTCCTGCCGTGGAAAACAGACATGTGCCCGTTGCAGTGCCATTGGACATGACAGTCAAAATTGTGAAGCCGCACTGTGTTGTGTTAATTGTAAAAAAGATCACCCGTCATAATATAAGTTTTGTGAGAAATGGAAAATGACATATAGTTATTTGCATTTTTCTGACTGTAACTTATATTCTTTATTATACTTATGTTATTTTTAATTTCCATTGATAGATATCGTGTTTTGGTTTATGTATGAAATATTATTTAAAACAATTTTTCTTATTAATAGTGAAAACTAACTGTATTATAATGCATTCAATTTTTATACTATTATACTTTTATTTTACATACTTCAATTTTATCATAGTTAATTTGATATTTAATTATGTATAATTAAATGTGGTTTTGCATACAGAATATTATGCCAAAAGAAAAAAAAGAAAAGAAAGAAAGTGCAGAGAAAAAAAATCTAGTTAAGTTTTTTTTTCTTAGTTTTCAAGTAGCTGTGTAATTAAATTCTGTTGTAAAACAAGAAATTCTCATAGTAAAGCATGGGATTTATATTTAAATTGGAATGAAAAATGAAACCATCTTTTTGTGGAAGGGGTAATGTCTGGAAGGTTAAGTTTAAATTGTTTAAATGAAAATCCTGTTAACTGCCCATTAAAATTTTTTTATCAGTCATAAAAACATAGTTTGGGGTACCTGTATACAAAATTTGGTGAAAATTGAAGAAGGGGCAATGGAAGAAATTGTCTGCTAAAGTTACTCAAATTATATATGAAGAAAAACAAGAAAAAGTCACTATTATAAGTAATTGTAAAGATTTAAGAAAACAAAACTTTGATAAATAAAAGCTTGTTATATTCTAAATAAACCAAAAAAAATTTGAAGGTTCTATGTTAAAAATAAGAGGGGTTACAAGCATTTATATATTTACATGTACCATTCAAAATGGCGGCTAATCAGCCATTTTTCCATGTACATCAATGCTGATAGCTTGAAAACTACTTCACTGATCTAAAAATAATTGACATTTCTAGAATCAGCATTAAAAGTTCTGTGAGTGTAAAAAAATTCATCGGAGTCGGTGGGTGTCATTTTTTAAAAATTCTGGATGATTTGACATGGAATGACCCTAGAGACAAATATCCGCAAAGCTAATGTGAGACATAACCATTTGGTTTCAATTTTTTTTGATATAGAAAAAGCTTATGACAGGACATGGCGCTATGGTATTTTAAAAGATCTTTTTAATTTGGACTTTAGAGGAAATCTCCCCATTTTCATTCAAAACTTTTTAAGAGTCGGACACTTTCAAGTTCGTATAGGATCAGTTTATTCAGATTTTTATTTTCAAGAGGAAGGTGTGCCTCAAGGCAGTGTTTTGAGCGTTACGCTTTTTTCCTTGAAAATAAATGATATTTTAAAACAGTTGCCACCAAGTGTACATGGCAGCTTATATGTTGACGACCTGCAAATTTCTTGCCAGGGAAATGACATGCGCTTCATAGAACGCCAATTGCAACTCGCTATAAAAAATATCACTAAGTGGACAAATAAAAATGGTTTTAATTTTTCGACTGACAAAACACAATGTGTGCATTTTTGTCGTAAACGAGATCTTCATCCTGATCCTGAGATTTTGATGAATAACAGGCCAATTTCCGTCGTTGACACTGCTCGATTTCTGGGTGTTATTTTCGATAGGAAACTGAACTTTATGCCACATATTTTACACTTGAGAACTAAATGTGACAGAGCACTTAATATTTTAAAAGTTCTTTCTAACACTTCTTAGGGAGCAGACCGTCCATCTTTTTTACTCAAAATTTATCGAGCTACTATTCGCTCCAAACTTGATTATGCTTGTCAGGTTTATGGTTCAGCCCCTCACTTTTATATTAAAAAACTTGACACAACACATCATAGTGCGCTCAGAATTTGCTCAGGTGCTTTCCGCACGACTCCAGTCTTTAGTTTATATGCTGAATGTGTGGAGCCTTCTCTCACTGATATTAGACAAAGACTTTCACTTGAATTGTACTATCGCATCCTTTCACATCCTAATCATCCACTTCATTCTCATTTAAACGGTAACGATCATAATCTTTATGTAAATCGCCCATCTTGCATCCCACACTTCGCTCTCAGAAAACTTTCTTGCTGGCACCTCTCATATTCATACCAAAGTCCGTTCTCGTTCTCTTTTAAACATGACACCTTGGAACTTCCAGGTTATTTCTTGTCTTCATCCGTTTAAAGGATTTGACAAACCTAACACAGATGCTTCTAGGCCCTTTACTCATCTCATCGCTCCCATTACAAGGACTACGTCGAGATTTTTACAGACGGCTCTAAGACAAGCAATAAAGTCGGTTGTGGTGTTGTCATTGGTAACACCAGTTTTAGCTATCAACTGCCTAATTCATTTTCCATCTTCTCAGCAGAGTTTTTTTGCTGTTGAGGTTGCCCTTAACATTATTTCATCTCAGCACAATAGAAAATTCATTATATATACTGACTCAAAGAGTGCTCTTAATTCTCTCTCTTCTAGCTCTTGTAACCTGACTTTCATTTCTATTTTAAAAACTTACAACGGCCTTTTGAAAAAGGGATTTGACATTTTGTTTTGTTGGGTTCCTGGCCACGTAGGCATTAAAGGATATGAAGCAGCAGACAAATCCGCAAGGCAGGCTTCCATAATTTTAAACTGTTCCGTTCCTTATGAGGACATTAAGCACACACTTAAAAGCTATCTTAAAAATATGTGGCAAAGGGAGTGGAATAACCAAAATAATAATAAATTGCATGAAATAAAACCTCAAATTTCAGTCTGGCCTACACTTACCCCTAGAAAATATGATGTTATTATTACACGACTTAGAAACGGGCATTCAAGATTTACCTATAAATACTTACTACTTGGACAACAGGAACCTGAGTGTCCAAAATGTCATAATAGTGCTTTAACCATTCGTCATGTCCTCACCGACTGCCCTTGCCTTCGTCATCTTTACCGACAAAATTTTAATTCATCTTCACCCACTCTGACGAGCCTTTAAGGTGTAATTCCTCATTATCATCTGACAAACTTCTTGAAGGAGGCTATTTTTTACTTTGACATCTGATTTTATTCTTTACTTTTGTTCATCCTGTTTTACATCTGTTTTATTATATACACTGTTTTTATTATTTTTGATTTTATTTTGTATGTTTTGCTTCATTTTTTTACTGTGATTTTTTAATGACTTTCTGGATGGGTAAACCCATCCAGAAGCTACTTTCTCTTTTACCCATTTGTTTGGCACAGCATGTCCTACATTGGACCTTGCGCCAGAAAAAGCTATTCAACCAACCAACCTGGCCATCTGGTCTCCAGCTTTATATCCTTATTTCAATTTCTTTGTGAATAACGGTCTATATAATAGTGACCATTTTCCATTATTTTTATCTTTTTATATTTTTAATGAACATCATCCGGGTAATCCACATTATATATATGACAAGGCCAAATGGGCTACTTTCACTATCAATGCAACTAATATCACCTTCTATCATATCATGGGTTATCAACAAAGCAATCACTGATGTTACTAATTGTATTACAAATGCAGCTAATCTTACTGATCCAAAATCTTCTGGGCGTCTCCATAAACATTCAAGGCCATGGTGGAATGATGAATGTAATATTGCAAAAAGACAACAGCAAAAAGCATGGGGAATTTTTAGGATTTACCCAACTACTGCTAATTATATTACTTTAAAAAAAGCTAGGGCAGCCACACGTAGAATTCGCAGAAAATCCCAAAAGGATTCCTGGATTATATGTGTCCAAAATTACCTCCAATATAAGCAGCTAACAGCTTTGGCATCGCGTTGGAAAAGCAATGAAAATTTACTCTAAACGTAGTATTTCTTTTTTGAAGGATAATGGCCAAACAATTACTTCAATGAAAAATACTGCAGATACCATTGATAGAACTTCAGCTAACGTCTCTAGCTCCAACTCCTACTGCGAACCTTTTCTGTCTTATAAATACAATTCTGAACGCTCAACAATAAATTTTAGATCCTGCTCATCACAAGGTTACAATATCCCATTTACTGAAAATGAATTAAACAATAGTTTGAAACATAGTCTTAACTCTGTTCCTGGCCCTGATGATAAACACTTATGAAAACAGTCTCTTAAAAATCTCCATCTTTATAATAGAATCTGGACCGAAAATACTTTTCCTATTGCTTGGCACGGTGCCACTGTCGTTCCTTTTCCTAAGCCCGGGAAAGATGCAACTGATCCAAAAAATTACAGGCCAATAGCTTTGACTAGCTGCTTATGTAAACTGCTCGAGAAAATGGTAAATACTAGGCTGATTTATATTCTTCAAAAGTGTTAATCTCCCCATGGCAAAGTGGTTTTAGACGTGGCTGAGCTACTATTGACAATGTTTTACTGCTAGAGACAAATATTCGGAAAGCTAATGTTAGATGTAAGTATTTGGTGTCAATGTTTTTCGATATGGAAAAGGCATATGACAAGACATGGTGCCATGGCATTTTGAATAATCTATTTAATTTGGACTTCAGTGGTAACCTTACCATTTTTATCAAAAATTTTTTGAGAGTCAGATGCTTCGAAGTTCGAATTGTTTCAGTTTATTCAGACTTTTACTTTCAGGACGAAAGTGTACCTCAAGACAGTGTCCCCCCAGGGGGGTACCTTCTTCAGGTATTCAGGGGGAGTCACGCACCCTGGGCCCGAGTGATCTTTATCTCTTCTTCATTTTTTTTTTTTTTTTTTACCTTTTCTTTTATTTCTTTCATATTTTTTTTTTTTTTTTTTTTTTTTCTCTCTAAGTTTTTGGCA